>BDMV01000002.1:54322991-54609812 GCA_008326285.1 Oryza officinalis | reverse complement strand
TTTTTTTTTTAATATTTACAGAAATATTATAGCGCCGAAAAAATTTGCAAAACTAGACCCTGCCGCCCTTCGCAAGGGCGGCAAGCCGACGTGGCACACGCGCGCTGGACGGCGCGGGACGGCCGTCCTCCTGCCCTCTTGCCGCCCTGGCAAAGGGCGGCAGGACCCCCTTGCCGCCCTTACAGAGGGCGGCAGGACTGCCCGCCTATAAAGCCCAGCCGGCTCCTTTGAGGAGGCCATTCCCTCCTAACCTCTCCACATCAAAAAAAAAAAAAGGAGAAGGGGAGGAGAAGAAAAGAAGAGGCGAAGCCCTGCCGGTTTCAAACTTCGATTTCAGGTAATATTCGTAGATTATATACGTGACTAAATATATGATGTTAACTAGGATATCACTTGTATTTTTGTAGAACTTTGGTTGGATAAATGCATTGTATGAAATAGGGTTTTACCTGTGGTACTATATAAATATATATTGTTAGATGTAGGTAACTTAGTAGATCTGTAGTATTTGTAGTTATTAGGTTTGTAGTTTTAAATGTTGTTGAGTAACATTGCAATAGAATATATAAAAATTTAGGTACGTTGCAAAAGAAGATATTACACTGTAGTCGTTTATTATGTAAAATAATGGCCTAGTAATTAACTTTACAGATATGTCCAGTAAACTTATATTTCAACTATACCATGGTCAAGGAAACGTCCGTTATGGGCCAACTGGGGTAGATCTGTCAGAACGTCGGCCTCGCTGTCTGCGCAGTTCTGGCAGGACGCCGGGACTTCGTCTCAGCCGCCCGGCACGTCTTGGCAGGGTCCTACCGGGACTTCGTCCGAGCACGGGTGGGCTTCCGCCACGTACTTTGACCTTAGTGACTTCGACTTCCCGGACATTATCGGTCCATCACAGCTTGGAGGCGCACCGCCGGTGCACACGCAGGAGCAGTCGTCCTCCACCCCACTCCCAGACCCTCGCGCTACCCGTGCTGTCCCACCGGATCGCTTCACGTACTCCCAGGACCACGTGCGAGCACAGGCCCGGAGGACCAAGCGGGGTCGCGGCGCGAGTCAGGGCCAGTAGAGCAGACATCTCTTTATTTTTCTTTACATTCTTGTACTATATGGTTGTAGACTGAATATGTTGTTGTTTATATTCGGGACTCGCATTCCTACACTTCACTGTTACGTTTTCCAAAAACAGGAGTCCCTTTCGCCACATGGACGAGTACTTTCGGTCGAGCCGATGCAGCTTTCTTTATTCGCGTGCGATACGACTGCGGAATGGCTTCTCATGCCCTTACATGTCACATCAGCATATGTCCAATCTTACTTTCGGCGAGAATTCCGCCCTCTATAAGGGCGGAAGGCCTTACTCCGCCCATATATAGAGTGGCAGGGTGCTCATTTCAACCGGTCCAACTGAAGGAAAAAAAAGAGAGGTGAGTAAGAAGGAGAAGAGCTGCGAAGCATTGTTGCTGTGTTTATTCGAGCGCAGGTTAGTACAATATTCCGACGTATGGTTATATTTTGTGTCGCATACTAGTGTAATTACCATGTATTTGAAATTTGTAAGTAGATTTGTAGCACTTAGATACGGACCCTAGTTTATTTGCGAGTAGATCTGTAGCACTGTTAGTAGTTATGTTGAAATTTGTGAGTAGATCTGTAGCACTTAGAAGTGTGAATAATTTTAGACTAGATTTGTTGTGCACACGTTTGGTTTGTAGTAGTACTATATTTGACCGTACAATGAGAAGTGTTAAGGGTGTTTACAATATTTTATAGTTGTATTTTTAAACTGTAGGATGCCAAGGCGTGGAAAAGCTACCAACTCAAGGTAACATAAATCGTTTTTGTGATATTATGTGTTATTCTTTGTGCATGAAATGAGGAATCCTAGATTAACGGGTTAGGGTGTTTCATTTATTGTTGACTTGTAGTCGCCCGAAGACTGGAAATGCCTTCAACCCATTGCCTTTGCCTAGCGGTGTTCCAGTGCCCATGTGCTGGTGCGGTGATCCTTGCAAGGTAGCCAAGTCCGATGAAGAGGAGACGTACATGCAGAGATACTGGATGTGTGCCAATTTTGAGTTTGAGCCAACACCTGAGATACGCCGCATTAACTTAATGGTGAGGAACTGATGTTTTGTAATGATTATTTGGTGTATTAAGTAGTCTTCAACAACTTATTTGGTTAGTAAACATTGCATTTGTTGTAGACCCCTCCACCGCTATGTGATTTTGAGCAGTGGATCGACACCGAGATCAAGCCGCAAAACAAGGAGCGTTTGGAGTACATGCAGCAATGGGATGCAGAGCGCAAGGAGAAGATAGAGCAGAGACGCAAGGAGGAGGCCGCAGAAAAAGAGCACAAGGCTGAGGCGGAAAGGAGGCGTGTTGCTGCGTACAGGGAGGAGCGGGAGCGGAAGCTTGAGCGTGCGCGGCGAGCGAAGGCAGCAATGGAGGAGAACCCCGATGCACAGAGGAAGGGAAAGTGGCCTCGTTGCACTCAGTAGTATGCACGAGTTGGTAGTTGTATGGTGTTAGGGTTTAGGCCGGCCTTGTTTCGCTAAGTGGGTAGGAACGTGTTCCATCGGTTCGTGGGATCTCCATATCTATCCACTCAACGAATTTGCAGACCCAACGATATGCCTATGTAACATGTTATCATTATGTACGATCAAGTTAGCGTTCTGCGTATTCAGAATTGGTACTAGAAATTGGAGCACATAAGTCATACCCGATCCATGTTGCCACATTGGAAGAATCGCCTCCCCTGAGTATCTGAGTTGAGAGACGACTAAAATATACAGTCATCACCACAATGGCACAATGGACGGTCACACCATGATGGAATGAAACCGCCCAAAGGATGATGTATTGACATATGAGGAGTGATGAATTTTCGGAGTTGTCCCAAAAGTATTTTCGGAATTTTTAAACATACTAGTTGGATGCCCATGCGTTGCAATGGAAAAAAAATTAGGGCAACTTTAAGGCCCCGTTTGGATGGGATTAGTACAACCAAGTTGTGCGTTCTGGAAATTTTCGGAGTTGTCCGAAAATCATTTTCGAAACTTCCGAAAAATTACAGAACCAAGTTGTGCGTTCTGGAAATTTTTGGAGTTGTCCGAAAATCATTTTCGGATCTTTCGAAAAATTACAGAACCAAGTTGTGCGTTCTGAAAATTTTCAGAGTTGTCCGAAAATCATTTTCGGAACTTCCGAAAAATTAAAGAACCAAGTTGTGCGTTCTGGAAATTTTCGGAGTTGTCCGAAAATCATTTTCGAAACTTCCGAAAAATTACAGAACAAAGTTGTGTGTTCGAGAGGGGACGGGCCGGCTCGACGGTGGTGGCGGCAGCGAGGGGTGGCGGCGGCGGAGGGGAGGCAGAGTGGGGCGGCCGTGGGGCGGGCCGGCTCGACGGCGAGGGAGGACTGGCGCGGGACGGCAGGCGCGGCAGCAGCTGTGCGGGATGGCCGGCGCGGCAGCAGCGGCGGGGGATGGCCGGCGCGCGGGCGCGACGGCGCGGGAGGAGCGGCGGCGCTACGATGAGGAGAGAGAGACGGTCAGACGGCTCGCGCGGGCGGCTTCGGTGAGGCGCTAAGGCGAGAGAAGAGAAGATAGAGCGAGAGAGAGGGAGGCGTTTTTATTTGGAGCGGCTTCAGTGAGAACGGACACCACGGTTCCTTTCTTTTTAATATGGTATAGATACACTACAAATTTAGGTTTCTGCAAATTTTCGGAGCTATCCGAAAGATTTTCGGAATTCGGGAAGCAAAATAAGATTCTGTATATTTTTGGAGTTGTCCGAAAATATTTTTCGAAACTTTCGAAAATGATAGTGTAGTCATTAAGTTTATGAAAATTTTCGGAGTAGTTCTCTTTTGGAATTTTTGAAAAACGCGTGTAAACTCGGGAAGGCGTAGGGGCAGGGGGCAGGGATGTTGCCGCCCTTGCAGAGGGCGGCAAGGGACCTCGGAGCAATTTTGCCACACCGCGGCCCGTGCGCGCCGTCAAGACGCACACGGCGCCGTGTGCCACGTCAGCTTACCGCCCTTTTAAAGGGCGGCATGATCTATTTTTGTAATTTTTTCCGGCGCTATAATATTTCTGTAAATATTAAAAAAAAATCTAAAAACAAAAAAAATTCTCTCATTCGTCTCCTTTCTCCTTCCCGCTTGGGCCGCGCCGTCTCGGCCCAGCTCGCGTTGGCCCAACCACCCGGTCGCCGGCTCGCATCCGCTCGCCCGCACGCGCCGCGCACGTGCCGCGAGAGAGAGAGGGCATCGTTTCCTTCCTCGACTCCCCTTCTCTCTCTCTCTCGCCAAAGATCGCCCACCGCCGGTTCCCGCCGGCGCCCCCTTCAAAATTGACGCCGCCCTCGGTTTCCCGCCCGCGAGCGCCTCGTGGCCGACTGCTATGGTCGTCGCCGTCGTCATCTTGTGGTCCCGCCGCGTGCAGCCAAAACACCGACGACGAGCCATGCCCCTTCCTAGCTGTGCCTCACCCAAAACGGAGGGAGCAAAACCTCCTTTCCATTGCCCTCTCCTCTCTTTTTCCCTCTCGGGCTCGACAGCTCCCTCTCCGCCTCGTGTCTCTTGGCGCGCGGAGGCAGAGTGCCTCACCTTGACTGTGCCCAAGCTCCTTATCCTGCAAGCCTCGTTCGGCGCATATAAAATCACTGCCCTCTTCGTTTCGGTTTTCTTCTCCCTGCCCGTAGCGCTAGCACCCAAAACCGCCGCGCCTTTGTCTCGCCGTCGCTCGTCCGCCGGACGCGTGACGAGGACCCCGGGCGCCCTTCGTCTTCCCCTTCCTCCCCGCTCGACTCTTGTCGCCGTGCCGCCCCACTATCGTGACCGCCTCACCGCGACTCCATCCGCGCCGGCGCACACCTTTCCGCGCCCGCGCCATCGAGTTCAGGGTTTAGGGTCCCCGGTGCCGCGCCGTCCCCGGAACGCCACCACCACGAAGCTCGGCCGTGCTCCGCTGCCGACATCCTCGTTCTCGCCATCAAACCATCGCGGACGCCATTCCTCGCCGTTGTTGAGCTCTCAGATGCTGTTTCTTTTTCTCCCCTTCATCGTCGAACCCGTTCCGCCGTCGCCGAAGCCCGGCCATGCGCCGCCGCTGGCATTCCCCCGTCGAGTCCCCTCCCGGAGACCCCTTCCACCATTCCAAACCATCCCCGCGGTCGTCCCCCTCTCTTCCCTTGTTCCCCCGCCGCGTCGCCCGTTTCGCCGTCGCCGCGCTTCGCCGCCGGACTCCAGGCGAGTCTTGCCGCCGTCGCCGTCCATCCTCCATCCCCAGCGAACAAATTCGAGCCGTTGAATACACTCGTCGTGATCTCCTCTAGCCGACGATGCCAGTTGCTCCCTCCGGTTCGCCACCATTTGTCGGACTGCACCGCACGTCGCCGGCCGTCCAATGCGGTTTCTTGCCCTTCCTCCCCTCTTTGTCTGACATGGCGAGCCACGTAGATGCCACCTCCGCCTTCCCGGTCCCGCGGGAGACCGGTCAACGGCTTCCTTCCGCCTCACGCGCTCGGCCTTCTAGCCGTGTCGTCGCGCCCGGCCCGCGTCATCACTCGGCCTGCCTCGCGCGCACCCCCCTTTTGGGTCGTGCTCGCGTGGGCTATGTCTCGTCCGCCGGCCCGTCCGCCTCAGCCCGCATGCGCCCGCCGGCCTTGGGTCACTCTCGCACGTCGGCCTCGCCCGCCGGCGCTCCTCGTTGGGCCACTCCTCTTCTCCTTAGCCCAACAGACAAAAAGTCCAATTACACTCCCTCTCACCGAACCATCTCACCGAACCAGCCGCCTGTGGACTTAGTCCATGGTGCACCCGTGGCCTCCTTCCCACAGATCCAGAAATTCCATAAATCCCTTTTTCCTTTGTCCAAAAATTCAATTAACCTTCCAAAATTCATATCTCTTGGTCCGTAGCTTCGATTGATCCCATTCTAGTTTCAATAATACCGTAAAATTGAGATCTATTTAATGGTGCTATTAGTAGTCCTAAATAGGTTCTTTTTGATCTTTGTGTAGGTTCTAATTGTTTGTGTATAGTTACGATTGCGGACTTTTCGTTCGAGCACGGATTTCAAGAAGCTTCGTGAAGACCTTGAGCAAGGCAAGTCACCCTTAACCATATTACTTCTATAATTGAAAAGTCATTATTATTTTGTTTGCAACTTGCATTGTTAGGAATACACACATAACTTGCTTAGCCTCGGTTTGCGTGCCAAACCGACGGACCTACCCAGTAGTCGCACTATTTACTATAGGCCGATATACCTTGTTTCCTTGTCGCTCTACCTTTGTGGTACTCCGGTACCCGTGCTCTATGAGCGCGAGTACCAACTACTCCACATACATCGTTGTTTGTCACAAACTTTGGGAAATGGGTTTGAGAAGCCTTAAAAACCCAACACGTGGTGTCGGCGTGTTTGAAAATAAAATAGTTTGTGAAAACTCGCTATGCGGGTGTTGTGCCTGTGCGGCGTTGTCCCGTATTCGCATATAAGGACCGATTCATGTGGGAAATTCATCAAGCATAACAAGTGCAACCACATGGTGGAATGAGACACACTGGCTAAGTAATTAGTCGGTTCAGGGAAACCTCGCATGCCAATAGTTGTGGAACGCCGGGATGCGGGGGTTGGTGCATCTCCAGGTTCTTGGTAAGGCAAGGAACAGAAGCTTGCCAGATTACCGGTCAAGGTGTTGGGGTTTGATTTGTGAAATGAAAATGACTCGTTTGTGAGAGGATTTGATCTGAAAGTTCAAGTGTCACTAATTTGATTTTGGTGATTAATGATAAATCCAATTATACGAGACTAATATTTTTATAAGCATTTTCTTTGTCCTAGTCTCATGTGGATATGGAAGTGAAAATTGTGAGAAATGGTTCACGGATTTCATATGAGTTGAGATAGAAATATTCGTTGATGGTGGACCTAAATCACAACAAGGATGAAGTGCATGGAGATCAAGTTATATGTATCATTTATCTTCTCCATGTACATATTGATATGTTCATATATAATATTTCCATGTGAATAACAATATACATGTGAGACTAATGTTTTGTTTGATCATTTTCTCTTATTTAGTCTCTTTACATTTAGAACATGGAGATGATGAAGGTATGTTTTTATTTTAATGTCTATATTTGATAAATGCATTCTATTCTTGTATAAGATAAGCTCCCAATGTTTCATATCTTTTTATGCATACTCTTGCTTCACACAAACATTTTGTATGCATATATTTAGGGGGAGCAAATCTTATACCTTAGTTATGCATGTACTTGATCCAGGTTATTCACTTTCATTTAATTGAGATCTTTACATTTGAGCATATATTTGAGTATATGACACTTGTGGTGTTGATTAATACTCATCATTTATTCATATCCTTTTATACATGCAATCAGTTGGTCAATAAGTAAAGGTTGACAATCGGATCATTGGGACTAATAATTTTATTGAATTGAATGAGAAAAAATAGGTCCCAAGGATTGAAAATGTGTTGATGCTCAAGTGATGTGATTACACTTAAAGATATCAAGAATGACAAAGTGAAGATATTGAAGATGTGGGATACAAAGTAGCTACTATGGCAAGATGGTGAAAGGCAAGCGATGCTCGGTCGCAATGGACCATGCGGTGGTGAAGGGCAATCAAGGGGTTTGGCGCCGAAGAACCAAATCCGGTGGTGAAGGACGAGTGACGGCTTTGTCATGATAAACCGTGCGAGATTATTTGAAGCTACAAGTAACCACATCAATCATTTGAAGAATATATGATGAAACGGTTTTGGCGTTAGCGTCCCTTAAAACAAAGAAATGAAGATGAAAAGAAGACATTCATATTATTATAATTCTCTTCCTATCTACTTTTGAGTATAGAAATATCGTATTATCAAGAGGGATACAACGTCGATATGTTTGTGTATGTCTCGGTGCTCAAAGTGACCTATCCTAGTGCTACCTTAAGAGAAATCTAAGTTTTAACTTATGCTTTGAGTGGTTTTAGACCTTCATTTTGGTTGAGTTGGGTAGTTCTCTGAGTAAGTTTTTCATAGAGTCCAAGATCATAAAAAATGGACTTTCGAGCAAAAAGTTATGGCTGTTTCGCCTGGTGTTTTTCGGAAAGTCCGAAAAAATCTCGGAAAGTCTGAAAATATTTCGAAAATTTCAAAAATGGCTGTGAAACTGAGATTGCCTTCTGTTGATTTTTGGACTTGTCCAAAAATACATTTCAGAAATTCCAAAAAATAGAATCTTGGCCTCCAACAGCTAGTTTTGAAAGGCTCGGGTATATAAATTCCTCCACTCCTCCTTTGAGTGGCTGCTGTTCTTGGGCATAATTAGACACATTCAAAGCAAAATAGCCTTTCTCATTCCCCTACCTTTGTGGTGCCACTTTGTGAGAGGAATTTGAGAAGGGAAGAGAATTGGATTGAGAGATTGAGAAGTTGAGAGCTAGTGAGTTTTACTTCATACTTTGAGTACTAGAGTTCATAGCAAGCAAATTTTCGATTGTGTTTGTTACTCTTGGGGACTAAGGTCTCCTAAACGGCTAGGCGTCACCGGTGAGCACCCAAAGTTGTGGTGTGCCTTGGAAAGTTTGTAAAGGCTTCGATTTCGCCTCCGCAAGGGAAGAAATCAAGAGTGAAATCGAGGAATGTATTTGTGCAACCTCGTGAGGAAAGGGTTGAAATAGACCCAGCCTTTGTGACCCCTCAACGGAGACGTAGGATCCGTGGATCCAAACTTCGGGAAACAAATCACGCGTCTCCTCTCTTGGTTTGCTCGTTTTTGCCTTCTTTCATATTGTACTTGAGCTTGTTTTAACCCGATCCACTTGTATACTTAATTGATATAGTTAGTGACCTTATATCTTGTTTAGATACTTTATTTGTCACATTTGGATTCATATATATTTTATTTGTTTGAGCTACAAGTTCATAGCTAGTGTTTTATTCCGTTATCCGCCGAACTTTTTGGTTGAGACCGGAACTTCCAATCCCATACCAGAAGTTTCGATTTAAACCGAAAGTTCTCATCATTCTAATATGCTATGAAGTTGTGATAATTTTTAGAAACGCCTATTCACCCCCTCTCTAGGCGACATCAAGGTCATTTCATGATCCTTCTATGTGGCATGAGGTAACCCTGGGTTGGCTTTGGAAAGGCTTTGTCACGAACCTTCGACACCGGCCAGTGTTTGGAGTAAGTTCGTGTTGTGTGGGTAAAGTGTACCCCTCTGTAGAGGTTAACTAACTGTTCGAATAGCCGTGTCTACGGTCATGGGTGGATATGAGGTGTTTCTCGTTGCGTAGTTTTGTTTGTCTGTACTTTGTGAAAAGTTATTGTGGATTGAGAATCGTTACCAGAATCAGCATTTGTGGCAGATGGATAGCCTGGGTGGTCAGAAATGGATCTGTGTGATCCAGGATGTCTGAGAGCATCATAGACTAGGCTTCCCGGGTGAAAACAGATTGCAGAGTTGCGGGGCAATGGGACACTTGGAGTTTGAGAAAATAAAAATGACTCGGGGAGCCGCTTAATCAAGTGAGTTGGCTATGCGAGCCGAGAATCACTGAATCGACTTGGGAAGTCGGTGCATTACCAATTTGAGTTGTTGAAAAGCATCTCTTAAGTCGAATCGAGACGCAAGTCTCTTCTCGGCATAAATTTAAAAAGAAGAAAATCACTTAGTGGTTTCAAATAAAGGATTTGCAAAATAACTTTGTCCCTCTTTCAAGCTTGCTCCAAATACCTAAGTTCTTGTGACTTGCTGAGTACGTAAGTACTCACCATTGCTCTATATATAGTTCTTTCGTCCTGAAAGGAAAATGAAGTGAAGTGAAGATTAGAGTTTCGTCCTGGTTCTCAACCGTCGCCTGTGGTGTTGGGTGTTAGTTCGTTGGTTCCATTGTTGTTGTTGTTTCTGCTGCTGCTTCCATGCCGTCGGTTGCATTCTCAGGTCATCTTGAACTGCAACTTAAGTTAAGATAAATAAGTCCTTTATTTTAATTTAAGAAATACAATGATTCATGATTGTCACCGTGGGTACCAGCACTATATCCTGAGACTGGTATCAATATCGCGGTCTCGTAGGGAGCGGTTTGCGCTGTTTTTTCTACGACACGCTCCTGTCAGATATCGTTATACGACGGTACCGGATTGGGATGTGACATAAGCCCATCGTGGGCAAGAGCTCATTAGGCTATAGCCAGAGACAAGGTCGCAGCGTAGGAGCAGAGAAAGACGATGCGGAGCTTCTCGTCGGGCTCATGCACAACGGGAGCGGAGACTAGCAGGAGCACATGGGTCGGTACCACGCGAGAGACGGAAAACGAAGAACAAGGATCCCGTCCGCTAGCATTCCTGGTGAAGAAATTTGTGACCTTCATCATGGGAGAAACCAAAGCCCACTGCCCACAAGCGTGCGGGCTAGGCCGGAATTGACGTCCTCCCATGAAACAGGCCGGCCTCAGGGACCCGGATACACGTGGGCGGGAAGTTTAGGCCCATCTCGATTTTAGCCGCGTGGGAGCGTGCGGCGTGGCCAACCGCCAACCGTGGCACGCGTGCACGGGGACGAGGCCAGTACGCGTCGGCTGCCAGGGGCGCCACCGCGCTAGGCGCCCGTGACGTGCGTGCGACAGTGTGGCCGCCCGTGCGGGACGTTTGAAAGAAAAACATAGGCAGATTGGTCGTGCGACGACGTGCGAGTAAAAGTGGAGGAAGCCTAGACGAGACAAGCTGCGTGCGTGTGCGCGTAGTGGCCGGATTCATTAGCCGCGGTGCAATGTCGCGGTGGATTCACGTTTATTTCCAAAAACAAAACCGCCCATTGCCGATACAGCTACCCGGCTACACTGAAAGAGGGTAGTGAATAGCCTGAAGATTCTTTCCTTTGTTATCTCACTATCAGAGCTTGCGAGAGAAACAAAAAATACTCTCTTCGGCGACTTAGACTTACTCATTTTGACGATGTCTGGCACCCGCGCTGGAAGGGATGAATTTCGTCCGGTGGACCGCGCGCTCATATGCGATGCGCCGCTGCGCGGAAGGGAGGAAGCGATCCATCTCCCGAAGGCCGCGAACAGACGTGCGGCACGGCGCTGAGGACGTGTGGGGCTGTGGGCCTGACTCATAAACTCTTTTGGCAATGTTTTGCTGCAGCATGTCGCTGTACGTGCACGTCTGGATCACCATATTCTGTGTACCGACCAGTGTTCAACACATCAATCATGGTGGGTGGTGTCTCAGCGCCAATTTCCTTTGTGGGTTTCAGGTTTGAGTTAGTTTTTTACAAGCTTTTGCGTCGACCCTGCCCTGCACCATCATGAACCGTAGTTAGAAAAAGAGCACGATTCGGATATCTTACAAGGAAAGAAATTGTTCATTGTATCCAGCAGAGAAACGATGCAGCCCCGCACCTTTCTTTGCTCCGGGAAAGAGCTCGCTTTGCCGCTCGACGGAAAGCTTCTCTTTTCATGAACTAACTAACGACACGTACGTTAATCTAGCATCCCTAGCATCCGGCTAGCTAAACGGGCTAAAGTAAATGGAAATCAGTGAACAGAACACATGCATGCCATACGGTATTGCAGTGTGCCTGCCCGTATTCCACTCACTACATCGATAGACTGTTTCTTTTACTGTTAACGCTTCCATTGCGAAAGAAAGAAAAAGTACAAATTGTTGATGGACAGTGTCTTTGCATGACTCGAGTTCGCTTTAGCAGCACGCCGTCACCGCGCGCCGCGCAGAGCACTCACCGTCCGTTCCTCCCAACAAACTCCACCGCGGGGAGGGGAAAATTTTTTAAATACTCGGGACCTTCATCCGTTTCTGTCATGTTAACTAAATAATTATAATTTTTTTTAAAAAAATTAACAAGATAAACTAATATATAATATATCGCTTCACAAACATGTAAGTTTAAATTCAACTTCTATAAGTTATAAAAAAACAAATGACTGTGAATATACGTATACTAGTGAGAGTTTAATTTGTTGTTTTTGTTACAACTTGTATAAGTCGAATTTGAACTTGTATATTTGTGAAGTATTACATATTAATTTATTTTATTATTTTTCTAAAAAAATTTATAACTATTTATTATGCATGCAAGACATGAATGGACGTTCCACGCACAATGAGATTAAAATTCATCTCTCCGCGGGGAGAGATCGAGTCCGCGGGGAGAGATCGAGGAGAGATGAGCAACAAAAAAAACAGGCGAAAACTCGAGTGCGCGGCACTGCGCGCAGTGTCATCCGCCCCCGTTTCCACCTGTGCGGGGGGCGTTTTTCAACGGTTCAACCCCACGACACCCCCCGGACACCTCCGCACGAACGCACCACCAAATCAAAAGCCCCTGTGAATCTGTGATACTTCTCCCTCGCCGCGATCGCGTTCGTCCCACGGCCGCGCGCGCCGGTGCGGCACCATGTCTCCACACCATAGCGGCCGTCTCGCGCCGCCGCGCCGCAACCGGGAGAACCCGTCCTTCTCCGCCGCGCTCCTCGATGCCATCTACCACTCCCTCGACGCCGATGGCAGCTTGCCGGCGTCCCCGGCCGAGGGGTCACCGGTTCCCGGCCGCCGTCGTCGTCCATCGCAGGGTAACCTGTCGCCGTCTGTTTCTTCTGTTCGGTCACCGCGGCTGCAGAAGACGCCGCGGCCGTGTCGCGTTCGGCCTGACCCACAGCCGTCGCTTCTCCTGCCAACGCCGCCGCAGATTGCGGAGTCAAGGGGAGACGGCGCGGAGAAGAAGAGTGGCAGGAGGAAGAACAAGAATGGTACCAGGTCGGCGCCATTCGCGTGCCTTCTGAATGCTCTGCTTTGCAACAGGAGGTCAGTCAGGTCGGCCGAGCCGACGACGCCGCGGGCTCTAGCGGTGGCGCCGCCGGCGGTCACCGCTGAGCCGGCGTCCGCAAGGTCGATCCTGTCGTCGCGCGCTTCCCGGCGACAGTCCGCGGCGACGGGTGGGATCCTGACTCCAGCGAGGCGGGCAGTGCGGTTCTCGCCGGTGGCGGTCGTGGTGGACGACGGCGAGCACGGGTGCCGGGACGCCGGGGTGGCAAGGCTGCGTGGTGCGGAGAGGGAGGTGGCCGCGGCGCAGGAGTCGGCGGCGGAGGCGGAGAGGAGGGTGGAAGAGCTGCTGCGCGCGCTCGGCGTGGCGGAGGAGAGCGAGAGGGCGAAGGAGAGCAGCGAGTCCAGCTCCGACCTGTTCGAGCTCGAGAGCTTGCCGGCGTTCGACGACGCCGAGTTGCCTCGGCCGCGGGCTACTGCCGGACTCGTGCTGGCACGTCCGCGGCCGCGCGTTTGTTGAGAGTTGCACAACAACGTGCTTGCTCATTGATACCTGGTACTTCTTCTTCGACGTGTCAGTTCAGTGTCTCAATGAAACTATGCAGCGTTACGCTTGTCTGGATGCTGAATTGCTGATGAATGTTTGGAAATGGCACTGCAAATTCAGCACGCATTCACTTGTCGAGTGAAAACCAAGTACAGGCATAGCATTTTGCATGGGGCTATCACATGGCGCTTTTTTGTTTTCCCTGTCACAGAAAAGAGGGCAATAAATTTCACCATGGTGCCCAGGTTTCTCCAGCCGGCCCGGCAGATTTTCCACTGTCTTTCTGCCCGTTGTTTCCATACAAGCAAGTAATTGAGTGTGTTACTTCCATTGTTTATCTACAAAATTACGTACGGCTGTTTTGGTTTGATGTTAAAACTTATCCTACCAAATATTTGGTAACGTTAAATATTAGATGCTAGATGTTTGGATTGCTTCTAATTTTTACCAAATCAATACAATTAGTTGGATGACCCGTACAATTACACGACTAACATCCATATAAAATTATTTATTTTTTACATGTGATTTTACTTAAAATTTGTTAAATAACTATCTCGTTGTCTTAGGGCTTTAAAAAACCGAACCTTATCATCCTATATTTTAATTTTCTAGTTTTCAAAAGTCACATCAGTCGTTACCCTTACTCATTTGTCACCCATTTATTTATTTGCACGATTTACCACGACTTCTATTCATTCTCCTTGGAACCTTTAAAAATTAAACCTTGTAGTTTTTAGATTTCATTGTCTCGTTGGGTTTTGTTATTTTTAGAAGTTCCGTCAAACGCCACCGCTGTACTTCTCTATGGCCCATTCGTTGTCTCCTCTTTTTATTGTCATTGGGATTTTAAAAATCAAACATAATTATCTATGGATTCATATTTTACTTTATGGAAGTCCCACCAACAGTCGGTGGATTTGTCACTATACTTCTCTACGACCCACCCTTTGTCTTCCCTCTTTATTGTCATTGAGATTTTTAAAAATCGAACATAATTATTATTGAAGTTTATTTTTTACTTTATAGAAGTCCCGCCAACCGCTATGACTGTGCTGCTTAATGGCTTGCCCGTCGTTCCTCCTCTTTATCTTTATTGAAATTCTATTTGGGGTTTTGTTTATAGTTTTTAGATGTCCTATCAACCGTCACTACCTTACTTCTTTATGACCATGTTGCTTCTTTTCTCTTTATTGTCATTTTTTATCGTTGTGTTCTAGATGAATTTTTTTTTCAAAATTTCAAGTTTTTCATTTCGATATTTTGTTATTTATAAATTGTATTCATATTTAAACTCTTGTAATTATTTTTCTATTTTCAAAATTTATTTTATTCTTTATTTCAAATTTTAATTAATCTCGTGTTGTATTTTAGATGGTCTCTTCTTTTAATAGTCATTATTTTTTATTCCTAATTTTAATTATTTATAAATTGTATTTATAGTTGAACTCCTTTTTTTCTTTTTCTAATTTTGGAAATTTTTTATTTTTTATTTCAAATTTTAATTAATCTCATATTGTGTTCTATATGGACTATTCTTTCAATGGTCCTTACTTTGTATTCCTATTTTAGTTGTTTGTTAATTGTGTTCTTACATAAACTCTGATTTTTATTTTTCTAATTTCAGAATTTATTTTATTCTTTATTCTAAATTTTAATTAATCTCTAATTGTGTTCTACATGGACTCTTTTTCAATATTTTTTATTTTTTATTCCGAATTTTAATTATTTCTAAATATATTCCTACTCAAACTTTTTTCTTCGATTAATGTGAAAATTGTGTAGCCTCCACAATGAACAATGCATTCTTTTAAGGCTATTTTAATAATATAATAGATTGATTGATAGATAGGGTAGAAAATCAAACAAATCCATAATACCGTAAGTTTATCTTACAGAACAATTTCAAATTCCCTTGTCGTGTTAACTTTTTAAAACGTTTTGAGGTCAAGAATGCTGTCAAAGAAACTCTTTCGTTCTAGAACACAAGCTATATTATTTATTAAAGGAAGGGGATAAATGGAAAAAGGAAGAACATATCCATGCATCTCAGAGTAGTACAGGAGGAAGAACATGACCTGAGCAGCTTGTGGAATAAGTTCCCCTTAACTTTACACCGAATCCAATTTTCGTCCGTAAACCCAAAAACCAGATACAACCGGTCCCTGAACTGTCAAAACCGGTACAAACAAGGTCCCTCGGCTGTTTGGAAGACAGTTTTGACTAACGTGACGCCTACGTGGTTGGTTTGACTAGGTATTCATCCCATGTGGCATTGACGTAGCGCTTACGTGGCAATTTGATCATGGAAAAATAATAAAAATTGTGGGCCCACATTTCAACTAAAACACAAAAATTAATTTAAAAATGATGAGGCCCACTTATCAGCTCCCCTTCTCCTTCTCTTCTTCCTCCCTTCTATCTTTCTCGCTGCAAAGAAAGAGAAGCAGCGAGCGCAAGCGCAGGTCGAGCGGCGGCGAGCAGTGGACGAAGGCACGAGATGCGAAGGCCGGAGCGGCCGCAGCCGAGGCGGAGGCGAAGAAGGCCTGGAGGGAGTGGGTGGGGTGGAGGTGGTGGTGGTGCAGGAAAAGCGCGCGGTGGTGGAGGGAATCGAAGGAGACGGAGACGGAGGAGGAGGGGGTGGGTGTGGGCGGCGGTGTTGCTCCAAGCTCCGACGTTGCTCCCGCATGGCGGTGAGGTCATCGCCATCGGCGTCCGCCTGCTCCTCCATTGTTGTGGTGACGGGGACGGCTCTCTCCCTCCTCTCCCCGGTCTTCCTTTATTCTCTGCGGGAGACAACGAAGGAGCGCGGGGCGGCAATTGGTGGTGGACGGCGGCGGCTGAAGGACGGAGCTCGGTGAGGGAGTTTTAGGGCAGCGGCACCAGCGGTGACGGGGATGACTCTCTCTCTCTCTCCTTCTCCCCGATCTCCTCTTCTTCACGGGGGACAACGAGGGAGCGCGGGGCGGTGCCCCGTTCTGCCGCCCGAGCGATGTGCCCCGCCTATAGCCCGCTTCGGCCACCGCTCGCCCCGCTTTGCTTGCCGATCGGCTGCCTGCCCCGGTCATTGCCCGCTCTGACCACAAGCAGGGGATAGAGAGAGGACAGAGAGAGATAAGATAGAGAGAAGAAGGGAGAGAGAGGGGATAGAGGTTTATCAGAGAATAAGGGAGGAGTGAGGCTGACATGTGGGGCTCACGTGGGCCTCATTATTTTTTAATTATTTTTTGTGTGTAGCTGACATGTGGGCCCACATAGGTTTTATTATTTTTTGGAATCGAATTGTCACGTAAGCGTCACGTCAATACCATGTGGGACGAAGACTAGTCAAACCAGCCACGTAGACGCCACGTCAGCCAAAACTGCCTTCCAAACCACAGAGAGACCTCGTTTGCACCGGTTTTGATAGATCAGGGACCGATTGTATCTAGTTTTTGGTTCAAGGACGAAAATCAGATTCGGTGTAAAGTTTAGGGACCTCAAATGAACTTATTCCACTGCTTGTTGGGCAGAACATTTGGGCTAATTGGCCTAGCTCTGTATCGCACATATGACCCATCGGCTCACATGACGAAACGGGCCGCTTGGAACCGGCCCAAACCATACCAAATCCCAATCTTGCAAAAGTTTTTCGCTATCAATTATAAGGGCTGTTTTGCAAAATTTGCTACCTTCAGGTCATCGGACCGGAAGCGACTTCTACCATTGGATGTAGCATCAACGGTGGGTGAGAGCCCGCGCCGCTCGCCGGAGGTCTCCTCGCCGCGCCGCCTCCTGCTCCGGCGTGTGCCCCTCCTCGTCCCCAAAGCCAATGCCGCCTCGCTCTCCTCGCCAACCTCCTCCATAGTACAGCTGGGTCGCCGCCGCCTCCTCCCCGCGCTGCCTCCCTCTCGCGGTCTCGTCCCAATATCCTGATTAACCCAGTGCGGCCTCCCTCTCAGGTCATACCCAGGTCTCCGCCGCCGTCTCCTCCTCAACCCCACCATGGAGCGTCACGAGGAGGTGAGTCGGAGTCAGGGCCCCGTACCTGGCTCCTTGTTTGCTGCTGCAAACTGTCAACTTGTTCTTGTTGATCTCTGCACCTGCACGTACGACCTAATCTTCTTCTTTATCAAGGAGTTGCCTCCTAATGTCCCATCAAAATCCTCGTGTGTCTCTTTCCTGGTTTTGGCTAGCAGAAGCTTATGGTAAAGTGTATTCTCCCTGCTAACAATCTGATTCTGGAGGAGAAACAACATGAGTGCTTCTCGATTCTCACGGATTTTTTATAACTGTTCTGAACTCTTGATGATAAATTGACATGTACTGTTTGAATGTAGAAAAGGACATGTTTTGCATATCAATTTGTTGTATGAGAACAAGGCTTTTGTCTTGCAATCTGATGAAACATGAAACACTGTCATTCTGTTATCAAATTTCATTAGATTATTTTTGTTATTGTTGTGAGATGTTGAGTGTGCTTCTGAAGCGTCAGTGGAGAGATCCTGACTTTATGAGTGCGAATGGAAATTTTAGGAATAAATTAATTGATCTTTTGGAAGAGAATAATGTTTCAACTGATTCACAGCGATCATCTTTGTCTAGCAAACAAAACTCTTTCAACTTCAGCACCTTACACATAGCTAAAGAAGATTACAAAAAACTCAGAGATTACAAAAACTCAGTTATATTATGTCTATGTGCTTTTTTGCTTGACAGTGGGTTTGTGCTTTTGCAGCTTGCTGTCTAGTGAATGAGTAAGTTGAACTTGGACCAAGGGATTATCATGAACAAGCTCATGAATCAGTCATTTCATTTAATCAGTTATGCCCGATAACTGCACATCAAGCTTAGGAATCATGGTGTCTTATTAGTTCCAGTTTGGCTGAACTGATCAACTGAATCTGGGACAGGTGATACTTTTGGAGCATTGGTCTCACTTCTGCTCACCTTGAATTTGCTGTACTTTTCGTCCTCATGCTGAAACCTGATAAGTATATGACATGTTGGTTAGTTGTTGTTCCAGAAGCACTTGTTTCAGGTTTTTTTTAGCAATATGTCTGGCATATGACCATTGCTGGGCTGTGAGCTGATTACTGTCTTTTATGGGCTAATGTTCTTTGGAGTTTGGATTTGATACACTGCCAGACAAACTTTGAATAACCTGTGAGGTGATAATTTTACTTTTTACCGGTAGTGTCTTGCTTGCTGTATTGTTTGAGTAGTTTCAATTGGAGCAGCATATGCTATTATCTTTCTTTTGATCTGTCTGCTGTTATCAATCAGTTTTACATTATCAATTAACCATGCTAACTTTATCAATAAGATGAAAAGAATCCATCAGTGTTATTCTTACCATTACTTCCCTAAGAAGTATAGCATTCACTGCTTTGGTTCTGCTGTGATTTGTTGAACTACTCTGGAAACAAGAAATTAAGGAGTATCTAGACCTTGTATTCATAGGTGCAAAGTTGCAAACTCGGATTCTCTTCTGAGGAGAATCTTGACACTTCAATAGTACTACAAGTTACCTAGTTAAGCTTTGTTGTCTGATAGGTGTTACTTTATTCGTTGCTGCTTAGTGGAGTATCCCCCTATTGTTTGACATTTCTACGGTTCTTGCTTTTCTGTAGAGTCTGTACCAGTACCACTCTATTTGTTGGGCTTGTTCTGTTCTTTTGTGAGACAAACCTGTACTAGCACAACTATTATATCTGTTGAGCTACTGAATCACTGATGTACTTTGCAAATATCTCTTAGATCAAGGGAGCTTAGGTAGACATAATTAAGCTGTATCATGAGACCTAACAGCCTAACAAAGCAACTAAACCTTTAGTAGAAATAGCAAGTAGGGCTGGGGAGAATAACGCTACTTTGGGGAAGCCCAGCACGCGTGGAACCCTGGAAGTGGATAGTATGATACTCCAGTATTCAGTTTCCCTTTTCTTACCTTCCGTGTCGGTCCAGGAATCGCCCAATGTGGCGTTGTATATTGCACCATTTGGACGAGGTTCTCTCTTTTCCATTACGAGGAGGGATCAAGTTGTGCCCAATGGGCAGCGAAGAATGATCATGTAAAGACTCTTCTCTGGTTTCTAACTTCCTATGGCTGCTTGGTTAATTCTCCTCTTGCTGTAAGCATGCAGTGAGCCTGACGCTTCAAAAGATGCTTACATCTTGGGCACTAGTAGTAGGCTATTGGTGATTTGGAATGTACAAGATTCTTGTTATTTGGGTGATCTACAACTACAATGGTGTGACTACTTGTGCCTACGTTTGACTCTTCCTAGCTTGTGGTTGCAGGAATGCAAGTCGAACAACCCGAAAAATGCATGCAGTACGGAACAATCGAATGCTGGCTGCTTTATTTCCAGGAATTGAGACTTGTGGACTCAGAAGGCAGGTGTTCATGATTTTACGTATACTTTAAACTAGTTTCTGTTCTATTGTGTTGGTCACTTGGTTGGGGTCCAATTGTATTTTGCAGTGGCAGTCGTACATGCACTCAATTGTTATGTTCAACCCATCATGCATAATTGTATATGCAACTATTCAAACACCCATTTAAATACAGGGAACATTTTCTGATTTTTGTAGGAACCGAACTTTTCCAAAAAAAATAAAAATAAAAATTCTTTCTAGTAGAATTAACATTTCCTGTGTTTTGATAATGGCAGCAGCCTAGCTAAACTTTAGTCCTGTATTCATCACAGCCACCATGCAATGAATGATAGGCATAGAACTATACCTTAAATCAGTCAACTTCGGACGGCATAGAACTATACACCATTACGAGGAAGAGAAGTTGCCAAGCCTGTGGGAGCCTCAGTGCGTGTTCAGAGAAGAATTTCTTTCACTTTCTTTAACAAATTTTGCTACTACTCCTACTATAGATAGCAACCCCGGACGTGCACCCAACAAACCTACACACAACGAACCAACGGTGAGCGTGTGACCTCAGGGTGGGCCATACCCTGACGTTGCCAATTGGAAGATTTTGGCCAAAGACCGTGTTTTCTCTATTGTTAATTACCCTGAGGTGACATGGCAACCATAAGTTTTTGCTATGGGTACATGGACCAATTTGCGTCTTGTTGGTTTGATTTTATTTTAGGAAAGGTCAGGATGGGTCTTTTTTAAGGGCTGGAATGACATCGATAATGATGTCCATAGTAGTACAATAAGTAGGCGTGAGATAAGATATACCGTTTTAAGTTTTCATCAACTATATATTATCCTATAGATCTATCAAGACGATAGTGAATGAAAGGTTTTTATTCTTTTCAAGTGCTTTTATCCTTTGTTATCGTAACCATGTTCACATGTTATGTCAGTAAAGTGTATTATGAATACTATATTTTAGGAGAAAAGTAAACTTAACTATAAAAAGATAGTGCCCTCCTGTAGCCATGCATCTCAAGTTACGCCATTATTCGTTTGTCTGATACTTTCTTCGAAACAAAACAATCATTTGTTATAGCAACAGACCGAACCACACTCGGTCATGATAATGCTAGCTCTTTATCGACAACCCTCTGGAATACAGATCGAGATTCTAGGTGTGAATTGGTCCCCTCCTTAATTAAAACCAAAAAAAAAAGCTCATACAAGATTAACCTATGGGAAATTTGCTCTTGGTAAAGCCAAATTATATTTCTCCTTTTTCTCAGTTTTCTCTCCTATGGTCCCCACCTCGCAGTTATATAATGGCGCTCCATATGTAGGCATACAAAATTGCAATAAATAATGGTTTTGTAGGCGTCGCTTGGAACAAGGAGGAGGATTAAAGAACATCCCCCGGTTGGAATGATGCAGTCGAGGGGGGCAGCAGCGGAAGCGACGGCGGGGAGGAGCCGAGGAGGCTGCAGGCGCAGCGAGCAGCAGCAGCTTCTTCGCTCGGCGGAGGCACCGAGGGAGGAGGCGCGTGGTAGCCATGCTTCTCCCCTCCTCGTCTTCTTCTTCCTACGCCTCCAAAGGTCATAATCCAAACCTTCCCTTCTCCTCCTAGACGATATGCAGCAGTAGCTAGCTATACTATACCCCTGATCTTGTTTCGGAATCTGTCGTGTACGAGTGCTGAGACCTCTGGGTAATCTTGGTTTCTTGGAGCATGTTAGTTTTGCGCGTGTTCTTGATCTCCCCCATCTCCTGGGTAGTCTGTCAGGCTTGACTTTTCGTAGTCGAAAAACGATTCTTTTAGGATTGTAATGGAGCATCTTCTTGATGCGGAGGCTTACTTCGTGTTTGTGGATTTGACTGGTTGCATGTCGTTTGGCACAAAGATCGATGAAGTATGGAGATTGTTGACTAGTCGTGTGTGGCTTGTAAGGCTACTATTGGATGTCTTTGGGACTGTAGGGAGGATCTCTCAAGTCTCAGTGTCAGACTCGGTGGCAGTAGTTGTTGCCATGCATGTTCTTGGGAATTTAGATCATATATCATCATCATATATCGCTTGATGTGGGAACATTTCTAGTGTTGTCTTTCTCTCGGCCATATTTGACGACGAGTGAGTGATGAGATGAACTGATGAATGATGATATACTGACTAGAAATTTAGTCCACCTAGTCTGTGTAATTCCTATAGATCATTTCCTGCTGGTTAATACTCTTTGTATTTGTTTCTACCGTTAGGTTGTGCTGTATGGATTCATTTGGTATATTTAGCTTCGGTTGTATTTTCCCAGTGCTATTCATATACAGTATATGACTAGTGACAGTCTTGCTTTTTTCTGAAGGAAGTTTTTGATTTGTTGATCTTTGCCTACAAAACATAGCTAAATATGGGACAAAGGAACCTGTAGTTTTCCTACTTTTAAGAATTTCAATGAAAGATCAATGAAATCTTGTGTGTTTTAGCTCTGCCGATTAGCTAAACTTGGGTCATATCTGAGGCTTACTTGAGGAAAACACCAAGATAGACATTATGAACTTGGCAGTTGGCATATTGAACAAACAGTTCATTTTGTGGCACGTGCATTTATTATCTGGCATATTAGATGAGTTTATTAGTTTTCAATTAAGACATCATTTAGAAAGTTTGAAGGAATATTATTTCGTTGGCAAGGATCTTTTTCAATGTTAGCATAAGTACAATCTCTAGTTACAAAGGAACAATGCTGCCCTCAAACATTTTTGTGTTAGACCATTCTTTTTAACTACTGCCTGTGCAAGCTTTCACACTGAAACATGCTCAAGTATGTATCCGTGTGTGTGCTGCTTAAATTGGACAACATCAACACTAGTTGTAGTACTTAAACCCTAGGTGCTGGTAAATGCTAGCACCTAGCCGTCGGGTCATTTCAGAAAGTAGAAAATTTTATTGTTTTTTGCCTAAAGGTAGTAATAAGAAGCTTGTTGATAAACGCAAGATTCATGTCATGCCCTGGCTGATTCACTAACCAGATAGTAGTATCTTCGAGAAGCAACTAAATATATATTCCTGAAAAACTAGGCGGAAGGGACAAGATATTAGCATAAATTTGTGGGGGTAAATTCGAAACATTGCTTGCTACGCATGAGTGATACCTTCAGCTTATAAGCAAGGGAAAATTTGAATTTTAAAACTTAATTTTCGAGTTGATATTGCGGTATTTTCATCGTACTAGTTTATTTTTCAGCATTTGTCTTTAAATCTCTAAGAGCACGTATATAAAAGTTTTACCATAAATTATTTTTTTTAATCGCTAATAATCCGTTTTGCTTATAATAAGTGAAATGACGAGGCTGCTAAATTCTACACAAGTACTAAATCTAGCCTTTTTGAGGATGTTATTCTCTTTTGCTGTTTATCTGGTTTGGATAATGTCAGCATACTATCCCGTGTTTCCTCATGATTCCTTTTGTACTTTATCAACCTACACTACATTTTCCTGCTGTCACCAGGTGACCCCTTCAGGAAAACTGTTGATGGTCCTCTGAGGTCAACGTTGACTTTTGATAATAATCATTCTGTACTGCCAAGTCAAAACATTGATTACGGACAGCCAATGGTAAGATATGCTAATGGAGCCAAACATTAGATTTGACAAAGTCAGCTCATCCTATTCTTTATAAGTAACTGTGCATCTGATTATTTTCTGTATTTCACAGGCTTGCATTTCATACTCATACAACGATTCTTGTTCAGGAGTTTGGACATCCTACAGTTCACGCTCAGTGGTATGTTCTTCTAACAAGTTGACTCTCTCAGTTCTCTCAAGGTCTTCAAACTTTTGTAGAGGAAGCTAATAAACTAGTAACATTTTTTTATCACCATATGTAATTATAAGGGTATATAATACATGTATTCAGCTCCTGCTTAGGAGATCCGAGATCCCATTATTTGTCTATGAACAGTCCAGCCTGATTTGTGTAGAAGCTTAAATATGGCATTACTTTTCCCATTTCTCATGTCAAGAAACTGCCTGGTTTTGCATAAAAATGGATTGAGTTATCAACATAACCTCAACAGGGTAGTATTTCTGAAGCCTTTGCTCTTCATATAGCACAAAAAGATTACCTTTGAGCATTATTTTAGGTTTTGCCAAACTCACCTGTAAATGTTGTAAGTTGATGCATTAAATTAAACTAGTGAGAAGACATAACTAATGTCTATTTGAGTAATGCAGTCACATGCAGTTCATAATTCTTAAGAACTAGTACTTGATATACGTGAGTTTGTTCATTAGATCAATATTATTCTAAGAGAACATGTAGTAGTTATGCATACCATGTGCACGCACATCTCTTGGGGCATCCAGCTTATTTTTATCTATATTTTCATGGGTCTTGCCTAATCAGTTGTACTTAAAACAGTTCCATCCTCAAATTGTGGGAGGAGGCACATCGCCAAGAGTTCCCTTGCCCTCCCTGGTGATAGCAGATGATGAGCCCATATATGTCAATCCCAAGCAATATCATGGAATTCTTCGCAGAAGACAGCTGCGTGCTAAGTTAGAGGCCCAGAATAAGCTCGTCAAAACCCGAAAGGTTCTTGCCACTGCCAACTGATCCATTGATGTTTTTACCTTGCATTGCCATCTCCTTGTGCATGTTGCATGAACTTTTTAATATTATATTGTTAACCACTCTTCACTTCTTGGCTTAATATTGTACACAATATCCATGTGCAGCCTTACCTTCACGAATCTCGGCATCGCCATGCCATGAAGAGGGCAAGGGGCACTGGTGGGCGATTCCTGAATACTAAGCAGCTCCAGCTGCAGCAACAGTCTCACACTGCCTCCACCAAGACCACCACAGACAGCCAAAATTCTTCAGGTTCAGTCCATCTACGGCTAGGTGGTGGCACAGTCGGAGATCAAACTTCATTCCCGTTCAAAACAATGAATTCACAAGCTAACATCAAGAGAGCCGCAGCTTCTGCTTCCACCTTCACTGTAACTTCTGCGGCACAGAAAGACGACGCCTTCTTCGACCGCCATGGCCACCATCTCAGTGGCTTCTCCGGCCATTTTGGCCAGGCAGGCGGACAAGGTGGCGTCGGCAGCATGCATAACGGGTCACAGCAGAGGGTTCCTGCTATGAGATGAGATGAGCAGCAGTTTGCAAATCATCATCATATATGGTGTGGTCTGGTCCCTCCTTAGGCAATTCATCCTTGGCTTAAGTTTCATTGTTTGTTTAGGACTTCAGAGATGCTTCACAGTGTTGTGCTTTTGCAGCCCATAAGTCTGGGCTTGATTGTGATGTGTAATATCCATATGTATTGGTGTGATGAAGTTGTCCCTGTTTGAATAAGCACTTTGTCTGTTGGTTATACAATGTTGTGCAATGTGTATTAGTACAATGTCAAAAATGCTCCTCATTTATGTGTACCACAAAGGGTAGGATGGAAATGGGAAAGTTTTGTGTCAAAGTTAACATTTTACATCTCCTATGTTATTATATTTGGGACAAATTTAAACTCTAAAGGTAACTATATTTTGGGACGGATGGGGTACGATATGGTGTGTTCCACAACTGGCTTGCTGCCTGCATGCGCATGAAGAAAAATCTCACTGTCTAATTGCAAGTGATTCGGTGTCAATCCTAGAAATAAAGGCGATTAAATTCCATGAATGAAAATCACACGAGTTAAACCCATTCCAAAATCAATAAGCACAGCACATACGCTATAAAAGAAAACCATCATGAGTATGACAGCCCATAGACATTCCTGTTGGAAATGGCTCTCACAGCTCACGCACTCACATGGAGATTTTGATGATCTCAGGAAGGTCACTGAAGAACACACGCAAGAAATTATTTTCTCTCGGCGCTGCACACCAGCACCTTCACTTCATCACACTCCTTAATCCCATCTCTGATTACATGGTTTAAATAAATACATGCACACACGCACAGGTTCAGCCGGCCGCACGACTAGGCCAAACTCTCCCGTGGCCACTAATCATCTTTCTACATGCAAAGCACATCTCTCTACATGCAGATCACCACTAAACACTACATGCATGAGCTATCCGATCCACTCTTCTCGCCATGAACCATTCACTTGACTTGGCCACAGCTCCAAGCCAACGTGCACCTGCATGACTGATCAAATTAACTAACACATGCATCAGCTGATTTGCTCCTAAGTACTCGCCACGAATTGACCAAGCATCTGGTCATACAAACACTCACTTCATGACTGCCTCTCTTGGCCTCTAAGCCATGTGATAAGATAATAAGTACGTATACAACTAGCACAAACTAATCCTGGACACGACCGACTCACACAAATATGCAAAACAAGAAGATTAATTCTAACAATTCCTCTTCTTCTTGATTCTTCATTCTTGGTAAAATCAGAGATGAAGAACAGCCACGCATTACCTCTGCTCCTCGCCTCAGTCCTTATGGTGTCAATGTCATCCTCAGGTAACACAGAAACACTTCTCTCTATCTCCTCGCTGCAGTTTGCAATGAAGTGTAGCAGTAGTAATTTCTTCTGCGCAATGACCGTGTGATCTGCAATGTTTGTGTAGGATTCGCGGCCAAGTGCACGCCGGAGTACACCTGCACCGCGTTCATCTACAGGGGCGCGTGCGAGCCATCCAAGTGCTACGCGGATTGCGCCGCCGCGTACAAGGGCGTAGGAGAAGGCCAGTGCTTCCCTCAGCAAGGGTGCAGGTGCTCCTACTGCTGCAAGCCATAGCCGGCCACCGCTGCAAATATAGCCGCATGAATCCATCCAGGAATGGAAGATCGAACACTGAAGTTTTCATTTTCTGTTCTTACTGATTCTGAACTCTGATTGTTTTTTTTTCTCCCAGAGAGAGGATTCTGATGAACTCTGAAGTAGCATGAAAGGCTTAAAGTTATATTCTGGACTCGCACATGAAAGAAACAATCGATCGTGTGGTTTCGTGGACAAACCATGTCCTGCAATAAAACTTGGTAGTGCTGTCATTTTCTTCAGCACTAACACCGAAGATGAATGGATCGGACTGAGTTTTCAAAGAAAAAAAAAGGATCGGACTGAACATGAAAAGGGATTGACGCGAAAAAAGATTGATTAGATTACTTTAAATTTATCAAATTAAACGATGTTACACAGGCAATTCTTGAGAAACAGAAAAACAACTTTTACAATTCGTAAATTTCTAAGATATTACAGAAAAGTAAAATGACAGTATTTAAATTCAAAAGTAACCCAAGGAACATACTTGATGTTCGGACCTTAGTCTTATAAAATTGTTGCGCATGATAAGTTATTGAGTGTAAGAAATATACTCTCCGTTTTTTAATATATGATGTCGTTAATTTTTTGAGATTCGTCTAACCATTTGTCTTATCAAAAAATTATGTAATTATTGTGACTTGATTTATCGTCAAATGTTCTTTAAGCATGACTTAAAATTTTTTATATTTGCACAAAAGTTTTGAACAAGACAAATAGTTAGATGTTTTTTAAAAAGTCAATGACGTCACATATTAAAAAACGAAGGTAGTATATAATAATTGATCATCTTCTATGGATTTAAAGATGCATACCACATCGCCATTCTTCCTGCATTAGAATATCCTTTATCTTGATGGCATGTATAGGCCCTATTTGGGATGTCTTCTGAACAGGTGCGACTTCTCTCAGAATCTCTAATTCTTCCAATAATCCAAGATTTTATTCACACTATGAAGAATAGATATTATAAAATTTAAAAAATAAACTAAAAGTTAAAAGTTAGGAAACCTACCTTTTTTTAGATTATTACCAGCTAGCTAATCACCACATGCATCTGAAAATAGTTGATTGAAGTGGCAGACTTAGGTTGTGTTCTTCTCCCATCTTTCCCAACTCAGCTTCCTTGTTTTTCGCGCGCACACTTTTCAAACTGTTAAACGGTGTATTTTTTGCAAAAATTTTTTATATGAAAGTTGTTTTAAAAAAATATATTAATCCATTTTTCAAAAAAAAGATTAATACTGAATTAATCATGCGCTAATGAGTCGCTCCGTTTTAAGTGTCGGAGGGATTAGTTCCCAACCTAGGGAATCAAACACAGCCTTAATTGACCTCACAAATCAACACATCAACTGTTGGAGCCTCTAAAATTGTAATCGCGACTAAATGATCAAGTACTAGAGACGAGATAAATGACACTTGGCAAAATTCAACTAAATAAAACCCAATAATTTTAGAGGAAAATAGAGCTAGGGACAAGCTCTGGTCATGGAGGTGGTGAAAGGCTCACACTTGAGATGAGGCTTAACTATTACAAGGTCCGAGACCCAAGTTAAATTCGGTTTCAACAATACTGTTGTCTTGTTTTGATGATTTTCGTTAACACAACATGAATTTCGATGTAAGGCTAGATGTAGTGAAAACGTGACCAGGTAAGATTTCCTTGAAGTCCAAGTTCACATAAATTGAAGATAGCATGAAGGTTTTAGGCCATTTGAAGTCAGTGTTATCGCAGAAAGCCAAACTATCTTGACTTGAGGCACAAATGCCTCCTTGTTGATTTAACCCAAGGTTCCTAAGTATAATCGCATCACAAGCATTAGGTAGCGATCTGTTGTTAAAAACATTTACACCGAGAAACAATTTTACTTGATGACTAAGTTGTTGCGCATATGCTCTTGTTACGAACCTTTTGGAGTTATGTGCGTACTTATCACAAAGTGATATCCTAGTTCTAGGGGTTGTACTTTATCGTCCAAATTGACCATATCATATTTTGGTAACGTTAAATTTTGACACATTTTGACATTACCAAATTTTGATAGAATTGACTTTGTTTGGTTTGATGACTTTGATAAAATTTGATAAAATTTTAAGAGAGCTTCTAGAATTATCAAAATTTGGTAAGATAGTAATGGTTGAAGCGTGTTTAGTTTGTTGTCCTATCAAAATTTGGCAATGCCAAAAATAGCAACAAACTAAACAAACCCATAAATTAAGGAGGTAGCACGCGTACATCTTATGTCCAAAAAATACATAAGGTGTAAAATAGCATGCCTTAGTTTAGCATAAACATATATATATATTAGATCTTTAGAATCAAAGTACTGATCGCATATCTTATCCCATAAAAAATAATAACATTCCGATATGGTAAACACAACATCAGTATAAAACACCTCCAACACACACACTGTATATAGTACTAGCGGAGGTAGAGCACCATCACACAAGCAAAAGTCAGGATAACGTACAAGTACTGATCCAACGATCGGCCAACGTTTGCTGGAGATGAAGACTAGCCAACTACTGTCACTGCTCTTTGCCCTTGCTGTCGTTCTTGCGGCGGAAGCAACACCATCAGATTCAGGTAGTCTCGTACATATATGTTACCTCCGTCTAAAAATATATATATTTTTAGACACGAATCTGAATATTTATCTATATTCATGTAAAAAGGTGAAGTCCTTTTTAAGATGAAGGTAGTACTTTAATTTGATCGTCTCTACACCTTAGGCTTTAGGCTTCAGGCTTCAGGCTTCAGGCTTTGTTCGTTTCTGCGTGTTCACACTGAGTGTGCACGAAAAACGGAACAGTCCATTAGCACGTGATTAATTAAGTATTAGCTAATTTTTTTTAAAAATGGATTAATTTGATTTTTTAAGCAACTTTTGTATAGAAACTTTTTGCAAAAAAACACACCGTTTAGTAGTTTGAAAAACGTGTCCGTGGAAAAAAAGAGTGGTGTGTTGGAAAGATGAGTTGAAGAACTCAGCCTGAGTATATGTATATACACACACGTGTAGGCTTTTCTCTGTATATAATTTTTTCTTCAGAATTGTTCATCTCAAAAAAGGTTCTTGGAAATTGTTGGCCAGAGCCCTGAGCGAGAGCCGCTTGATCCTCCATTTCTGCAGGTGGCGTGAAGGACGCTTGCATCGGACGGAAGATATTGAAAGTGCCGTGCCAACGGTGTTTCTCGGAATGCATTCGCTCGTACTCGGACGGGATAGGCTCCTGCATCGACGAGAACACATGCAGTTGCGCCTTTGGCTGCGGCTTTAATCCGCCGAAGGCGTCGCCCCCGCCTCCCAGGAATTGATGATATAAAATGATGTTTATACATGTCCATGTGCTACTGCACATCAAGCTTGCTTGTTAGAACTTCGTGTCGTCTTCTTCTTCTGATCGTCTCACATAGACATGTGATGTGATCAGGTTTTGAAGAACTATATATGCTACTGATTGCTTTGTTTTGCCTGTATATATATAATTACAATGATGAATAAAAATCATTTCTTTCTATTAAAGAGTTACCGCTCCAATCAGATGGACTGTTTAATTTTAATTTAAGTGTTCGTGTTTAATCGTACCAATCCTTCCACGCAGCAATGCACCTGCACAGCCACCTGGGCCATGCTATGGCAGTTTGGCCTGGGCCGTCCAGTGGGATAAGGTTGTTTGATTGGACCGTCATTCCTTTGGGACTTCGGTGTGTGCATGCAGCAGCGATGGAGCATTGTGTGTTTTAGGGACAATAAAAAAATAGGAGCTACCGAAATGGACGTGTGTCAGTTAGGATGAATTCTAAACGATATTCGAAAACGATAACTTACACGTTCTTTCTAAACACGTTCCTAAATTAATAAATGTTGTATTTTATAAAAAAATTTATATATAAAAGTTTTTAAAAAATAAAATACATTTATTTTTAAAATTTGTAATAATTAGTATCCGATTAATTATATATTAATGACTTATCTTGTTTGCATTGCCACCGAAAGTTTTGGTTAACAGCCAGAACGAACGCAGCCTTATACTCCTGCTACTTATTTCTTGGATGATTTATATTCCAAACGTTATCCATGTCATGCGGTACATGCGCTTTCCGTTCCTTGTGAAAACTGACGATAAGCACCGATACATCACCATTAATTGGTACTATACAAACCCTTTATAAAGATCAGCACGAATGAATATAGCAATATCAATGCTAATTACTACTGGAATTACACCGCGATTAATTCCTGCTATCCATATCCTATCCGAGTATAAGTGGTTCCGAAAACAATACTGCAAACACCAAACCCCCATTCGATACACCCAAAAAAAAAGGGTAGCACCGGTAGCAGTAGCATCGATCAGCACAAGTGAAAAAAAAAACCAACGGCGTCAGAGATGAAGGCCATCCACGCAGCACTGCTCATCCTGGCCATCGTCCTCGTCGCATCATCATCATCACCACCAGGTACGCGATACTAGGCGCTAGCTTATACTACTATTATATCCATCTCTTTTTTTAGCTTGTACTACTATTATATCCATCTCTTTTTTCGGTGAGGCTTGTAATCAGCTGCTTGGTTGAACGAAATGGCAGGCGTGACGGCGCAGGTGGAAACCTGCACGGAGGTGATCAACCGGGAATACCCGACGTGCGACAGCGGCTTGTGCGTCGCGAACTGCCAGCGGCAGTACAGGGGCGGCATTGGCCAGTGCGTCGGCAACAAGTGCAAGTGCGACTACTCCTGCGCCTTCCTGCCGCCGCCGCCGCCGGCGAGCAACTAACCGATCGGTCGACGATGGGTACCGCGGCGTGTCATGTACTGAGCTTACAGCTTGATCAGGCTTTAATTTACTCCTGTGTTTTAGTGCAGGGTGACGCGCGGGTTGTTAGTGTTGTCATGCTCGGAGAGACGTTGATGAACAAATAAATGGATTTAGATGTGTGAAAGAAAGGATTTTCTCATGATATATATCGATTTGCAGGGGAAAGTCGTTTCACCCCTCAAGTGGAAAGTCATTTGACCTCCCAAGTATTGGCTGAAACAATTATATTTTCAATCCCTACAGTTACATACCCTTATCTTTTTAATAATGGATATTAAACCCTGTGTTTGCTTCAACTGAACCTATAACCACTTATTACAAAGTTTTTTTGTCTCGAATCTCAAACATGACAGAAACAAACAAAAATATGAAAAGAAGACACAACCACAACCACCAAAAAAAAAAGCAACTTATTCAATGTTCAGAATTCCTCGTGCACGAAAAAGAATGGATTTCTCATGCACCGTCACATGTGTGTTTGTAGGGATATTCGAGTATTTGACCATATTCCAACACCTTTGATTTGACGATAGTCAGTACTACATTTGTTTTTAATATAAGAGAATATGACAAAATTGATTTTTTTAAAAAGAATTGATTAACAATACTTCAATTAGTTAAGTAAAGTGAAATGAGTACCACTAGCTTTGTCATCAAAAGTATTTTTAATCATATCATGTATGTTTATCTATTTGCACAAAAATTTCTTAAAGGAGTGTCTAGTTTTGTTGCTACCATCTTCACTCTGCGCCGTTGACTACCCATCCCAGTGTGTCAACGTTCAGCCTCGCCGGCACTAGAAGCCTCCAATGGCTCAGGCATGCCCCTTCCAGGCATCCAATTGACCTCCTCCCTCCTCTTACCCCTCCCTCGTTTAATTTTCTTCTCCCACTTTGGCGACGTCCTGGTCCTTCTTTGTCTCCGATGACTAGTGCTACCGGATCCATTCCATCCATCAACTGTCACCCTCCATCCCCACGGCTCAGGCTACGCCCCAGTCGCCTTGCCGCCTACCCGTCTCCGCGCCCACCCACAAAGCTTCCACCACCCCATCCATCCTTCTAAAGCCACCCTCCAAATCCCCTACCCTCCTCCACCACAGCACCACCTTCTAACCCTAAAACCATAAACCCTAGGCCCTTTGCTAGAGTTCCATCGTCGGAGATCACCATCACCGCTGTCAGAGGAAACTTGTCGTCACCGCCGCGGGTGAGTTACCCACTCCTTCTCACCCCTAGCTCTAGGACAACTCCCTAGCAATCCAAGAACCATGGAGCAGGTGAATGATGTTTGGGTTAATTTTAGTCACCTAAAAACTAGTATATCTGTTCTGGAAAAAGATAAATAGTCAAACGGATTAAAAATGTCAATCATGTCTTATATTAAAAAAACACAGTAATATGTTTGCATGCATGTCTTATTAGAAGCTCGATTTAGCCAACAAGATATCAAAGCATGCAGAAGGTTTTCTAAGACTGTTCGATTCAAAAAAGAAAAAAAGAAAGCCTATTTGATTCAACTTAATGGAGAATGAAACAATCCCATGCCTATCGGCATCAGAACGTCATTTGAGCCAACTGCTCATTGAAGCAAGTTTGTGGGAGTGGTGTCAAGTGTCGACTGTTACATTGAAGCAATTTTTTTTTCAAGGAATCATAGATCAGGTGGTGTCTATTGTCTTCTCTGAGAGTGCTTCTACATTTTGAAGTAATTATTACTTATCCATTTGGTGAATTAGTCCATGGCCAATGCTCCATCGTGTCGGTGTCGTATACGTACCCCAACGCTCCATGTAGGAGGCCAAACAAGCGACGCCTTGTGTCCTTATGCAAGGAAACATGGCTCTTCTACAAGAAACACACACTCCGGAGAATGGTGCAGCGGTCCCCTCGCTCCAATCAACACGTAGTACAAGATTGCCTCTTTCGCCCTAATCTTCTTTCGCTGTTGGGCTAAAATAGGGGTAAAGTTACAAATTACCTCTCTTTAACTATTGAGCTCTGATTACTTGCATTGTGAGCTACTGTACCTTTAACATATATATGTTTCGAATTGACTATGACCCATCTAATAATACTCCTCTATCGGGTGAATAAGTGGCTAATGCGTGGTCTACCCACATGACATCTAAGGGTGTGGCCTGTATTGGATATGCCCTTATATTTTGAACATTGTTCATGTCATACGGAACATGCTTTCTTTTATCTTGTGAAAACTGATAAATTAAAATGCACCGAAATATCACTTTAATTGGTACTATTGATTATGTACCAATTTGGTACGACCCTTTATATAAGGCCACTATATAATCCTAAAGATCAGCACAAACACATATAGCAGTATCAATGCCAATTACTCCTGAAATTATAACCGTTCCCGTTATCCATATCCATACAACTTACTGTAGTAAGTGATTCCAAAAATAATACGAACAACAACGCTATAAACACCACACCCCCATTTGGTACACCTACAAAAAAGAACAAAGCTGCAGCTAGCACCGGTAGCAGTAGCAGCAGTCACAAGAAAGAAAAATAGCCAACGGCGTCAGAGATGAAGGCCATCCACGCAGCACTGTTCCTCCTGGCCATGGTCCTGGTCGCATCATCATCATCAGGTATACAACACTTGGAGCTAGCTTCTCTCTCTCTCTCTCAGGCTTGTGAATTGTGATAAGCTTGGTTTGAACCTTGAACGAAATTGCTTCAAAAAAAATAAAAAAAAACTTGAACGAAATGGCAGGCGTGATGGCGGCCAAGATAGCGGGGCCCAAGTACTTCCAGGACACCTGCTCGGCGGTGTTGAACCCGGGCGCCCCGTCATGCGACAGCGGCGAGTGCGCGACGAACTGCCCGCGGCAGTATAAAGGCGGCGTGGGCCAGTGCATCCGCACGCAGTGCAAGTGCGTCTACACCTGCGCTTCCCCGGCACCGGCGAGCAACTAACCGGGCGATCGGTGGTCGACGACGATGTGCAATCTGTGCGCAGGGGCCGATCACGCACGCGTCGATCGGGCTTAAATTTTACATTCAGTGTGACGCGTGCGATGTTAATTTTATGATGCCTGGAGAGACTTTTATGGTTAAATAAAGGGACTAGCTATGTTTCATATTTTCAGTAGCGCTAAATAGCACGTCGTGCGTACCTCTCCTTTTCTGGATCCCATCTTTAGGCCTATGGAGGTGCAAGCTTGAGAGTTGAGATCAAGGAGAACGTCAAGATTCATGTTGTTTTGCTGAGGAGTCCTCTTGGGTTCAATCTTACTTCGCAATGGATGAGTGATAAAAATGTACCTTCATTCTAAAATAAATCAATTAAGAATATGACATTAACTATTATAACGAATCTGCACACGAACTTGTCACATCGTATTCTAGGTCGGTTTATTTTGGGAGGAAGGTATGAGGGAGTAGACAATTGTACCTCGTTTTGCGTGTCTTTCTTGGGTGTGATCTTTTTTCTCCTTTTTCAATTTCTATTTTTTTATTTTTCGTGTGCACATTTATCGAACTGTTAAGTAGTGTGTATTTTTTTAAAAAAATATATATAGGGAAGTTACTTTACAAATCATATTTTTTTTTATTTTTTAGATAATGTTTAATTAATTATGCGTTAATGATTTATGTGCTTGAGAGAAAAGGTTCTAAAATTTATGGTTCGAACAAAGCCTTAATCTTTTTCTTTCCCCTTCTATCAAACAAAGCTTAAAGATTGTTTTAAGACTTTCTAATAAGACTTTGAAACTAAGACCGTCTTATTTTCAAATGTGAGTATGGCATGAGGGCATGACCAGACGAGTCTGTTGTACGTACCACTGTACCAGAATTGCGCCCACTAGGCATGGTGTATTGGTGTGGTAGTGTTTCATACTTTGTTGCCACGTTACGTGGACGGCGTGGCAAACGAAGAATCAAAATTAAATATGCCAACTTCAATTTTTTTTGTTACTCCGTAATAACAAAAAAAATTTTAAAGTAAAAAGATGAAAATATTCTCTGTTCCTGAGAAAAACGACGGAAGAGGCAGTGAGGCACGAGTACATGACACTGTGCCAGAAGAATTTTTTTTAGAAATAATATTATTTTAATGGAAAATCACAAAAATAGTGGGCTTTTGCAGAAAATCGAAAAAACGGCGGAGCGACGACAGGCCGGACCGATCGAACGACCGTGTTTCGACTGGGCCCAGTCGAAATGCGGCAGTTCGACAGGCCGGGCAGCCGGCCCAGTCGAACAACGGCCGTTCGATAGGCCTGGCCGGTCGGCCTCATTTTTTTAATTTGTTAAGTATTGTTTTTAGTTATTAATTAATATTAATTTGTTAAGAGTTGTTTTTAACTTGTTAATAATTAATTAATGACATATTTTTTTATAAATGATTAATTATAATTTGTAAGTTGTTTTCATAATTAAGTTTTTAAGTAGTTTTTGTAAATATAATTTTGTTATAATTGATTAATACCCATTTTTAATTGATTGTTTGGAGAAACACATCGGATATATAATTTATTAATTTTAGATATATCCATTTTTAATTTTTTAATTTATAGAACTTTTTTTTAATTTGGTAAGAACTGTTTTTAAGTTGTTAGTAATTAATTAATGACAGAATTGTTTATAATTGATTAATTATAATTTTTAAGTTGTTATTATAATTAAGTTTTTAAGTTGGTTTTAGAACCTTATTTTGCTTATCGGTTATTTTGGGAAATTCGAAAAATCACTTTCGGATAGGGCCGAAAATTAGCAGAAACGAAAATTCCGAAAATCGTTTTCGGACGACTCAAAAAATCTTAAATTCATAGAACATGTTTTTAGAAACCGAGAAGAAACATTTTTTTAGAATTGATGTTGAGCACATCCATGACCGTACCGAAACAAGGAGAAGTTGTAGTACAATTTAAACATGATACATCTGGTTCCATTGCGGTTACATAGATAAGATTAGATTCGAACTAGAAGGAAGGTAGTGCAAGAGTTGAACACGACGACGATATAGTAATGGGACAACGAAACATGACATCACATATTTGACTAACGTAAGTTATCCGATAGTAGCTAACCCCTACGTGAGGATCCCTCTCTCCTCTCAAACTGCTTTTTAGTAAACCTGTATTGCTCTGGCAATTCAAGCTACACCACACGGGAAGTTGGATCACTTAGAACCTTTTCGGTGTCTATCCATTCTTTGTATTGACATCTTCTTGGCGGTTCCTGCGAGAAACGAATAGACGCGAAGCGAACAAAGTTACTGAATGTTGTGACAAAATAAGGATTGGTGATAATGAAAATATTTTCACCATGAAATAGTCGTCTATAATATTTGGGCAAACAAAGAACCTCTGACCCAAAGTTCTTGGCTTGGTGGAACGGAGAACCTGGCAACGATCACCGCATCTGCATTTTGGACGGGGTTCTCATGGAGGGAGTGCCATCGTTAGCACCCGCTAGTCGCACTGTTGTTCACGACATTGTTGTTCGTAAGCTGTTTTGAACGCCAAGTATTTCTCAATACTTTCTAATACGAAATACCAGCATCCTTCTTGTTCACAAGTGGTTAGGTCGAGAACGGGATTTTCTGTATCAACCCACTCGATGTATCCACAAGCCGTAGCGCGGGCCTGACGAATAGATTTTAATGAAGAATAAATAATCCCTCATGCATACTGAATAAGCATATGCAGAGAATGAAATACCTTACAGTCGTAGTTAGGGCACCTAAAGAAACGCCTTCCTCGATTGTCTTGATTTCTCAAACCCATTAGTTGGCATCGGTCACCGCAAAGGCAGAGAGGCCGCTCACACTAAGGTGGGAATAGCCGTACAAGTGGATCGCTACGCCAGTTGGGATGCTCAAGGCCTCGGCGTCTAGACATTGCTGAAAGCTGGTGCAATGAAGGGTTGTGGTAGCGCTTCTTGCCTACACAGATGAAGAAATTATATGCTGCATCGCTCGTTATGGGGACTTATGTAGATACCAAAATCGCAGTGATAACCTTTACATGTCTACATCATGGGGCACGATGGGTCCGCCTGATTACCATCGAAAATAAGAGTGGACGTATGCGGAATTAGGCCGTTCGCCCTTTTAGAGTGCTGGATGGAGCCAAAAGTTAGATTGGACATATGACTTAATGAGAGCCAATTTTCTTCACCGTATGTGACAACACTAGCACGCGTGAATTGGAATTACTTTATCTTAAAAAGCAGCGCCGAAAGTTGATCGTGACAAGTCGAACTGACAGTGTGTCCGTGCACTGTGGTATACTGTGCGATGTAATGGACTGGACACCCAAGCGCCGAAAGTTTGTTGTCGTATGCATAAGTAGTTGTGACATGTAAGGGCGTGAGAAGCCATTCCGCAGTCGTATCGCACGCGAATAAAGGAGGTTGCATCGGTGCAACCGAAAGTACTCGTGCATGCGCCGAAAGGGATCGTGCTTTTGTAAAAAGTAACAACAAAGCGTACAAATGCGAAGTCGATCTCGCATTGTATTCTTGGTGTGTCTGATTTTCCGACAACGAAATGACATAGGCACCGAAAGTAGTTTGTAACCACGCGCGAGCATAATGATGTCGATAGTGAATTTTTTCTAAATCTTGTAGAAAAAAATATAAAAAAAGTCATACTTAGCACAAGTAGAAAAGACATAGAAAGGCAGTTTATCAAATAAGTGTATGTCATGAAGTAGTTCATACATATAATATGATATAAGTAGTAAATGCACAAAAAAATAATCCAGCACATAAATAACACTACAAGTCAAGAATGCCCCCCTCTCACACGCTTGCTAGGCCCTCCCTTCTTACGTTATCTGATCTGCTCTGTGGGATAGGTCAAATTATCAGGTGGGTGCCTATGTCGTGCCGGCTGCTGTGGAGTGGCATCCTCTGGCTGCACGGACTCCCCCTGCTGCGTAGGCTGCGTGACCGGAGGAGCACCGTACTAGTAGTCTATGCCAGCTTGCGCATCGGGTGCATCTGTCGCAAAGAAATCGTCCACGAACTGTGTTCGAGGAGAGACAGTAGGAACTGCAGAATGCCCCTGGGAAAACCCGTAGTCGTCACCTGTTGCAAAATAGAGGCGATGCCACACTATAATAGTTAGTAACTATGCATAGAAATTAAGCGAACGATGATGGTAACTACGTTGTAAACAATACTTACTTGTGTGCTGTGTGTACCCTGACTCCGGTGCGCGCGGAGTAACGTAGAGTCCCCAACCGGGTGTGGGCGCCACGTTGTCCCCTGTCGGCAGGTAGGGAAAGTCTGGCTCCTCATAAGCTGCTTGGGTATCGTGCACCTGTTGTGGCTGTTCACGTTGCGGAGGTTACGAGATGGTATAAAACGGAGGTTGAGTACGATATGAACTGGATGTTAAGCAAGGCAAACGTGCCATACCTGAGGCCGCGGTGGTGGCATACTTGATGCCGGAACCCCAAAGTCAGACGATCTCCCTGGGCGAACAGGGGGAGGCGTCTCCTGAAGCGAAGGCCGAGCGTGCGATGGACCGGCGTCGTCATAGTGGCGAGGTGAAGTAGAGGAGCGGAACTAGTCCACACTAGAGCGTCGTGGTAGTAGTGGTGATCCTGCCTGCCTGGAAGGCTACACCACATCAGCCGCGCTCCGACAGGAGACACGACGAAGTAGCGCCGCAACCCGCGAACGGAAACTGCGAAGGACGGACGCGACGTCGTCCTGCCTGACATGCTTTGGCCTCGTCTCCAGTCTCTGTAGCAACGTGTTGGACTCAGTGTGAACCTGTTCCACAAACTCGGCCTATTGAACGAATAGGGAAGGGCATTAGAACAATTGAACATGTTCCACATTTAATGATAATCAACGAAAGCAACGACATACCATTGAGTTGTACACAGCTCGAGGTTGTGGGGCAAACGTGTCCGTGATCGACGCCTGGTGAGAGAGAGACGTATCCCCTTGTGGCGGGAAACACCTCCAGCGCGTAACATTACGGTACCAACGAAGGTACTGTCCGTACGAAGCTCCGTCGTCTGGAGGTGTTTGGAGAACCAAGTGCTCCGCCGCATGTTCCCACTCCGCAACCGTTGGCGCGATCGTCCGAACAATGGTCCCCTCGTGGGACAGACCGAGTCCCTTCCGGGAGTACCTGTGTAGGACGTAGTGAGCACGTAAGAAACATTTACAATGGGGTAAAACACACTACTTGAAATTAACATTGTCGAACGTGAACTTACTTGTGAAGGCTAACAGCTAAAGAGCGTCCATCTCTCGGAGGGTAGTCTTGGTATATGCCGAGCTATTTAAGTACCCTCTGCACGTGGTACGGCTCGACGTGCATGTCCAGCACGAGGTGACAAGTGGTCCTCTAGAGCTCTACGTCGCGCGTGCAGAGCTGCGCAAGACCGTGCAGTGCTCGCTCGACGACATCGTGATGCGTGTACGGGGTCCAGCGAACACGGTCGGGCGTAAGCTGATCGAAGTCCGCCACGAACTGTGTGTACACGCGACGTGTCGTTCCGCTCACCCACCTCAGCTGCAAAAGCAAGAAATATATTATTAGTGCCCGTAAATCGAGATAATGCGCACAATAAGAGGGTGCTATGAAAAATACCTTGCAATATACAATTTACCTCGCGGTGTGTCCACAGCGATCCCATGGTGGGACGATCGTCGATGTCTTTAAGTCCAGACTTGTACATCTCATCGACGCCATAGCTTGCGTACGACTCTAGCTGTGGCCTCCCAATGTCAAAGCACTCATGCGCCCATAACATTAGAAGCAGAGGGCATCCTGTCAGAGAACTTGCCTTGCTGTTCCTGGTGCAAGCATCGCAGAGACCGACGTACGTCGCCGCAAGAACAGCCGACCTCCAACTGTACTGCGGAATCTCCTCAACAGGTAGCTCGGCAATCTGCTCTGCGTAGTGGATGAAGTGCTTGTCCACGGAGTCAGCGTGAGTCCCCGTGAACATCACCCACCCAAACAACCACAGTAGATACGCGACTAAGTGTCGGCGCACTACCCAGTCCTCCTGGTCCTCTGGGAACACCTCCTGGTGGAACTGGTGCAACCAACTCCTCGTGGGCCCATGCCCATCTGTGAGATCCTCCAGCGGAGCAGCCACCACTCCAAAACTGGCCAACAGATCATCCGCCCATCCAGCATGGACTTGTGTCGAGCCAACTGCTGCACCCGCTATCGGTAGACCCAACAAAAAAGACACATCCTCCAGAGTGGGTACCATCTTGTTGACGCCGAATCCGTACCGCCGATGAGGATCCGTCGTGCGGACACATGAAGGCCTGGGATATCTGTTTAGCTCCAGTGCAGGTCCTAAAATTGATGAAGCGCGGGCGTACCAGTCAGTTTGATCCTGCCACTGACAAGATATACAAAAATAACAGAATAAAAGGTCTATTGGCCGATAGGCCGATGGCCAAAGATATCAGCCGATAGGGCAAAAACAGCCGATCGGCCGGTAGGCTGATGGTGCAGTTCCAGCCGATGCTGATGCCAGCCGATGTAGTTAGGGTTTTAATCCATCAGCGGTGTACTGAGCAAACATCTATATAGAAACGATCGGCCGACGATAACATGATAATATAGCAATATGATATAGCATAAACCAATCATATGATAAAATAAATATTGATATGAAGATTAAAGCATATATCGGCCGGAGGTCCGATGACACAACATCCAAAAGATATGTAATAAATACTCTGTTTTCATCGGCCAGGACCAATCTCCATGTATAAAACTCGTGGGCCGATGCAACGTTAAGATAACTCATCGGCTGAAACCCCGATGAAACCCTTATTGGCAGCCAACAAGCAGGCTAGAGATTACAGTTCTAATCACGACTTAGTAGATCAAACTGAACTGATACAGCACTAAGTATGAAAAGAAATGCAAGACCTAGACAATCATGCCCTTGACTGATTTTTGGAGTGGTGGATACCTTAGCCAATCTAATCTAGCAAGGCGATTTGGTCAATACCGACATAAACCCTAAAACGAATCTCGGCAAATACGATGAAATCTAGAAGCTAAATCAGATTGACTAAGATATATGATAGTAGGTGCTTACGTTGCCGAGATCAGAACGTCGAAGCCCTAGCCCCGACAGCGCAGGCAGCCATAACGAGACTTACCCTTCGTAGGAAGGGCATGAACTCGCCGAAGAAGACGAAAGTAAAAGGTGGCGATGCGCCGAAATTGTATTGATCGTGTGATAAAAATTACATGAACCTTGGGCTTACATATTTATACCCATAGGCTAACAAAGATCCTAACAGAATATGACTCAAACTTTCCTAAAGATAAAAGGAAACAGATAAAGTCCTTATTGGACACTAAACACACTTTTCTAAAGATAAAACAGAAAGCTAACAAACTCTTCCTAATTAATAGATACAAGCCGCATCTCCTTGGACTCGGTTTTCTCTGGATAAGATCTTCCCGAATCTAACAAGAATTCGACTGCTGTTGATGGCTAGTTTTAAGAAAACCCCCATCGGCCGATATAAGACTCTAGGCCGATACCAACTTTGAGCCGATATGGATCCTGGACCGATGAGGACTTCGGGGCTTACCAAATTCTGGCGTTAACACATCTCTCCAACTGTCAGGTGAAAGGTGTGTGTCTCGGGCCCCCATCTATCCACCAAAGCACTCAGCAAGGCCGCATCAATATTGATACGGGGTGACCTTCCACGTGAAGGCTCAACCAAGCGTGCGAAGGTCAACAACCCAGCGGCTCTCAACCTGTTACATGTCAAAAAGAAATAATTAGCAATGCGAGAAAATTTAAATGACAGCACGAGGTGACAAATGGTTTTTCACATACCTTGGAACCCAACGAGGATCGATACGCCAATACTGATCCGGTCCCCCCATTTTTAGCACGTTGCAGAACGTCCCCTGACTAAGTCGTCTCGATCGGTGATGTTTATCGATCACCTCGTCGATCAGCGATACGTCATCCCTGGCAGCTATATCTACAAAATGCATGATTATCAGTATCGTGAGCATCAGAAATGAATTAAAAAATGACAAAATGAGCGTGAACAATTATGCAAAGAGAAATTTTAATAGCAGAAGTGAAATACTGATAAAATGAAGTGAACACGCTGCGGTGCTGGTAAATATAAATATTACAAGCCAGAAACATGAAAAAATAAGCGTGAAAAAGTTTTGCAACGCGATAGTATAGTCGTACAGGTTAAATACTAACAAGTTGAAGTGAACACACTCTAGGACTAGTAAATATAAATATTACAAGATGAATAACTAAGGATTATTTCTCGAAGTCGACCGCCGCCCTGGAACACGCTGAATATCGCCACCTTCTGCATCTTTGCCTACATTATACATGCTGTAATCTTTACGGCTATGGTCTCCGCCGCATACAATGCAAGCCTTTGGACGCCGCGAACGGGTGTTCGTTTCAGGCACCCAGTTGGCTTCCCTTGGGGATGGGCGAGTGAAATGACATACCGCACGCCAACCACGCAATTCACCGCGCCAAGTTGCCTCCCATGCTTTCTTAGTAAAGTAAGGCGAGACGAATATGTTCGCATCGACACCACCTTTTGCGGAAGCGGCAAGAACATGAGAGCATGGCAGATGTTGAAGGAAAGGCTTGTTGCAGTTGCATTTGCAAGCATGATAGTCTGGCCACAATGTGCACTCCAATGTGATGTCCGTACTCCCAATACCGACACTACTCTTGTCACGCAGACGTAGCTCAAACAGCAACTCCCTATTCCCAGCAGGCCAGACCTTGTGCATTCCACCCTTCTTGCTTTTCTCCCCCATGTACTGTGTGATAGCGGGGCTATACCTTACATTAGGATTGGCAAGGTTAAGACTAGCCATGGCGTATCTTTTACAAAGATACTTCTGTGTACCCCTTGTGATGCCCTCCAGGATAGCAACAAGTGGTAAAGGACGTGTATTTTTCATCACCCAGTTGTACACTTCAGCAAGATTTGTTGTCATCACACCAAACCGTGAACCATTGGTATCGTACAACCAGGACCACTTTTCCCTTGGCTCGTGCTCTATCCAGTCAATGAAGCACTTCGTAGCCCTCTCCTGCTTCCTACATCGAGTAACAGATGGTGATTCGTTTGGAACGGGTTCCAGGCCTTCCGGCTCCTCTTGTCGGGCAAGAATGGGTTTTTTTCGAACCTCTTGCATGTGAGTAGTGGTCAGCCGATCCAGCTGTTCCCATATGGCGTCGAACTTTCTTTGCTGATTCTGCTTGCACAACTTTTTGAACAGGTCCATTAACCTCTTACTCCTGAATTGTCTGTAAAAATTTGCATCAAGATGTCGCATACACCATCTGCTATGCAAATCTGGCCAGGAAACCTCCTCTGTTACATCTTCCTTCAGNTCGCATTAGAAAGTATTGAGAAATACTTGGCGTTCAAAACAGCTTACGAACAACAATGTCGTGAACAACAGTGCGACTAGCGGGTGCTAACGATGGCACTCCCTCCATGAGAACCCCGTCCAAAATGCAGATGCGGTGATCGTTGCCAGGTTCTCCGTTCCACCAAGCCAAGAACTTTGGGTCAGAGGTTCTTTGTTTGCCCAAATATTATAGACGACTATTTCATGGTGAAAATATTTTCATTATCACCAATCCTTATTTTGTCACAACATTCAGTAACTTTGTTCGCTTCGCGTCTATTCGTTTCTCGCAGGAACCGCCAAGAAGATGTCAATACAAAGAATGGATAGACACCGAAAAGGTTCTAAGTGATCCAACTTCCCGTGTGGTGTAGCTTGAATTGCCAGAGCAATACAGGTTTACTAAAAAGCAGTTTGAGAGGAGAGAGGGATCCTCACGTAGGGGTTAGCTACTATCGGATAACTTACGTTAGTCAAATATGTGATGTCATGTTTCGTTGTCCCATTACTATATCGTCGTCGTGTTCAACTCTTGCACTACCTTCCTTCTAGTTCGAATCTAATCTTATCTTATCGCCAGTGGGCATCTAAACCATCGTTAACCCCCAGACGGCTCATGGATATGGTCGTCCAATCTTCAGGTACGTTGGTTTCCTCGTCCCACTGTGCTGTATCTTGCCCTTCCACCAAGAATGAAATATGTTCCTCGTTCTCCAGTTCCATCTCTTCCACTACCACATCGTTCTCCTCCGCTGCATCAACAACCAAAGGTGAGTCCAGCTCATCGTCATCCATTTTGTTAACCGGACAATTGCCACCAGGCACAACTACATCTGCAGTAGCCTCCTCCTCTACTGCTTCCTCTTCCCCACTCCTGCAAATATTAGCCTCTTCCACGATATGAGTTTGTTCCACCACCATGCGGCTGGTCTCGTCGGTCCCAACAATATCTATTTTCTTTTGCACCAATATTGCCAGGCTATAACCTTTCTCTCTTACTTTAGCCACAAATTTTCTCCAACTCTCAGTAGATGCAAGCTCTACTACTCTCCACTGTCATCCGTATTCACTCCTTACTGGCCACACGGTTTTTATGATGAATTTCTCAATCAAAGGATCTATCCCGAACATATTATGCAGCCACCCTAGCACTTCGTTCAAAACCAACTGGTCTGGTGTATTTAGGATAGTATCAACGATTGTATATACGGTCAAATCTACCCCGCTATCACAAAGTTGTATTGAAGCGTCGCCATAATACACCCGAACGGGCACATCACCTGACATCCTGAAATAGCATGCCAATTGCTATTAATACGTCACTACCCAGTAAGGTGTTGTATGCTTACATTATTGCTCTAACGTATTCAAACTATATTTCATTACTTAAATATAAGTTGCATTCGATTTTAACTAATAATAAACGTATAATACCTCCATTCCATTTTAACTAATAATAAACGTATAATACCTGTACTAATAACCAACAATGATTAATAAAAAAATTGTCGTCGTCCTAAGGGATTACAAATTTATACCTTCGCTGTCGTTGCTCTTCCCTGCACAGTTGCGGACGTCTCCTACCCAACCACGTAGTAATTCCCTTTGGCCAAGTGACACAGCTCTGCATCGTAAATTTGACTAATTAAATATAATTTAATTAGTATTTGTACTAACGCTCAACATTGATTTCTCCCCGATGATAACTATTTCACCATTACGAAATTGCTAATCACCTCAGCAAACATATACGAACTTCGAATTATTTGCAACATACAACTAAATAACTATATCTACTAACATTACACAATGACTAATGGTTAATAGATTCAACAGATTATATGTACTAACAATAATGACTAACGATTCATAAATAATAACATCAAAATAACAAACCTCATATTTACAAATTAAAATTTCACAACCTAACTTAGGGATTAAAATTTTATACCTTAATCACTGCAGCTACTTGCCTTCTCTTCTCATGGTGCTATCTCCATGACGACGTGGTGCACTGGCAGCCATGACAATGGCGACGGCGGCCTGGAGCTGGCGGCGGCGTGCGAGGCGCTAGCGAGGCGAAGAGCCGAGACGAAGTGGTCCAATTTGGAATGAATCGGGGGGTTATAAGGCAGCCTGTCGGCACGCGGCCGATCGACAGAGAGGCCTGCCGGCACACTGCTGGTCGACAGGGGCGGTGAGGGGGCCTGTCGGCACGCAGCTGGTCGACAGGGGCGGTGGGGGGCCCTGTCGGCACGCGGCTGGTCGACAGGGGCGGTTGTCGCGCTCCCGTTGGTCAACAGGGCGGTGGCGTGGGCCCTGTCGAACGCCCGCAGTTCGACAGGGCCTATCGATGCTCCCCCGTTCGACAGGTCCTGGTGTCGTCTCCCCCCGTTCGACAGGCCCATATTTTTGCAATTTGGTGCGAGAGCCCACTATTTTTACGATTTTCCATTAAAATCATATTATTTCTAAAAAAAATTCGCGCCAGAAGATGGTTAGGACAGAGAGAGCCGGTCACGTACGGGGAACGGCGGAAGAAGACAGAACAATAAAGTGGGCCAGAAAGGAGATACGAAAAGTCTGCAGCCCCTCTAGGCCTCTACTTCATGCACTTGTATAGTACTCCAAAATCCAAATGTAGAAAATTATAAATCCATTTATATGTAGTGGTCAAAACTACATCTAGTTAATTAGAGAGATAGTATTTGACTATTTGTCATTTTTAGATGTAGCAAATAATAATTTGTCATCTGAATTCACATGTCATAGATATATGACGATCCACTTGTTATTGACACATTTATGATAAATAGTTAAAAACCAAAACTAAGAATGGCAAATAGTTAATACCCTTAATTAGCAAAATTTGATTAGAAAGAATTATATACTAGTATAATACGTATAGCAAATTTTCTGCAAAAAAGATCCAAATATTTATCTATCTCTCTGTTATATTGTTAAGTGAGGATGAGTCTTTTATTAAAGAAACACATTACAAACGCAAACATTCATAATATGTGTACGCTTGTCCTTACAAATGCACACACATACACTATATCCCTATGATTATCTTCAATAAATTGAGTCAGTATATCTTAAGATTGACGAAGCTACCACGAATGTCTCGCGCTATCAACGGGTGCATGGGCCTACAGCTGAAAGAACAGTCATATCTTAAAAAAGGACAGACAAATGTCATCACGTCCTCAGTAGAGACCTAGAATTACCAGATTGGTCAGAGAGAAAAAAAGACACGAATCTTTATTATCTTATTGGGCTCATATTATATCAATCTTATTTGATCAATATAGCTATATATATAAAACACAACTATTCTTCTATCTAATATATTACCTTATAATTCATCAACAACAGTCCTACATCCTACATACTTCATGCTTTATTGATCAGTCAGGATTGTCTCACTCAAATCCAATGTTCCAGTTTGCTCCCTCCTCCCACCTCCCAATCTCGCGTATACATCGCCTCCCCACGACGTCCTCTTTTCCATCCAATCGCATCCCTTTTCATCCATACAATGGCCTCGCTTGATCCCCACCAAATCACCGCCTCCTCGCCATATGTCCTCACCAGATCGCCGCCACGACGCCCCTCTTCCTCTAAGACGCCACCCCATCCCCTCTAACAGTGAGGCCGAGCACAATTTCTTTCTTGATTGTTGCTTGCGCATAGTTTCTTTCTTGGTGCAAGTCAATTTCTTTTTCCTGTGCACTGTCGTTAAAAATATGTTATTTTTACTATTCTTTTCTCTTTCACGGTGCATTTGCAAAGTAACAAACTTGTCACATACACACCTTAAACAATGATAAATTCAAAAAGAAAATATTTGGAAGAGGAAAAAACAGAAAATAAGGAAAAAAGAGAGAAGATTGGAAGGAGAGGGAGAGGATCAGGATTATTGGCAAAAGAAAATGAGAAAAAAATAAAGGGAGAGAAAAAAAGACGTTGATCGGGAGAGGGGCACGCGCGGCGCCGAGTGGAGGCGTGCGGGATGGGCCAATTAGGTTGGGCTGGGAGAGGGGTGTTTAATAGTTGCTTTAGACTCATGTCGAATTGAATACGAGCGACATATAACCAACTTAAACACGGATAACGTATCGAAAACATCTTCAATTTTTATAATAGTAAAGATAGAGATATATAAGTATATAGATCTAAACATAAATGTGATAATAATTATTTTTTGGTCTTTAGACTAGTGGTGATTATGTCTTATATTTTGAGATGAAGAGAGTACTGTTTATCCGATATTATGATTGAGTGATATAGATTAGATTGAATCTATATTAAGGGAGTCAAAGTGGACTTCTTCCACCATTGGATACAGATGGATGGCCTAATCATGGATTGCCGCCGTTTAGAGCCCGCAAGAGAGACCAGATCCGATCCGATAGAGGTTAGGGTTGGGCCTGTCTTTATATGTCCGTCCCCTTGGTTCCCCTTTCAAGCCGTCTGGCCCTTCATCCAAATCTACAGATTACTTTCGCCATTAAACTAGGTTTCGCCTTTCAAGCTGAGGAAGAGGAGAGAGAGAGCGATGGCGTGGATGACCCCAGATCCGTGGATGAGCCTCCTCGAGGAGGCGGCGAGCGACGACGAGGCGACGTGCGTGAACAAGCGCCCCAAGGTGGAGGATACAGTGAAGAGCGACGGCGAGGCGGCGTGCGCGAACAAGCGCCCCAAGGTGGAGGCTACAGTGACGAGCGACGGCTGGGTGCGCCATGAGGCCGTGGCGGCGAGGGGCTATGGCGAGAAGATGCTCCTCCCGCCGCGGCCTTTTTGGAGGGTCATGCAGAGGACCGAGGTGCCGCAGCGGTACCGGCTCCTCGATCGCTTCACCGATAAGCAGCTCGCCACCATGCCCGAGAGCCTCCACGCAGCTTTGGTGACAGCTGAGGAGGGCTTGAAGAAGAGTTGGGCTGACTCCGAGCTCATGCGCATCGAGATGTACAAAAACGCAATTTGAGGTTTGAGATCGTAGGGGGCAAGTAGAAGCAGTCGTCGGTGAAACAGTACTCTTAGGCTTAGGCTTTGTTCGTTTCCCTGCCTCTCCCAACACGTACCGCGCTCACGAAAAACGGAACAGTTCATTAGCGCGTGATTAATTAAGTATTAGCTATTTTTTTTTTCAAAAATGGATTAATTTGATTTTTTTTAAGCAACCTTTATATAGAAACTTTTTGCAAAAAAACACACCGTTTAGTAGTTTGAAAAGCGTGCACACGGAAAAAGAGAGATGTAAGTTGGGAAAGGAGGGGGGAAGAACTCACCCTAAGGGTCGACAGCCGCATTTTTGTCGAGCGTCCCTATGGTCGAGGTGTAGTCATGTATTTCTTCGAGATGCACATACACGCTGTATTTTACCCTATGTTGCCAGCGCTCCGACGGCCGCTCAGAGACCGTCACGGTGTTGAGCTTCTTGTCGCGCGTACTGTTGGTGAAGATGAGCCAAACACGCTTGGGGATGGAGCTCGGGTTGCCCGTCCACGCCCAAATGCTGATCCAACGTGTGTCCGGCGGGTGGATGAGGCTTGTCTTGATGCTCTCCAGCGCACAGGTGCACGCCACGGTGCGCTCGACGATGTCGGCCTCCTAGGCGTGTCGCGGGATGTCCTCGAGGTAAAGGTGGACACGGAACATCAAGGCGACGCCGATGATGCTCTTGAGGCTGAGCCACTTGATGAAGTGGAGCTCGATGCCGTGACGCTTGACGGAGCCCTTCCTTAGCGCTTCGGCGCAATGTTGCTGGTGTTCGAACTTAATGAGGAAAGCCTCGAGGTGGTGTCAGGAGACGATGACCTCGCCCTCCCTCAGATGGAGCTCCTCCATGAAGACTGCCTTCACGTCCTTTGGCGTGGCGGACGTCGGTGCCTTGCCCTCCCAGGTGACGACCACTGTGGACTCCCATTCCTTGAGCTCCGCCTTGGTGGTGTGCGGAGTTGGGATGAAGCACACCTCTTCCTCTGGACGGGTAGAGGGATCGCCAAGCCACGCCATGACAAAGGACTCAGAGCATGGTGGCGGTGGCAGCAGCGGTGGCGGTGGTGGAAGCGGAGTGTGGCGCGCCTGTGTGTGACTTGGTGGCATGTCCTGGCCAGAAGGTTGCTGCAATTCATCGTGGCGGTGTTGGGGACCATGGCGTCACGCGTAGGGATGTGGTGTTTCTTCTTTGTGGCGAGGGTGGGTATGGCAGTTTGGCACACGGGCACTAGGTAGGGCAGGAGAGCGGCGAGCAGAGGGGCAGAACCTTGCCTTGTGCCTCGACCTGCGACAAAGGATGCACCGCACTGGGTCACTGTAGAGAGCCGCACGGTGGTTGTGTGAGAGGTAGACGAAACATCGTCCGCTCGTGGCTTGCCGAAAGAGACGGAGGGCGTCTTATTCGTGGGCATTGGCCACAGCTAGGCAGGGGGGGGAGGGGAGACCAGATTGAAGGTGTGTCTCGCCGCCTTGAAGATTGTGATTGGGGGAGGCTTGAATGAACTGCCCGACGTCACCAATGGCGCACTCTCACCTGTTTCCAACCAGGCTCAAGCAAGTGAAGTCCTTCGGCGTGTCCGTACGTTGGACACGACGTCGTGCCATCCCCCTCTCCGGCCTAGCTCTATAGGACGCGGAGTAGCTGCGACACCGTGAAGGCTCGCACCTAGGTGCTCAGCTGGCCTCCTGTTTGGAGGGAGTAATGGTTGTCTTCAATTCGCGGAGGGGAGGTTGCTGGCGCGGGTCGAATTTGAAATCCATGGGCTTCCTGACCGCCAAAATGTCTCGAAAGGAGCGCGCACATAGAGACGCAGGGCTTCCTAATAGATCCAGCGTCGCTGAGACGTGGGAGATCCCTCCCAGTGAGAACCATGCCGTAGATCTGGACGGCGGCGGGGAAGTGTCGTGTCAGAGAGTGCTCCAGAGACAGCCTGGGGACGACGACGTTGATAAGGGCGATGATGCTGGGGGAGCGTGGGCGCCGCCGCCGACGACGTGGCCCAGGGCAGCGAGGGCGCATACTTACCTCGGCTACGGCAACGAGAGTTGTATCCAATCCGAATTACGTGTGCACAATATTTTGAATTTTGGCTGAAGTTATTTTTAGCTGTTATTTTCTGTACCACCATGGTGCACAACATCCAAAACAAAAGGTTGACCATGCGCGCGATCGATCTACCGATATAATGTGTGTTGCATGCGTGAGTTTCACGAAGATGGTTACCTTCGGCATTGGCGAGCTCGGTGTCGATGTGAGACGGCAGCACGCGGTTGTCGCTGTGTCGACGATGATCTACTTGAGCCACTTCACCATGTGGCCACTGCCGATGAAACCTGGGAGAATGACCCGCATAGGGAAGCTGTGGTCGGGAGTGAGCAGCTCGCTGTCCTGCATGTAAGCGAGGATCATGCTGCGGGCGGGGTCAATGGCCACCTCGCGCTGCAGGCTGGTACCGTACTTGCACCTACCGCCACCGAGGAGGTCCTTGGCGGAGGTGCCCATGACTCCCCACCAACACAGCAACACTACTACAAAATATGGTTTTTTCCTGGCCCCCCCATTTTACTACAGTTCGAAAACAGTTCGAAAGCAGGTCCCCTTGTAAACGTTGGCCAAAGGTGAGGGCACGGGCTATCTTTGTAAATGCATTATTCCATACGATCCGTTAAGATATTCGCCTGCAAATCGAACGTCTTAGGCTGTCGCTCGTGAAAACACATATTATTGTTGGTGTCTGCCTATAATGTCCACATATGAAAATACACGGATTTTCGCGAGCGACTAGTTAAGTCGGCTGCTTGGGAAAATGCCGTCCACTATAAGATGGTCTAAATTCAACCAATATTTATTTAAATTAAAAAAAGAATTTTTGGCAATTGTCATTTACCCTATTTGGGCAAAAATTGAAATCTTCTAAGTAGATTTAAACTCAGCTTAAAAAATTGTTTGACCAATTCCTGCTATGTGGCTCAAGGATAATGTCATTTTTTCAAAGTTTTATCTCTCCACGGATAAGGTTATATAAAAAAAGGTTGGATTGTGTTTTGGCAAATTAGAAAGCATGGCATTTTTCAATGACGAATGGCCAAGTAACCGGTGTGAAATTAGGATAGCTGCTTTCTTTCAGCAGAAGCAACGACATATTGTAGTCTGTAACTGGGCTGTTTGGTTGGCTCTCAAAGGTTGTGATGCCAAACTTAGGCTTGTCATAATTTGTTAGTATATGGTTTGGTTGGTTGTGACACTTGTGTCATGCCTCACTTTACTAGTTTTTGGACTTACGCGTCGCAGACTTAAATTTTTGTCAAACTTAGTCACATTTGTGACGAACAAATTGCTAGTCTTTATTTTGTGTGGCATGACAGACATGTGGCAAAGTAAAGTGTGACAAACTTAGCCATCAACCAAACGAATTTTTTTTATTTTTTAGATTTATTTTTTAAAATATTTACAGAAATATTATAGCGGCAAAAAAAATTACAGAAATAGACCCTGTCGCCCTTGTAGAGGGCGGCAAGCTGACGTGGCACACGGCGCCCACACGGCGTCGGTGCGCATTTTACGTTTAGGTCCTTACCGCCCTTTGTAAGGGCGGCAAGGGTGGCTATTTTGCGTTTTGCCCCTTGTCGCCCTTGCAGAGGGCGGCAAGGCCCTAACTCCCACTGCCAGCTGCCCCTTACAAATGACGAATTTTTTTTGTTTTTAGATTTTTCTTTTATAATATTTACAGAAATATTATAGCGCCGGAAAAAATTACAAAAATAGATCCTGCCGCCCTTTGAAAGGGCGGTAAGCTGACGTGGCACACGGCGCCGTGTGCGTCTTGACGGTGCGCACGGGCCGCGGTGTGGCAAAATTGCTCCGAGGTCCCTTGCCGCCCTCTGCAAGGGCGGCAACATCCCTGCCCCCTGCCCCTGCGCCTTCCCGAGTTTACACGCGTTTTTCAAAAATTCCAAAAGAGAACTACTCCGAAAATTTCCAGAACGCACAACTTGGTTCTGTAATTTTTCGGAAGTTTCGAAAATGATTTTCGGACAACTCCGAAAATTTCCAGAACGCACAACTTGGTTTTACTAATCCCATCCAAACGGGGCCTTAAAGTTGCCCTAATTTTTTTCCCATTGCAACGCATGGGCATCCAACTAGTATGTTTAAAAATTCCGAAAATACTTTTGGGACAACTCCGAAAATTCATCACTCCTCATATGTCAATACATCATCCTTTGGGCGGTTTCATTCCACCATGGTGTGACCGTCCGTTGTGCCATTGTGGTGATGACTGTATATTTTAGTCGTCTCTCAACTCAGATACTCGGGGGAGGCGATTCTTCCAATGTGGCAACATGGATCGGGTATGACTTATGTGCTCCAATTTCTAGTACCAATTCTGAATACGCAGAACGCTAACTTGATCGTACATAATGATAACATGTTACATAGGCATATCGTTGGGTCTGCAAATTCGTTGAGTGGATAGATATGGAGATCCCACGAACCGATGGAACACGTTCCTACCCACTTAGCGAAACAAGGCCGGCCTAAACCCTAACACCATACAACTACCAACTCGTGCATACTACTGAGTGCAACGAGGCCACTTTCCCTTCCTCTGTGCATCGGGGTTCTCCTCCATTGCTGCCTTCGCTCGCCGCGCACGCTCAAGCTTCCGCTCCCGCTCCTCCCTGTACGCAGCAACACGCCTCCTTTCCGCCTCAGCCTTGTGCTCTTTTTCTGCGGCCTCCTCCTTGCGTCTCTGCTCTATCTTCTCCTTGCGCTCTGCATCCCATTGCCGCATGTACTCCAAACGCTCCTTGTTTTGCGGCTTGATCTCGGTGTCGATCCACTGCTCAAAATCACATAGCGGTGGAGGGGTCTACAACAAATGCAATGTTTACTAACCAAATAAGTTGTTGAAGACTACTTCATACACCAAATAATCATTACAAAACATCAGTTCCTCACCATTAAGTTAATGCGGCGTATCTCAGGTGTTGGCTCAAACTCAAAATTGGCACACATCCAGTATCTCTGCATGTACGTCTCCTCTTCATCGGACTTGGCTACCTTGCAAGGATCACCGCACCAGCACATGGGCACTGGAACACCGCTAGGCAAAGGCAATGGGTTGAAGGCATTTCCAGTCTTCGGGCGACTACAAGTGAACAATAAATGAAACACCCTAACCCGTTAATCTAGGATTCCTCATTTCATGCACAACGAATAACACATAATATCACAAAAACGATTTATGTTACCTTGAGTTGGTAGCTTTTCCACGCCTTGGCATCCTACAGTTTAAAAATACAACTATAAAATATTGTAAACACCCTTAACACTTCTCATTGTACGGTCAAATATAGTACTACTACAAACCAAACGTGTGCACAACAAATCTAGTCTAAAATTATTCACACTTCTAAGTGCTACAGATCTACTCACAAATTTCAACATAACTACTAACAGTGCTACAGATCTACTCGCAAATAAACTAGGGTCCGTATCTAAGTGCTACAAATCTACTCACAAATTTCAAATACATGGTAATTACACTAGTATGCGACACAAAATATAACCATACGTCGGAATATTGTACTAACCTGCGCTCGAATAAGCACAGCAACAATGCTTCGCAGCTCTTCTCCTTCTTAGTCACCTCTCTTTTTTTTCCTTCGGTTGGACCGGTTGAAATGAGCACCCTGCCACTCTATATATGGGCGGAGTAAGGCCTTCCGCCCTTATAGAGGGCGGAATTCTCGCCGAAAGTAAGATTGGACATATGCTGATGTGACATGTAAGGGCATGAGAAGCCATTCCGCAGTCGTATCGCACGCGAATAAAGAAAGCTGCATCGGCTCGACCGAAAGTACTCGTCCATGTGGCGAAAGGGACTCCTGTTTTTGGAAAACGTAACAGCGAAGTGTAGGAATGCGAGTCCCGAATATAAACAACAACATATTCAGTTTACAACCATATAGTACAAGAATGTAAAGAAAAATAAAGAGATGTCTGCTCTACTGGCCGTGACTCGCGCCGCGACCCCGCTTGGTCCTCCGGGCCTGTGCTCGCACGTGGTCCTGGGAGTACGTGAAGCGATCCGGTGGGACAGCACGGGTAGCGCGAGGGTCTGGGAGTGGGGTGGAGGGCGACTGCTCCTGCGTGTGCACCGGCGGTGCGCCTCCAAGCTGTGAGGGACCGATAATGTCCGGGAAGTCGAAGTCACTAAGGTCGAAGTGCGTGGCGGAAGCCCACCCGTGCTCGGACGAAGTCCCGGTAGGACCCTGCCAAGACGTGCCGGGCGGCTGAGACGAAGTCCCGGCGTCCTGCCAGAACTGCGCAGACAGCGAGGCCGACGCAACAGACGTGCCGCCCGGCTGTGACGAAGTCCCGGCGTCCTGCCAAAACTGTGTAGACAGCGAGGCCGACGCACCTGCCTGTGACGATGACCCCGCAGCCTGCCAGGAGTGGGCGCCCGGCGTCGTCCCAGGCTGAGCGAAGCCTACACATCGACGACGCGACACTTGTAAGCTTACACATAAATTGAGTATCAATTGATTGATGATGTACAAATAGACCTTGAATATACGTACCTCCGAAGGGAGGGGGTGTCGGCCTAGGAACGTGCGCAGCTGGACGAGGAGCAGTCGGTCGGGGACGCACCTGTGGTGCTGCGTCTGCCTGAGCAACGTCGGCAGCACGACAGGTCAGCGCACGGAGAACCGAGCGCATCGAGTCCCGTATCCGCGTGTACGTCGACAGGTGCTCGTCTGCCCCCACCTCAATCCCCGCGCCTAACCGTTGGATCGCCGTTGTAGCATCAACGACGACCCTGTTGCACTCAACGGCCTGCACGGTTAATTACAACGTAAATATTCGTAGCCTTTGTCCAACAGAAAGGATGATGAGACGATGGTGCGATGCAAGGTACTCACCGCACGAGCGAAGTCCTGGTCGCGGTGCCTGGCGTAGAGGTCTCTGGCGCTCGCGGCGTGGGCCTGTTGCTCCGTCGGAGCGTAGGTGACTCTAGTACGGGTGCGTGGCTGGTACCAACGTAGGTACGCCTCATACCCCTCCTCCGTGTGTGGCTCTCCCGCGTGGTCCACGACCTCCTCGGTAGCAAGCAACCAGTCGTCGAGAAAAGGCCCCAACTTGGCAGGCCAGTGACCAGCTGAGTGCTGACCCTTGCGCGAGTACCTGCAAATTAATGTATTGTATTAGGGCGAACGACAAACAAAGCAAATTATTATGGACAGCCCGATGTTAATGCAACATATTAAATCGTAGTAAAACGGCTTACCGGTGAACGGCAGCCGTGACGCCCGCCGGAAACGGGACTGGAAAGGACTGACGGAAGCCGAACTGCCGCATCACGCGGTAAGGTGCGTGCGGCTCGACACAGATGTCGAACACCATCGGAACCGTAGTCATCCAGTACGCCTGGTCCCTCGTGCAGAGTGTGGACAGGCCTAGCGGCGCCCGACTGTGGGTAAGCAAGGCACTGTAGGGCTCCCACACTACGTCCGTCGGCAGAAGGCGGTCGAACTCCATCACAAACTCCGCGTACGACCGCCTAACCTGCACGTGAGCCCATCGGCGCTGCAATACAATAAGGTCAGTGTGACGTAGGATGAAGTTAACAATAGTAGGACAACATTACCAAATACTAGCGACGTACCTGACGCCGGCACCACAGAGTACCCATCGTTGGGTAGTCGACCGCCGGTCTGTTCTCGTACAGCGACGCGTCGTAAGGGTGGTGCTCCACAAGGGGGCGGCCGATCGCAAACCTCTCAGCCGCCCAAAGAGAAATGAAGAGAGGGCACCCACCGAAGATCGCGCCAGGGTCCGTCCTGGTACAAGCCTCGCAGAGGCCACGGTACTGAGCCGCCAGCAACGCGGAGCCCCAACTCCACTGAGGCACCTCACCGACCGCGGCGTCGGCGATGCTCCTGGCGTAGTGCACGAGACCCCGGTCGACCGAGTGTCCGTGACTACCACAGAACATCACCCACCCAAAAAGCCACAACAAGTACGCCTCCAAACAACGGCTGAAGGAGTACTCGTCGGCCTCCTCCGGTAGCTGGTCAACCTGCAAGCGTTGGATGAAATGTTAGGCACTTTACAAGTTACGTACATAATACACGTCAGTTTAGGTAGAAAGAACTTACAGTGAACTGAAGCAGCCACCTCTTCGTAGGCCCGGTGTTGCGGTGCTGCTGCAACGGCTCGAGCGGTAGACCTGGTAGGCGCTGCACGGGTGCGAAACGTGCCGTCAGCTCGTCCTTCCAGTCCACACCCATGTCAACTGGCCCGACAGCGTCTCCCGCGAGCGGTAGCCCCAACAAGTACGAGACATCCTGCAGGGTAGGGGCTACCTCACCGCACGGCAGGTGAAAAGTGTGCGTCTCCGGCCTCCACCGGTCGACCAACGCTGCTAGGAGGGACCTGTCCGGGTCCCAACGTCTCGTCACGTCAGCGTCGCCGGTGGCGGCCTCAACTAGCCGAGCCAACGGTAAGAGACCGGCCTCACGCAACCTGCGAAAGCGAAATAATACCAGACGTTAAAATGAACACATTGCTAAGCCCCCTCCACCGTAGTAAGGTAAGCCCGGTGTCGTGAACACAGTAAAACCATACCTCTCGACGAAGGAGTCGTGAACCAAAAGTCGCTCGCGTGACGACCGTGGACGGAACGTCCCAAGCTGAGCCCCCTCCACCGCAGTAAGGTACGACCGGTGGCGCTGATCTATCGCCGGATCCAACAACTCAGGATGTGCCATCTCTGCAAATAACGTGTTACATGTTAGGGTAAATAAGAAGGTAATAATATAATTGTAAAAACAAGTTATCTGAAACGGAAGAATACTTATAGAGACATGCAAGAGTGCAGATTATTGAGAACATAACTTTCGTTACACAAAGGCACGTAACGAGAATGAAATAACATAAAACAAAATTACAAGCCGTAAAACATAAAGACATTACATGCGGAAGTCTAACAAGTGGTTCGCAACACAACACAATGCGAACATATCGATAAGTTCGAACGAAATTACAAGCAAAGCCTTTTGCCAACATACAACACACGAACTACACCACGTAACCGGACGTTCCACGAGAACGTCTAGGACGGGGTCGCCTTGAAGTAGTGCCTTCACCCGTAGGGCGAGCTCCATCTGCTGCTGATCCTGATAGACCTGCCTCTGCCGCACTTGGTTTTTCCTTGTCTTCAGGACAATACTTGTAGGTGTGGCCACGTTCATCGCATTTGCTGCACCGCTTCACCCTGCCTGCCTCCGACTCGTCCATATCGTTGCGGATGCGCCGAGTCTTCCTCCGTCCCGCCTTGTCTCGGAGTTTCGTTGGGTCAGGAATATAGATTATCGGATCGTTAATCTTTGTGAACTCCCCAGCTACACCGAAGCCAAAAATCTCGCCACTCCATGTGTGATATATTGCTTGCTTGGAGAAGTATTGTGACACATATACTGCATCTTGGATGCCACACTCAGATGCCGCGGAAATGACATGGGTGCATGGCCTGTGGAGCAGCGTCGGCTTTCTACAGGAGCAATGACATGTGCCGTCGTCTTTGAGAACGCACTCCTGCTTTACTCTCTTGCGGTAGATACCCCTGCCTGCCTTATCTTGGCAGAGTACCTCAAACCTGTGTTGTTGGGTACCTTGCACTAGAGCTCGATGTTTCATGGCCTTTGCACGCCACTCCGCTAGTTTTTTCTCCATGAAAGTTCCAAATAAAATGTTGTTGTTCGGCATAGAGGGAAAAACTGCTTGGAACCGCTCCCTGAAATACTTGCATGTCCCATGTAAAATGAACTCCACTATACCAACTAGTGGGAGTCCACGGACACCGCGCATCACCCAGTTGTAAACTTCCGCCAAATTTGTTGTCATTATACCATATCTAGCACCACCTGTGTCATAAGTCTTTGCCCATTTCTCTTTTGGCTCATTCTCAATCCACTGAGAAAATTTTCGAATTTGCTCCCCAGTTCTTCTAACCAATGTTACACTGTCTGTTGGGAGAGCTCCGAGTGCTTGAGGAGGGTCAGGTACAGCGGCCGCTGGTCTTGTTGCACGCTGGTCACTACATTTGCCTGTCAACTCATCTAATCTCTTCCAAAGCTCATTGAATTTTTTCTCCTGGTTCTGATTGCATAGCCTCTTGAACATGTTCATCAACTCCTTGTTCTTAAATTGCTTGAAGAAATTAGCTCCCATATGACGCATGCACCACCTGCTTTGTACATCTTCCCACTGGCCAGGGTATCCTCTTTCCATACTCCCAAACTTTAACTCTTCTATCGCTCGAAGCATACCGGCGTGCCTGTCATGTATTAGACACACATTGGGCCTCATACCAACAACTTCTGTCTTAACCAGATGGAGGAACCAGTACCAGCTGTCGGTGTTCTCGCTCTCGACAAAAGCAAATGCCAACGGTAATACCTGATTGTTCCCATCTACCCCAATTGCTGTTAGTATCTGGCCCCGATACTTCCCGGTCAAAAATGTGCCATCAATACAAAGAACTGGACGACAGTGCACGAATGCCATCTTGCATGCATGTAGAGCTAAGAACGCTCTTTGCAGCACAGTCTTGCCAGGATGTTCAATTGAGGGGAATGTCTTGAGTGCACAAGAGGTCCCAGGGTTTCTTTGTTGGATAACAGATAGCAGACGTGGCAAATTGTCATATGAGGCTTCATAAGTTCCAAATCTCATCTCTATTATTTTCTGTTTGGCCCTCCACGCCTTGGCATAGCTAATTGTATACTTGAATGTCTGTTCGATATGTCGGATTATTGACTTCGGTTCATATGCCAGATTGTCCACGACATGCGCATACATCTCAGATGCAACAAATGCACATGTAATGTTCCTGTGGTATTTCTGAACACCAGGTAGATAACAAGTATGTTTCGTAACGACCGACGCTGTCCAGTAGTCCTTCCATTTCCCCTTATAGGCGTGCACTCTCCACGGACACCCATCTTTTTCATTAACACACCTAACTTCATATTGTGTCCGGTTAGACTTGGCAACCCAAAACTCCCTATGAAGTGACACTGCATAATGCTTCACCGCCTCCTTCATGTCTTCTCCATTACCATACCTCGCTCCCTCGATAATCTCGTTTTCCTTGTACTCCCATCTCACATTTTCCCCTTCAGAGATGACCAAACCAGAAAAATCATCACTAGCCCATTCAGCTGGATTAATATTGTTCTCGTCATCATCTGACGAATCATCTTCCTCCACACGCTCGTTGTCACGATCCTCTTTTTCCATTTCGTCCACAATGGCACCCACAGTCTCCCCCTCGTCAGCCACTCCACCAGGTTGCATGCCTACTGGAGCTACTACTGGAGCTACTCCATCTTCCTCTGGTGCATTGACCTGATCCACTTCAATCTCATTCACTTCTGCACTTGGCCCCTCGCCATCATCCATGTTCATCTGTACACTTGGATCCTTCGGATGAACATACGGAACCATAGCTAGAGGCCACCCACGTTGCAATGCATTCTCCACATACCATCTCCACATCCCAGAGTTTTGAACCGGCATTAGTTCCCAATAAAAACCCTCTGTTGCCCGACTTACTACAACATAGATTGTAATGTCACTAGTCTGTGGATCAACTCCCAAGCCCCGCATCAACCATTTTTTTATAGAAGGTACACTCCTCTCAGCTGGCCTATCAATTCCCCTTGCTGTTACAATAAATTCTGACAGATCTACCCCAGTTGGCCCATAACGGACGTTTCCTTGACCATGGTATAGTTGAAATATAAGTTTACTGGACATATCTGTAAAGTTAATTACTAGACCATTATTTTACATAATAAACGACTACAGTGTAATATCTTCTTTGCAACGTACCTAAATTTTTATATATTCTATTGCAATGTTACTCAACAACATTTAAAACTACAAACCTAATAACTACAAATACTACAGATCTACTAATTTACCTACATCTAACAATATATATTTATATAGTACCACAGGTAAAACCCTATTTCATACAATGCATTTATCCAACCAAAGTTCTATAAAAATACAAGTGATATCCTAGTTAACATCATATATTTAGTCACGTGTATAATCTACGAATATTACCTGAAATCGAAGATTGAAACCGGCAGGGCTTCGCCTCTTCTTTTCTTCTCCTCCCCTTCTCCTTTTTTTTTTAATGTGGAGAGGTGAGGGAGAGAATGGATTGGGTTCAGGAGGCCGGCTGGGATTTATAGGCGGCTAGGCCTGCCGCCCTTGCAGAGGGCGGCAAGGGGCCGCCTGCAAAATGGCCTTGCCGCCCTCTGCCAGGGCGGCAAGGGGGCAAAGCGCAAACTGGCCATCTCCTCCTTGACGGCCGTCCCGCGCCGTCCTACGCGCGTGTGCCACGTCGGCTTGCCGCCCTTGCGAAGGGCGGCAGGGTCTATTTTTGCAAATTTTTTCGGCGCTATAATATTTCTGTAAATATTAAAAAAAAATTCTAAAAATAAAAAAAATTCTCAACCAAACAACCATCTTCTCAAGATTCCAAAGCCGGCTGACTCCAGCAGGAGTTACCAGCTCGGCCCGACTCCGACGAGGCCTATGACAATTGTTGGGCCTTTTGAAGGTTCTTTCAGGCTAGGTGTACCGTGTACGCACATTCACAGCGGTACAAGCCTAATAGCTTCGTTGCCTGGATAAAAATAAATGCAAGATACAAACGAACCGGAATACCCTCTTCTTTGTTGGGAATCATATATATCTTCTTCTTCTTCTCTATCTATCTTATTATTACTCTATAATTCACCAACAACAATCCTAAATTCTACATACTTCATACTACTTTATTGATCGGTCAGAATTGTCTCGCTCAAATCCGACGTTCCAGATCACTCCCTCCTTCCACCCTGCAATCTAGCGTGCACATCGCCTCCCCACGACGCCCTCCTTTTCATCCCATCGCATCCCTTTCCATCCATATGACGGCCTCGCGTGATCCCCGCCAAATCGCCGCCTCCTCGCCATGCGTCCTCACTAGATCGCCACCGTGACGCCCCTCTTCCTCTAAGACACCACCCCATCCCCTCTGACAATGAGGCCGAGCACAGTTTTTTTCTTGATTGTTGCTTGCGCACAATTTCTTTCTTGGTGCAGATCAATTTCTTTTTCCTGTGCACTGTCGTTAAAAATATGTTATTTTCACCGTTCTTTGCTCTTGCACGGTGCTAACCCCAGGCTTGTCAGATTAAAATCCTCTGAAGAAGGAAGCCTCAATGCTTGTGCTAGATCCACCATGCCATTCAGTGTTCCAGGTCGTGATGCTTCGGGCTCGTGATTGTGGTCTGTCTCAGTGTAATGGATACATTCCAACATCATATCTTTCTACTTGTTTTCTTTTTTCCCCTGTAGTTCGATGGCTGATGGCAGTGATCTGATCTAATCCGTGAAGCAAAGGGAAAAATAATGGTTGAATTTCTTAATATGAGCAATTGAGCCATCCATTTAGCTATCATATTTACTCTAAAAAATGATATTTTGTTTGTTATATTTACTTCAGACTCGTATATTTGGTGCTTTGGCAGTGATGAACTGATGATACAAACTTTCAGCTTTCAATGCCAGTTTGCTTCTGAGAATTCACTAAAAAATTATGTTTTTGTTTGTTATATTTACTTCAGACTCGTAGATTTGGTGCTTTGGCAGTGATGATACAAACTATCAGCTTTCAATGCCAGTTCTGCTTCTGAGAATTCATGACAGATGAAGCTGATATAGATCTGATCCAATCACTATATACTGATTTCATAGAAATCACCCATTGCATTAGTATCATGTTTGTTTGTACTTTTAGCACCTAATAGTCTGCCCATGATGATTTGCCCAATGTTTTGAGGGTGTAGTTGGCTCAAGTTCCAGTTTATCAGGAAGAGCCTACTTTTAGCTGCTTCATTCACATGATATCAAGTTATCAATGGGCTTCTGTGATAAGTTGCATAATTTTGCCAAGTTTAACTATCCTTTCACAACCTAAGTTTCTGATTTGCGAGGAGGCTGAGAAGGCTCGGATATTGTGCGTTGACACAAACAGCCACAACACGACCAGGTGGAGCAAATTCTGCCTAAACCAATGCAATTGCTGCCGCACTGTTGAATTAAGATTATTGACGGATCGCGTTATTTTTAAAAAGGATATAATAACCACATGTTTTGATGGAGCTGTGCATTTTATGTTTTTTGTAGAGCCAATATTATCAGCAAATGGGGACTCCTTTTGACATTGCCAACAGTTAGTGAGGTGCCAAAAGCTAGCGCTTGCTTTTTTTTTTTAAAGTATTGTGGTGCTCCTGGCTTTTTCAGTTCTTTTTTTCTAAATGGTGATGTCTTGCCATTCAGGAAGACCCTGGACAGAATGAATTCATGTTTTCTTTCTGACTGATGTGATCAGATTAAAATATATGTGTTGTCCCTTATAATGGCCATCAACAGCTCAACTATTTTTGCCATTGTCAGCTCTAGCTTCACTCATTCATCTGTGTTGCTGCTGCTTTGGATGCACACTGCCTAAGGCCTTGGTTAGCTGTATTTGTTATACTTCGATTGTTTGTCAGATAACAGGAACCACTTCATTCCCTATCCTGCCAGTGACGAGCGTGATGTCGGTGATATGCCCTAAAGACAATCATAGAGATGATTGTATCATACTATGTTTATATTTTTATTATACGTTGTTTCTTGAAATAAATAACTTATTATTGATTAATAAATATGTGATTTGTTCATGAGACTATTTATGTTGTATGTTACTATTTTTAAAAGATCTCTGATCAAATATCATATATGGAACAAATATGGTTTAATGATCAGCATATTTATTGATTGATGGTCATGTCTCATGGATCATGGTATGAATATACCAAATTAATAATATGGACACATGTTGGGGAACATGTTGTTGGATAGACCTAACATGAGACACTGTAAGAGCTATATGTGATGTGCCATCAGTGGTATTATATTAGTATTGGTGTAGAATCCTTAGACCTGAGATTATCATGGTTCCCAACATGTGTAGTAGCTTGCTTAGAGGTTACCAAACACTATTCCAAAACTGGGTAGTTATAAAAGTATTCTTCGGGCATGCTATGAAACATGTAGTGGGATATGAATAATCAAGATGGGATTTGCCTCTCTTTTGGAGAGATATCTCTGGGCCTTTCAATGCTATAGATTATGAAATTGCATGGCCATGCCAAAAGTGATTGATGAGTCAATCGCAGATTAAATAATCTATTACAGGATCGAGTGAATGATTGAGCTATTAAAAGATGACACATATCTAGTCTTGAGCTTAATCGATATCGTGAGGCAAAAGGGTTCATACAAGTATACACTAGAGGTTCAGTCGATATGATCTTTATGTATGCCCGGTGGGTCAATATGTTCTGCTAGGGGCCGTTGTTGACACATGTACCGAAAAGGAGTTTTCGGGTTGCAGCTGAGTACACATGAACCTACAGGATCGCGCACTTAACGGGTCGGAATAAAGGGTTTGGATGGAGATCCAATATATGTTCAATTCGAATAGAGATTCGAGTAGGATTCCTATAAGCCTTGGAAGCCCAGTTATGGATCATATATATATATTTCAGGTGATGAGGCTGGTGGTGCAAGAGAAACCCTAGACGTCACTCCCCTCCCAAGCAAAACCCTAGTCGCGCACGGGCGCTAGCACGTCCGTGCGACGTGTTCCATCCCTGGACGTGTGGATACCAGTAGAGGCGCCGCTGGTCTGCAGCGCTAATCAGCGTGAGAGCATGACGGGGCGTACGCACGAGGAGGAGAAGATCAGGCTGCTGCAATATACTATTTCGTGTACATCGGCGCGTGTTACGTCGCCAACGCTCCTTCGGTTTCTTAGCATCTACTTCCGCTGCATAGCGCGTCGAGTGGTAACAATCTATGATCTCATACTTGCATGGTTCCTGGTTTACGCAATAGAAAAATTTTGATTTATGCTATCGTAGCCTATGTGTATCCCAACACGTGGATTATTTACTATAAAAGTATATGTGGATTTTCGAGGTATCGAAATTTAAGGTGTATCTTGATTGATGATCCAACTTTAATTTGGAGATATATAAATTATATTCAGATTTGTAATTATACATTCTCATTTGTTCCATATGTTAGTACTCTCTTTCAAATTAGACTCGACTGCAAGGTTTTATTTGTATGTATTTCTTCGCAACATGATAATGCCATGTACAATGCTCAACTTTGGTTGTACCTTGTGAATCTATGAATTTATTTTAATTTCATTTCTTATGGATATTAAAATTATTTGTATGAAAAACAAGGATTGATTTTTTCGCTGTCTAATGATTTATTTCTTGCCTACATGGATTCCTTGTGCAATGTACTCCTCCATACTTTGGTTGCATGCACCGAAGTGTTTTTTTTCTTTTCCAGCTTAAATGACAATTTCAATGAAGCTTGATACTTTATTATTATGTAAATGCAAATGGATTGCCATGTGTATATTGAGTCTGCAAAATGTTAGCTTGAAGCAAGATATATATATGGTGGAAAACATGCATTTGCACGTGGCAAATTAGCAATATATTAAACCGCTCCTTTTATTTTTGCATGAATCATATATTTGATTTGTATTATTAATTATAGTCGTAGTGTTAGCACGTGCAATTTACTGGTCTATAAAGTCCATCCCCACAAAGTATAGTTAATGCTATTTCTTTTTTCTCTCGTTAAGTCACGTCATCTCAATTATTTTTAGCACTTGAATGGTTTATCTATGGTTCAAATTATCATTCTCTTTTTTTTCTTATAAAGCCATATCATTTTAGTTTTATCTTTGGATGATTAATTTATATTACCTTTTTTCTTTTTCTTCTTATTGAGTCATATCATCTTAGTTTTGCTTTTAAACGATCAATATATATATGATTTAAATTGGTATAAATCACATCATCAAATGGTTTACATGTGTAAAGTCAACTTCTTAAAACTTTGATCATATTTATAGAAAAATATATCAACATTTATAACATTAAATTATTTTTTATAATCTAACATTGAATATATTTTGATAGTATTTTTTGTTTTATGTTAAAAATATTACTATATTTTTATATAAATTTGATCAAAGTTAAAAAAGGTTGAATAAAAAAATATCAAAACAACTTATAATACGATGAAACGGAGGTAATATTTAGTATGCATATAAGCCTATTAATTGTAATTTAATCCATATTAATCTGTTGCCTATCTTGAAGTGATTCCAAAAATAGCTTCCCATGTATCCACTATAAAATCATGGCCTTTGCCATATACTCAGTCTCATCACTCATCAGTCTTCCAACTCTAATTTTCGACGCCAACACCAAACAAGAATGAGGACTGTTCATTTGCTGCTGGTCGCCATTGCCCTCATGTCTCTATCATCAGGAAATTAAGCACTTCTCTCGCCGTTGAATTCGCAAACATCGATCATGCAACTCCCTAAATCCTACTAAGAAAGAAATCTATCGCTTGTATCTGCAGTGACGGTGGCGAGATCTGCAGAGACGATGGCGAGGGCATCTGCCTTAACCCCGGGCTGTAGTTCGGTTATCCTGAATCCGGCCAAGCCATGCAGCGCCGCCGAATGCAGCGCGGACTGCTCCAGGATGTACAAGGGCACCGGCACGTGCTTCGGTCCAGTTGGTTGTGACTGCGAGTACTGTCAGTCGGCCTCGGCAACCACCGCCACTGGATCAAATTACTAGATTTGCTATATTTGAGATGTAGAAACGATATGTACGTACGCATTTGCCTCCATGCATGGACATGGCAGCGATGTGACGACGATGGTGTATCAGCAAATTCTTTTCTTCGCTTGATATAATTAATGATGGTGCAAAAGTTCAGTTATGTTTCTTGAGTTATTGCTCCAAAATATTGTCAATCGATACCATACTCCTGATAGTACTGATTTTTTTTAGAGAAGTACTCGTGATACGGATACGGATAGTTTTGGGCTTTTGTAGGCAGTGGTCAGGCTCATGCAACAAGGTGGGTTACGAATAGGTTTGGGCTTCAGGATGTGGGCTAAGCTGGGCTTTCGTCAAGTAGCCCTTGCTTCATTAGGCTTGGGCCTTCTCTGTTTTCTTTCAGTTACACTTCACGACACGTGTACAACCACGGATTATTTACAACTCGGCAAAGGTTAAAAACAGCAGAAGCACAGGGAACGTACGGTGCAACCGGCCACGGCAGGACAAGAGCCGACATCTAATTCGGCATTAACGATCGATCCATAGGCCATGGTCAGTTGTGTAGTGAGTAGCTAGATCGGCCAGTCTCGCAGGATTGCAGCAGCAGCAGCTTCGCTGTGCGTACGGCCGTTGCCTGTCGCGCCCGGGAAACTGGGGGTGCATGCCCAGAGGCCAAAACTCCGGCCGTCCCTACTCCCTCGTGATGCTTCTTGGAGTACTTTGCTGCTCCATTCAGGGAGCAGTGGTGTGCCAGCGTTGGACTAATTAAGCTCGATCACTGACAGGCATCACCAACCATATCCTACTAGCTCTGAATTCCAGCGAGGTGCTCTAATGGCATGTTTGGGGCAGTCAGAGAGGGATTTGTGTTATTGTGTCCTACGCGTTGCAGTTGCAACCACGTGCTAGATCACTGACAGATGGGCCACAATGTCTGGCGAGTTAGGCCCACGAATCAATCGGAGCAGAATTATCATCAGTCGTTGCGAGATAAAGCCCGTGTTTAGATTCAAAAAGTTTTTGAAAAAAAACGTCACATCAGGTCACATCAGATATACGGACACACATTTGAAGTATTAAACATAGTCTAATAACAAAACAAATTACAGATTCCGCCTGTAAATTGCGAGACGAATTTTTTGAGCCTAATTAATTCGTCATTAGCAAATGTTTACTGTAGCACCACATTGTCAAATCATGGTGCAATTAGGCTCAAAAAATTCGTCTCGCAATTTACAAGTAAACTGTGTAATTGGTTTTTTTTTTCGTCCACATTTAATACTTCATGCATGTGTCCAAACATTCGATGTGATTGGTTTGAAGTTTGAAGTTTGAAGTTTGAAGGGAACTAAACAGGCCCAAAGTAACACAAGATGTTCACCTTTTTTATTTTTCTCCTGAAGATTCAGCCAGTGTGTGAACAGCACAGACACGACACAGGCTTTGCCACAAACAGGCACACATGCATGCATATATCTGAAAAAAACTTTGAGCGAGCCCTGAAAGGCTCCATTCTGGTTGCCCTCAGCTGCTAAAATCCTGATGTGATTTGCCTTCCCGGGACAGCGATCTCTCATTATTCCTCACCTTTTGTTCCCTCCACTTGTGTGGACTCAGGCGCACAGCGACGTTGCCGCAAACGCAAATGCGACTCTCCGGAGTCGTACGCCCCCGACTCCCTCCTCCCCTCTGCAAGCGCTGTGCCTTTCAAGCCGAAAAAAAAAACAACTCAACGTATGCCTCACGACGAGCCAACGAGACGGTGAATCCGACGAGAGCAGCGGCGTTCGTTTTCCGTATCTCTCTCTGACGTTTACTCGCCATCGACGACGACGTACGCCCCGGCCGCGGTAGTCCGAGAGGCCCGCGAAGCGCCACACATGCGCGGCACCGCGTACCACGGCTAGCTATAGCGGCATATCGATCATGCAAACGCGACGACGGCGACGGCTGCGAGCTGCAGATCCAAGAAAGACAAAACTGAAATATACATGGTTTGCGTCCTAAATTTGCACTCTTAAGAAAAAGTTGATAGATCCATCTGATTGACGGATCAAGCTAGTTGTTCTTTTCTTTCTTTCTTTTCTCTTTTTCAATTCTCTCCCATCTTTGGGAAAAGTCGGAACGTGACGAGAGAGAGTACACCAGCTGGTTACTGGTGATGAAAGGATCAGGGTTTGTATGTTCCTAGACTGTCATATCAACGTCGGCTACAGGGGAATATATGTGTGTGGGTGTGACCAATGACGAAGTGCTAATGATCTGATTAGATCGATGATGTCCCATATGTGGTGTGGTTGGGCTAGAACCATCTCAACAGCAGTGACCTCCGCCGACTGTCCGTGCATCATGCAGAAGGGATGGCATCCAATCAGTGAGATCGAGTAGATTTTTGGGGTTAATGAAGGCAACTAGCTCAGGATTACGCCAAGACACAAGCCACATCAAGCACCTAACCATGCATCAACAGATGCAGTACTTTCACATTATTGTTGGACCAGGGCCATGTTCTCGGAAGACGAAGCTTGCATATGCATTAGCTAAGGTGTCGCTCTCATGCCGGCACTGGCAAATATTGTGCGCTGTGCGATAGTATTCGATCGATCGGGACTCAGGCTGCGAAGTTCTTACTCAATTAATTCTCCAGATAAGCTAGGGACAAGGGACGATGCTTGCTTGCATGCATGGTGGTGAATTGCTGATGTAGCATAGCATCCATGTACGTAGTCTGCATTTTAACTGTAAACATTTCCCATCTTACAACGTCAAATTAATGCAGAACTTAACCAGGCAGTTTTATTTTCAGATCCTACTAATATGGAGCAGGAACATGTACAGCACTGAATAAGAACGGAGTCCAACTTCGCATATCATAAATTTCACGGAGATTAATTAACTAGAAAGACATATCCACTCATGATTAGGTGGGTTGCATTATAATGGCCATAGATCGTATATATTCAGAACTCATATTAAATAAAACCTGTCACTGGAAACCATGAACTATTTTTCGTGTGTTCTCCGAAGTAAACAAAACATGCTATTGGAAAAATACAATGGACACCTCTTTAGTTTTAATTCAAAAACTTATGAGTGAATTACAATTTGGATCCTATTTTACTGCCAAAGTTTCATTTTAAACCATCATTAAACCAATCTTTTCATTTTGGATCGAGTAATTTTGTTATTGCTACAATTTTGATCACCCCAAACAACTCCTTTACACACATCAACAACCTCAAGTAAACCGGCTCCAGCATACCGACGAACTTCCTTATCTATATCTATATGCAAGCCATATCTTTGCTAGGGTGGACGCTAGACATACATACAAAATAGAGTTGGATAGTCTTTGATTTATATAAAAGAGTAGGGGAGTCCAAACTAAAAAAAGCCCAAATTATCGAGTACAAAGTACAAAAGATTGGTTTAAGATTGATCAAGGTAAAACGCACCTTAAACTACAATTCACTCCTTAAATTATATGCTAAAATTGTTGGGTTTTTTATTAAAAAAATTAGAGGCTTGGATTAAAAGAAGAGTCCACATCAGTTACAACTTTTTTTATTAACTTCCCCGTGCGAATGTGCGGGTATGTATTTTTACACATATTTGATCATTCGTCTTATTTAAAAATTTTTTTTGCAAATATGTGAAAATATTAGTCATGCTTAAATTATCTTTAATGATAACAGATAATTATTATAAATTTTTTAATATAACTAAATGGTCGACCATATGTCAAAAGTTCAGCTGCGCCATCTACTAAAAACTGCCGGAGGTAGTACAATTTCTTCAAAATTATTATTCGTTGGCATTGCTTATTTTTAATCTATTTGTTAGATGCGCATGTTTATAGATCAATCCTCACTCTGTACTAAAATAAAATATAAGTACTTTTGGATTTTAGGACGGTCTTTGAGATGCTACTCTCTCCGTCCCAAATTATAGTGCTTATATGTTTTTACACGGTCTTCAATAACATAGTTTGATCATTAATTTATTTCATTTATGTTCCCAACGAACATAAAATTAATATCACATAAAAGTACTTTAAAATATAAATCTAGTGATATAACATACATAATATTTAGTATAGATATAATTAGTATGATTATTAATAAAAGGTTATCGAGTTTGATTTTTCTTAAAAAGAGAAGGCCTATAATTTGGGACAGATGGAGTACTTTGACTAATAATATTTATAAGAAAAGTTTTTTTGGATAAAAGGAATTACATTGTATTTAATATCATTTTTACATGAATGATCTTTCTTATTTTTACGCTATTAATAGCCAAGGTTAAAAATGTTTTGCTTACCAGTATTCTAATATGCTTATATTTTGGAACGGAGGAAATTGTCACGCCCCAAACTAGCTCTGAACGGGAACCAGAGTAAAACGATCCAAATTAACCTGTAAACCTGTACCAGTCCTAAAAAACAATGCTGGTACAACAAAAAGAATGAATATCACAGTGACAGAGGTCTCTTTATTAAGAGTAGAGATACAGTCATTGTTGAAACTGCGGACAGACCCCGAGTTTGCAACTGCATTAAAAAAGGTGGAAGTGAAGACTAGCCCAAAGGCACAAGCATGACTTGGGAACTAAGCCGAAACCTTACTACAGCTTAAAGCCTGCTTGCTCCTGGAGGAACTCCTCATCAACTGGGTCCATCTCCTCTTCTTCGAAGGCTGGGGGGGATTATTTATATAGAGCAAGGGTGAGTACGAGAGTACTCAGCAAGCAAGGAGAATTTAGGTGGTTAATGCAAGCTTCAAGGAAAGGCTGGTTATTTTCACATTCAGTTTTAGTTTAAAGCTCTTAGAATCAACTAAGTGAGTGCTTCTCAACGACACGGATGAGAAAGTGCGTCTCATCCGGCTGGAGCCATGAAATGTATTCATTGATTGCATCCGCAAGAGTGCTTCCTGCCAGCAAATGTATGGACTTCCCAACTCCTGCTGTTCCCGACAGCCACAAGACCAGCATTTGAAAGGATCCTCTTTCACCAAGCAGTAGTCAAGCAAAACTACGCTAAGGAACGGTTGTTCGAACAGTTTGTTAAACTCTGTAGAGGGGGTACACTTTACCCACATGACGTTACTAACCCGGGTCACCCAGCCCATGCAGAACAACCACGTTTGGTGACTTTGAGGTTTTCACGACAAGGCATTTCGAAAGCCGACTCAGGGTCACCTTATGCCAATGGGAGGGGTCCCACAGACCAACACCAGGTTAGGTCCTAGACCATATTGTGCCAGGAAGCCCAATGGTCCTCCCCGACACCACTTGGCGAATCCACCTTTTCTTTGGCATTAAGATTTCCCTGGCCTAGCTAATTACTCAGCTAGGGGTGTCCCACTTCACCCATATGGTCGCACATGTTATATGCTCGGATGTAATTCTAGAGGAATCGGTCCTTAAAAGCGAACGCACAAGCATCCCGCCCAGGAATGGCCTTCTGTTTTGTTTTTAAACTCATTTTTCTTTCACAAGGCACCGACCCAGGCGTCGGGTTTCTCAAGACTTTCATAAATCAAGTTTTACCCAAGATGTTCTCAGATTTTAAGTTTGAGAACGACTATCGATACTCGTACAAGGTGCACGAATACCGAGACGCAACACAGGTGGTTACAAGGGAACATGATAAGCAATTAACAAGGGAAGGATCTGTCAGGGTTACGGATAAGGCATACCTCCTATCCTTGGGGTCATGAAGTATATGGATACGACATACCCTTAGTATACAGGAAGGTTACCTTTACATTATGGAATTCGGCTAACAAATAGGAGGATTATATCCTGAATAGAAGGTGTTAGAGTCCTATTCGGGAAAGATACAGTCTCTGTGATCTCGTAGGCCAAAAATACTCTCCGAGTTCTACTTGGAGGCCAAGACAGTTTACGATATAAATACAAAGCCCCCAGGGGATACGAGATCATTGAATCATAGTGCAAGCCACTACCATAGCAAAGGCAATCCGGAGGACTTGAAGACAACTCGCCGCCTGGATCTCGTCAAATCGTTCTCGATAGAGATTTCGTCGGTACTTTATATTTTTGTTGTTCTCTATTGTAATCTCTGTGGTTTTCATCATAATCCCATATAAACTGGAGTAGGGTTATTACTTCTTGAGGGGCCTGAACTAGTATAATCCTTGTCTTCTGTGTGCTTGAACTCGTTTCGTGTAGATTCTTGTACCAACGATTCCATACTCTACAAATACCGTAGTCACAATCTACACCATCGACAGGATCAAATGCAACAAATTAGGTAGGCCCACCGATCTGCCTTGCAGATGGGGCAAATTGTATCCAGTGCAATCCTAGCAATGCATAAATATTTTTGCAAGCAACATAATTAAGTTCAAATATAGGCTCAAGATGTTCAAAGTTGACTTGCCTTGCTCGAGATCTTGAGCTTCTTCCTCGTATTCCGCACATTGGGACTCCTCGAGCTCTAAAGCTACATGCGAAACGAGGTGACTCAACAAACGGTCAAAAGAAAGCCCTATTAATGACTTCTAAGAGTGCCATTAGGTAGATCTCAATTTTTGAGGGGTTTTCGAAGTTGAACAGAGTCAATCGGACGAACGGTTGAAAAAATATGAATTTTCTAAGCATAATGGATTTTCTGTCTAAAGGAAAAGGATTAAAGAAATCCTTTGAAAGAAAAAAGGGAGGGATGTGATTTGGACTTTTGACTGGCGCAAGGCGCGGCCGAGCGAACATGCCGGCGCGTGAGGCGGCCCACGGCCGGGTGAGCCCCGCACGGGAGCGATTGGGCCGGCGGCGAGGCGCAACCCACGAGGCGACGCAGCTGCCGGAGCTGAGGCCGAACGGGCTGGCGCGCAAGGCGTGGCCCAAGCGAGTGTGGGCACGAGGAGAGGAGGCCAAGGGGGCCAGGGCGTGGCGCGCACAACTAGCGATCGGGTGGACGCAGTCCATCGTGTCGGGCGCAAGGGCAGGACCCACATGGCGATGACGCAGTCCGTGGTGGATCGAGTGCACGCGGCGATGAGCGAGACGACTCGATAGACCGGGTGCGGTTGCGGTGCACCGGTGGACAAGGGGGCGGCGGGTCCACACGCAGCCTCACGGCTCTCATGGACCGCGCACACCGAGTGAGGGAGAGGGGACGACGTGGCTCCGACGTGGCAGCCACGGTGGATGGCGAGAGGAGGAAGAAGACTGCGCCGGCTTCTGACGGCGGGTGACGGCGGCGGCAGGCTTCGGGACGGCGTGAGGCGAATCCGACGAGGGGGAGGGCACCAGAACGAAGGGTGACGTGAGAGGAGACAAGTCAATAGCTCGTATTCGCCGGAGAGGGGCCGGAGAAGGTGGATTTTGGCGACGATTATTGCCGGCGAGGAGAAAGGGAAAACTCGCCGGAGTGACGAGAGCCCGATTCCTTGGAGCTAAGGCACCTACGCGAGTCCACGAACTCGTTCTATGCGACGGGAGGGGCGGCGCGGTACCAGAGCACGAGGGCAACGGCGAGCGAAGCTCGGCACCGAGTGGCGGCGTTGCGGCGAGCTAAGACGAGCGATGGCGACATAAAATGGCGTCTACGAGCACAAGCACACGACGATGAGCTAGCCTACGGCCTAGGGGAGGAAGGAAACGAAGGGAACCGAGAGGTTTACCGCGGGGAAAAGGTTCGTCGAAAGGGAGGCCGACGGCGCGAAACATAATCATTTCGGCCTCGGGCCGAGGAAGAGGAGGAAGACGGGGCCCGAAGTCCGCATCTCGCATCCACGAACGCCGACGGTGAATGACGACGGCAACGGCAATGGCGCGACGGCGGAGCGAGGCGCTTATGGCGGTGGAGGTGGAGGAGGCTGAACAAGGGGGAAGGCGGTGGTAATTTAAGGGCGTCGGCTTGGCTTCGAGGGGAAGGAAGCACGGGCGTGGTCACGCGAGCGAGCTCGCGGTCTCCGGCGCTAGGCTTGAGCGGCTGTAGAGGAGCGTCGATCCGGGAGAGAAAAAAGGAGATAAGAGGGGGAGAAAGAGGGGCTTTGACTTGCTATCTTGGGAGACAAGGGAGAGAGAAGCGAGCTCTGGCTCTCACCCTTGGAAGCTAGTGGCGTGGAGGGGCAGGGACACGGGCGGCGCGCGCGGGAACCAACTACGGTAGCGGGGATTGAAATCGGTGCCGGCGAGAGAGAAGCGAGCATGCGGGAGAGAGAGAGAGACGCGACACGTGAGAGAGAGAGGCGAGCACATTGGGACGACGCTCTATCACGGCACGTGCGCCGCACGTGCCCGGGAGCAGGCCGACGTGGACTGGGCCAGGACGGCGCGGCCCAAGAGGAAGGGAAGGCTGAGGGAGAAAGGCGGCGGAGATGGGTCAGCCGAGGGGAGGTGGCCCAAGAAAACAATGGGAGGCAAAATAGACTTTTTCTAAGAAATTTGATTTGGAGGGACTTGGAGTTTGAATTTAAATTTTGATTTGGGACTTTTCTCCGGGATTTGATTTGACACTGAGAGAGGTCACGAGATCTTGGCACACACACGAGCACACTCAACAGAAGAAACACTTTCGTAACTATGGTTTTTAATAAATAGGTTTTTCCACTAACGTCACGACAAAACGGTTACTATAGAAATGTATGATAATTCATATATTAAATTGTTCTCTAATATTTCACGACTGTTTATAGCATGCAAAGTGTTAGAATATGGATCCATGTGCGATGTTTCTTACAATATAGGTCTTAAATTAGGCTTAATTAAGAATATTGATTAATATTTTTTTTACATATTTAGTAGTTAGCTTAAAAATAGAAAAGATTAGATATTTAATTAATTTTTTTATATATATTTAGTTGTTAGCTAGAAAATAAGAGAGATGAGCTAAATAGGAGAGGAGATGGAAGGGGAGAGTCGAAGGGGGAGGAAGTCGAATGTGTGTAGGTATTGGGAGGAGGGGAATGTGTGCAGAACTTTTAATTTATGGGGGAGAGAGTAGATTAGGCGGTTAGTTCTTTAAACATAATAGATCCAATAGATTTATTAATTAGCAGGTCCATCAGTTTAAATAAAAATTAAAGATTTAGAGTGTCATGTGACAACTTAAGAGCGTTTATATAAGTTTCATGTGATAGCTTGAAAGCATTTATAGAAAGTTTAATGGATTTTTAATATATAATAGATTTGAGTGAATTGCACGTTGAACCATCTTATTTCTTCATGTCACCTAAATAGTCATCATTTTTTCAAAACAATAACAAGATAGATTAATATAAGATATATCATTTCATATAAACATGTAAGTTTAAATTTGACTTCTACATATTATAATAAAAAAGACATATACAATTGTAAATGCACATATAGATTAATATACATAATATCTTCTAAAAATTGATGTTGGCATGTATGTGGAGTGTTATGTCTTATATTAATATATCATGTTTTCTTAGTTGTTTATAACTATTAAGGTGATATGGAAAAATAAGGAGATGTCATCTAGAGGTTGAAAATCTATCTCCAACATTCGATGCTACAATTATATAGAAGACCCTAGTGCAAAGCACTTGGACCTTATCATCTCTTCGTTTGCGTCTTTTTGTGCTTGTTATGCATGTGTCGTTGCCTTTTGTGTGCCATGCATGATGCAATGGAACAGATGAAGCAAGTGACCAAAGAATCGGGCATGCATGCAGAGGGTAGCGCTTATATTTGGGACCACGTTTAAATGATGCTCAGAGTGCTGTGCCTGTCGTTTGAGATAGAAAAAAAGCCACTCCTCCCTCTACAGCCAATGCATCATTGAAAGGGCGTCATGGGCAATGTTCAGCAAAACGGCCTGATCTACTACTGATCTAGAGTACGACTACTGTACGAGTACTACAAGCCGGGGTCCCGGCCATGCACGGCTTTTCCTACCACCTACGGATTCCGGCAAAGGAATTGAATTCCGGGCCTTTGTGTACTGAAATCAAGGACGGGTGTACAAACTTTGATCTGTGCGCGCTGTCGTTCTCATAAATTGCGTAGAGATAGCTTTCGAGACCGGTGAATGGGGATGCTGATGTACTGTACGTCCGAGCACTGGTCATTACGTATTCGTTGTGACTTGTGAAGGTAGATTAAAAAGGTTTCACCTTTTTTACATAAACATTCAGATTGCTGTAGCCTGTAACTGTACATAGTTTTGCGTTTTTCTCATATCTTTCTGGTTGAATTAATTTCTAGTAGTTGATAGAAAATCATATATATGACATCTACTATATGCTATTTTGATGGAGTTTTTTTTTCAAACGATAACACTTTTGATCTGTAGAAGACTTGCCAAGTTTGAACTCCTTGGAAATCGGTATCACTTCTCCACGAAGCAGTAACAAACAATGACATCTAGAATGCACCATACCTAAAGTGATTGGTAGTATAACTGCAGGCAGCCGTGCAAATAGCAACAAGTACAAAGAAACTAGAGAAAAGCTTAGCTCACCAGTTGCTGGAGCTGGTTCCACGTACAGGAACCTAACCGAACACACTACAGTTACACCCTAGTACTAGTACGCAGTAGCAGTACTCCTCCATTTTGAATAACGACTCGCGACGATCACGTCGAAATTCCAACACATTAATTCGCGGTAGTTCGCGGCCACATGCGAGCACGAGCAAGCGCAAAACCAATTAATTAGCAAGCGCGCCCAGTACTACTGCACCATATATATGTTCCTTCCCTTAATAAGCATCCCCACCCTATCCGTGCTGGTGGGTCGGGTGAATTTACGGCGTCTCACACGCAAATCCCACGGCTCGCACACCCGCGCGCGCGGCCGCGCGTAACGTGCATGCTCGTTCCCCTGTTCGCGCGAGAGCCACATGCCCACATCTCGCGGGACACACGAGCGAGGCGCGCGGTGGTGGCGCAATCCGCGCGCGCGTCTGTAGCGAAACGAGCCGGTGAACCTAACGTACGCTGCATGGATGGATGGATGGATGGTTGCTGCGTGCGTGGCTGCGCGCGGAGCGGCTTGATGTGAGGGGTGTCCCCTACCAGCCGGAGCAGGGGTAGTAGGGGGAGGGGGCGCACGCAACACGTGCATGCACGGATGGAGCGGGTACGACGTCGTCGACCGCGGTGCAGTGCGAAGGCGAAGATAGCTTACGTGCGTAGTACGTGCAGCGCGCTGGCTCCACCGCCAGCCGCAGCGTCGTTTGTCGTTCGATCGATCGATCGATCGACGTGCGCGCTGAAACGGTCGGACGACGACACGTTCTCCGGGTCACGGGAATTCAAGGGAGTTATAGCGATGATGATGTTGAGTTGTGAAGCGGGTAGCTAAGCCATCTAGCTTATAGCTCGACAGATGCGAGAGTTTGAATTGGCTATGAAACTGGTATGAACTGTGCGATGGGGTACTATCTTGTCTCGAACATGCCTGGCCGGGAGAGAATTTACATGAGCTTAGCTAGCAACTACTCCCTTCGTTTCATAAAAAAAAACAAATCTAATACATGATGTGACATATTACATTAATACGAATCTGGATAGAATATATTTCAGATTCATAATACTAGAATATGTTAGGAAAGTGTTTTCATACTTTAATGAGATATCCCTCGTTTCGTACATGCCACCTAAATAGTCATCAAAATTTTTAAAAAATTTTGACAAGATAGATTAATATGAAATATATCACTTTACAAACATGCAAACTAAAATTCAACTTTTACAAGTTGTAACAAAAATAATAAATATAACTACGATCGTACGATAACTATTTTCAGTTTAATTTGTTTTTTGTTACAACTTGTAGAAGTTGAATTTGGCCTTGCATCACTACTACGAAAACCTACATAAGAACTAGTTACATAGGTACCTGTTCGACAAAAACCGATACACATAAGACGTTTTTCACTCACCAAGTTAAAAACCGGCACCTATAAAATCAAATAGGTTTTACTTAAAAACCGGCACCAAAGATCCCCATCAACAGTCCTTCGGACTCTATCAGTGTTAACTTTTGATTAAAAATAGGTGTTGGTTCTTGTTATGAACACCTATGTGGTGGATTTGCTGTCACATGACGTAGGCGGGGAGACAAATAGGTGTCGGTTCATAACAAGAACCGACACCTATGTGACAAATAGATGCCGGTTCTACCCCTATTGGTTTTTTATAGAACTTTTTCAATAGTGTCGGCCTCGAAACCGGCACCTATGTGGTCTTCCGAACCGGCACCTATGAGCATTTCTATAGTAGTGTATGTTTATGGAGTGATATATTTCATATTAATCTATGTTGTCAACTTTTTTAAAAAAATATTTTTTAAAAAAAAATTTTATAACTATCTAGATAACATGCAATCAACGAGAAAACATTTTCTCAAGAAATAAAAATCCACATTCAAATATATCACATACTATATTAGGTTTGTTTTTTATGTAACGATTGGTTCGTTTTTTATGGAACGTCTACTCCTACTATGTTTTTCGTACGTACATGCTGCAGGCGTTAAAGGGTTAAGACATGATTGGTTACGGCGATGACAGGTTGATTGGGTCTTCCCCAGAACACACTACTAGAGAAGTGATCTTTTGCCCGGATGACAAAAATCACATTAGTCCTGGTTCGAATAGGAACCGGGACTAAAGATCATTTTTAGTCCCGGTTAAAAAGTGCGTCGGGACTTTATGATCTTTAGTTCCGGTTCATTTTTTGTCAGGCTATGTCAGGCCGCCAGGCATCTTAAGTCTCGGTTAGTGTTACCAACCGGGACTAAAGATAATCACTTTAGTCCCGGTTAGTAACACTAACCAGGACTAAAGATAAAAATGATATTTAGTTTCGGTTGTTGTTACCAACTGAGACTAAATATCAAATACCTTCATATACTCCTTCTTCCTCCTCCAGCCCAAGCCATTGGTGCAAAAGTCAGGAGGAAGAAGACAGGTGGTGCCAAATTTTTTTGTAAAAGTGTTTTGGTGATAATATATAAATCGGAGTGTTCTAAAAGGTTAGCAACTTCATCCAGAAATGATGTATGGTTAGCATATTACATTTATAACTATGTTTCTATACACTATTCTCTTTAAAAAGGTTTATGAAAAAGATGAGAGAGAAAATTTGTTTAGGAAAATGAGGTTACTTTTTTAAATTAGAAAAAAATGGATAAAAATGTTATAAAAGAGATTACAAAGGAAAAATATAGAAAATTACGATAAAAGAATAGAAAACCAAATTAATTTAAAAATCATTAAAATAGTTAGAAACAAGTATGACACATTAAAGATATGTTTAGAACTTTAAAAAAATTTAAACATGAATAATATGTGGGATTATTGTATAATTGTTGTATGATTATTTAATTAGTTTGACTTTTGTGGATTTTTTTATGATTTTTGTGCATTTCAGGTAGATGGATCAGCAATGGATGTACACCGCGGACCGACGATCATCAGAGTTTATTAAAGGCGTGCGTTATTTGTTGAGTGTTGTCAATGCCAACAAGCATAAGGGTTTTATATGTTGTCCATGCTAAAAGTGTAAAAACCAGAAGGAGTATTCTACGTCAAAAACTATTCATGTTCACTTGTTTGAGTTGGGATTCATGTCTAGCTATAATTGTTGGACCTCACACGAAGAATTAGGGGTTTCAATGAAAGATGATGAAGAAGAAGACGTGAACATTCCTGACTGGGCTCAATACGATGGATTCCTATAAACCCGTCATCTTAAGCAGTTCTTTAAGAAGATGAGTCCATCGGTAAAAAAAACCTTACTATCCGACTATGACCGATCAATGACGAAGTCTTTTAAGAAGGCAAAAGGAAAGTCCAAAGAGGTCCCTCAGCTCGGAAAGCAACCAAAACAATCGATTGATCTGTTGCTACCGCTTGGTGAAATGGAGATAGGACAATTTATGGTGGAGACGGGACTAAATAGGGAGCAATTGCTGGCCGACACACCAATAAAAAAAGCAACAGCAGAGGATCTGAAATACAAATTTACCCTCAGTGAACCACTTGTCAAGCCTGATCAGATTCAAACCCTCTCTACACATACACAGATGTACCGATTCCATCAATACTACATGGAAAAATCAGCCGCCGGAAGAGTGATGTTCAGTGCGAGGGTAAAAAACTCATATTACTTCCAAAGGAGATGATGAGTTGTGGGTCCGTTTCCAGGAAATCTTCAACGTGTACCATCGACACGCCCTCGACGTCTCTCTTCTCAGTCTATGGGTTCTGTAAGTATTGTTTAATTAATTTTATTTCGTTCCTTAGCTACTTGTATGTAGCATCGAATGATTGCAATGTGCGGATAGCTGATGAAAACGTCATTTTTTCCCGTTGTAGAATGGAGATTCAAATATGCCGTAAGCAGGGAGCTTTCAGGGTTAGATTCATGGATCCCCGCAAAGTTAACACTACGGTGATAAAAGATTTTGAGCAAGAAACAGAGGATAATATTCTCCATTTCCTGGTGCAACAACATTTCAAGACCGTTATACTATTGTCGTACAACACCTCGTGAGTTTTTACCTCCTTTCGTACCAATTTTCTTCTCGTACTCAAACCGTGACATATATATCATCTCACGTAATTTGCAGATTCCACTGGATCCTTTTTGTTATAGACCTTACTGAAAGCAAACTCCATGTCTATGACTCAATGGATAAACCGAAGGAAACTTTCACCAAATTTTTTGGAAGTGCTAAACAGGTAATGTCATCCATTACACTGTCATTATGAGTATTGCTATTTCTACTATATATGCGAATCTCGGATAATTAATCTTAGCTTACAACTGTGCATAGGACATGGACACGGTTCTGTACACTCGTCCGCGAGAATTTCAAAGAAAAACTAGATGTCAGGATGAACTTTCTGGTGAGTATATGCTCCAAAATTATATTGAATCATTTAATTTGTTTTAAAATAAAAATATATATTAAATATGTCATTTTGATCTTCTTTAGTGTCCAAAACAGAAGCAAGGAACGAACTTATGCGGCTACTACGTTTGCAACTGTATTCATACCATAACACATAGAATCAACAGTGACAAGGATCTCTATGTACGTAAACATCATTCATACATTATGCCTCGATTTTTATTAATTTTATATATTTATATCTCATTTTTTGAAATGATAGGTTCTTTGGATGATGGAGCAACTCCCCTACGATGCATTTATACATGCCGTTCAAGAACAACTAATGAGATTTATCATGGATCGGGTTATTGATCCTGCGGGAGAATTCCAGTATGATGAAAAACTTATTCGTCAATCCCACCCATGATTAGAATAGAAGGATTGTAATATATATATACATACCATAGATTTTATGTATATATGTAATTACTTATATGTCTGTATATATTTTGGTAATCTATATATGTATATATTCACTTACGTGTCTCTACATATTTTGGTTATACATATATACATATAATATATATATATATATATATATATATATATATATATATTATATACACACACATTTATTGTATATTATAATTATATATATATATATATGCATAATATATAAACAAGCAACATATGCAAATTAAAAAAAATATAAAAACATCTTTAGTCCTGATTGGTAACACCAACCGGGTCTCAGTTATTTCAACTGGGACTAAAGATAGGCATCTTTAGTTTCGGAATCGGTGTCCCGGTTTGCAATTCGGGACTAAAGGAGGTTGTAAATCGGGACTAAAAATGAATTCCCCAGCTGTGACATAAACGCTCCCCGAAAAGAACTTCTTCTCTTCATTGGATATATATTCTGCGTGAGTGCTTTCTGGTACAGTAATTTTCAGATAAACAGAGCTTTCAAATCACCCAATTCGATCAATTTCTATAGCTGCATATATTGAAAAAAAATCAGATGGTACGGGACCAAACAGCGTAAAATCACACAGTGTTTCATCTTGTTATTTGGACATGCCTGCTTCCCCTGTAGACATAATTAGGCGTGCAATTTCAACGACGACAAGGGTACTCCTACCAGTTGTGGACAGTTATTGAAAGCAACTTTCTACCCCCGCCCTTGTGGCTTCTATGGCTCTTCCCAACCAATCAAAGCAGACTAATTAAATATCTCCAGCTCTTGCTCACACCCATGGATCATGTGAGCAGTACGAGTCCACCCACACCCACCAGCTAGTATAGCTCTTTCTAGTTGAATCTTGCCTGTTTGTGCATGTAGATTGATCTGAGCCTGAAGGGTGAGGTGAGCCGATGACTGCGCCATATAGTAGGTGTGGTCCTAGGTTTGGAGGATTGGAGATCTCCTTCCCGACAGCAAGATCAGACCCATATTTATGCTTTGAGAAGAACACCACCAAAAAGCCTTTGGCAAAGCCTACCTCCTTCCCTATCTGCATTAACAGCTTGACACTGCCCCTGCAGTTGTCAGCATATGTGCATCTTCAGATCTTCTGTGCCAAAAAAATTGCAGTTAACTAGGCTGACTTCTTGAGTTGGGGTTGAAAGTTAATCTCTTCGGCATGCAAAACGAAACGACTTATTAGTACATGATTAATTAAGTATTTGCTAAATTTTTTTTCAAAAATGGATCAATATGATTTTTTAAAGCAACTTTCGTATAAAAACTTTTTGTAAAAAATACACCGTTTAACAGTTTGAAAAGCGTGTGCGCGAAAAACGAGGGAGGTGAGTTGGAAAGAGAAAGTAGTAGTGATCACCTCATGACCGCGTATATATGGCAGAGACAGATGAGAGATAGGAAGAGTATCTATCAGAGTAACAGTGTTAATTTCTCTGGAATAAACTGGTGGATCCACAAAGATGATCTTGTAGTGGCAACGTGTTGATTAGTGCTCCAGTTTAGGACTATCTGCATGGCGTGCATGTCGGTTTCATCAGGGATTCTGATCTTCTTTCGGTTTGCCTTTTCACTAAGAAAATGTATTATATTTCTGATGCTTGTTGATGCCCCCATGGAGATCTATGAGGCAATGGGATTGATAGCACACGAAAAGAAGGAAAAGGACACATTCTGATTACTGCGTTCAAGGTTTAATTGGGCTGGCTAGCTGCATGTTTGGTCCCAAGCAGCAGCATCCAAAGTCTCATCCAAAAGCTAAAGGGGACAGGGAGCTCCATCAATAGAGCTGGAATTTGATGATTGTTTTGGAGTATCGTCTCTAGCTTACTTTAAGTGGAGAGACTTTGGCATATGATGTGATGCAGACAAGTGCTCAAAAAAGCAGAGCATCCTCATTAATCAACAGCAAGCAACACATGACCCAAGCAACAAGAGTTCAGCCTGAAAATCCTATGACAGACCGGTTAGATAATCAGGAATACTCCTATATACTTTGTAGATTGAACCTCCCTCGGTTGCAGCTTGGATTTTTGTGCTCCAGGATCTACTTTTGTTGTGTACAAGTAGCCCAAAACGCGGGAATTGAACCATAGAGTGACATAGAAAGCTTTTAATTAGGTCAGTATGCTGTTCCTTCTTTTGCTTTCTTAAGGTATCTAGTCTGTTAGAGCCAGTTTCGACTTTCTCAGTTGGGCCAAATGACTTTCAGCTGACACGTCCAATACTATAATAGTACCGGTCTTGTACGGCAACTTTTGAAATTCCATCAAACGGCAAATCTTTCACACGAGACCAATTCAGAGTCACCGACACATAAACCAGCTATTGATAATTAAGCTAACTATACATAAGTTGTAACCATATATAATTAAGCACCTACCATAAAGAAGATGAAAAAAAAAAGAAGATCGGTTATGACAAAGTTATTTACCGGGCTCTGCGGCAACCCTGAGGTAGTTCTCCAACCAACACCCTCCCACCAAAAATCCAGAATAAAATGTGAAGAGAGTACTCTAGTTGAGCAGTGGTAAGGCTGTCATGTCCTGCAACTAGAGCTTAGTTAGCGCGGTGAAAAGCACGTATACCAGCATGCATACTAGTCTCTCTGACCTGCACATCCATATGCGTGCTTTGCCCCTCGTTGGAAGCAGCGAAAGCGAAAAGGAGAGCGCGCGAGAGGGACAGCGAGCGATCGGTGATGATGCATTGCAGTTTGCATGGTTGGGTTGGGCAGAGCCGCAGAATTGCAGCTCATCTCTCGCTGATCTCGATCGCTTCCTACCGAAAATAACATGCAAGCCGCGTCCTTTTCCGGCAGTTACGACGACCATTACGTTGCTGATGCTACCGCCGCCGCGGCCGCAGCGTCGTCTCTGCCGCTGCCGCTGCCGCTGCGACTTTCCACACGGCTCACGCGTGCAAAAGTAGTGACGGATCGACCGGTCGATCGGTGTGCATGTGTGCGTGGGTGAGAAACTTGCCCACGGTAATAACAACAGCCTAACCGGCACGGAATTATTTGCACCAAGTACCCGTACCTTTTCTCTGCCAAATCCTTTCCAGCCTGACAAGCGTTTCTGTCTTATCACTGGCTAGCTCGAGTCTACCATCAATATATCTGTCGTACGGCCACGGCATTTACGAGGAAAACTGTGTGGTGGATCGGGGAGTTGGATCTGTCAATAAATTACTGCAACCCTGAGAAGAAGAAGCTTACTCAATTTGGACAAGGAGAGGGGGGAAAAGGTGAAAAACGCGTGAGACGATCGATCGATGATACTACAACACAAATGGTAGTCCATGTCGAGAATATTTGGCGACTCCTGCGAGATCTGGCACGACCGGCAAGTCGAGTGGCGAGCGCGGCCGCGACGTCGCCGTGAAAGCGGCGCGCACCCACCAGCACCTGCGGGGGTGGAGTCGCCGTCGGCGAGCTGTGGCTACAACTGTTGCCCGCTAGCTAACTCGTACGACGACTTGTACCAATACAGGGGCAGAGAAAAAAAAAAGGCAAGGCAGCAACAGGCAGGGCATATGAGTGATGACCAGATGCACGTCGATGTACATAAATGTTGCTACTTTTGCGTGTCGCATCAACGCTTTGTTTCTACCCCTATAGACGAGTACTGGTTTTTTCTCTGTGCGTTCCCAATTTCGTGCTTTCAGATAGATGGCTCATACTACTGACAGCTACACGGTGGTCCTTCCTTGATTATTCTTCGTTTTTGCGCCAGGTTAAACCAGTGAAAAACTGTCCAAATCGTCATAAGGAATTTTGATCGTTTGGAACGATTTCAACTTGAAATAAACGTGGGCCTGATTGGTCATTGTGGTCAGGATGAGCTCGTTCTGGTCGATATTGATATCTGTCATACACGTAAGAGTCAGAAAATGTTACTGATATCATGAGTCCCAGTCGAGCTTGCGTTTTCACTCAGCTTTTCCATGTACTTCTCTTCAGCTGGCCCATTGGATTGAAATCCTGGGATCTGCCGTTAATTTAGGCAGTAAAAATATTTTAGCACAAACAATCTTAATTCATGGACATGAAGGAAAAAAAGACATGCATATGCGATGTCTGTACCACAGATGAAATTAAGATGTAGATTTCATTGGTGTCATCATTATGTACTTGTCGAGAGACACATGCATGCACTGTTTTGATGTTGGCCATGTACTTATCCGGACGAGTACCTCTTAAAGAGATAACACAAGTTCAAATAGCATCGCGGTTGGCACACGGTCACTCTACGGCTTTACGCGCCCATGAGGCTTGAAAATGTTTTCTTGTCCTATCGAGCATTAATGTTTTATCACAAGTTGGAGAGACTGGATCGACTGATCTACCTGTGTAGGAGATGTTTGGTTTTCTACTCGATCAGCTAGCTAGCTAGATGGACAACAACGACAGTAGTAGATAATCTCTCTAAGCTATTACGGCCAATTCCATTTGTGGCAGATAGGGGTCATTAATTCAGAAGCCATATGAAACCAGACGTCCTGGAGGAGAGTGAGTTACTGACATTGACAACTTTTCACGTAGCATCTCTGAAACAACTCCAATGAAATTACCCTTTTTCCATATCACTACTACGAGCAGGCAAAAATTCGCTGAATGCATGGAATTCCGTAAAAGAAAAGGGTCTACAAAAGCCTGCAGAAAAAGAGAGGAGAAAAAGAAGCTACTGTAGCAGCCATGAAGTATATGTAGAGATCGACATGATCAAAACTGCAGCACTCAGCTGGCTATCTCAATTAGCTAGCTTTCGATCCAGCAATCAAGCATGTGGATCCCAGCTATCGACGCAGAGCGCGCCATCGATCGAACACGTACGTACGCGCCCACAATTATTATAACCGCGCTGTCAAAAGATTCTACCATATCGATCGTGAGGAGAAACGGAGAGAACGAACGAACGAATTGAAGCAGCTTGCTGCCATGCCACCCATCGAACATCCATCGATCGATCGATCTACAAACGACGATGCTACCAGCTTAGCTAGCAGCAGTACCACCGCGCAAAGCTATAAAGAGATAAAAACTCGCATGCACCATGCATGCATGACTGCTGCACCGGCCGGCCGGCATGCAGTAATCATGCAGCTGCAGCAGCAGGAGCAGCAGCATGAACAGGGAGGGAGAGAGCAAGCGAGCAACTAAGCAAGCAAGCAAGCAGCAGAATGCGATCGAGCACGTCGCCGTCCCCAGGAGGACCACCTGCGGTCTCTCATGTCGTAAAGAAGCCAACCTCCCATAAAGAACCCCCGGCTACAGCCAATCCCAGAGGCAGCAGAGGGGAGGGAGAGAGCGACGGATAGACGGAGTCACACTACCCATCTCCCCCACTTGATGCCCACTGATAGCTACAGATGCATGATGAAAGCTGGACAGGGCAAAAAAATTTCAGATTTTAATTTCTCTCTGTAGCTATAGCTCTCTCCTGCCTAGCTAGACCTAGACTAGCTAGCACTCGTGTGAGTACATATATGTACTAGTCCCATATTTGCCGAGAAAGAAATGGGCCGGGGTTAATGTTTGTGTCATTGTGTGTGAGACTGATGAGACGATAGCTTGCACTAGCAGTAGCTTAGCTAGGCAGGGAGGGCACAAGCAGCAACTGCAACTGGCACTGCAGCTGCATTTGTACTTGGTGATGAGAGAGGGGGAGCTTTAAGCTTCGTAGTCCCCCTCTGCTCTTACTTGCATGGTCCCCCTCTTCCCCTCTCCTCCGCTTGCTCCGGCCCAGCTTACAATTCCCATCCCCTTAAAACCACACCAACTCGTAGCCAATTTCTTCAGCGCGGAGACGCAAAACACAAGATAGCAGCAGCTAGCCATCGCCACGCAAGAATTGCCCCGAGTTGGGTGGTTAATTCTTGGTTTGGTTCACGTAGAAGCAGATAGCTTGGTTGGTTCGTTAGACCACCATGGCGAAGCCGCAGGACATGCGCAGCGTCGACTCGTTCTCGCAGCTGCCGTTCATCCGGCCGGCGCCGCCGCCGCCGCCGCAGCAGCAGCAGCAACAGGCGCGGGACACAATCCGGCTGTTCGGCTGCGAGTTCTCCAACGACCTGCAGCTGCGGCCCACGGAGGCTGCGGCGGCCGGTGCAGGCTCCCCCGACGCAGCCACCGGCAGCACGGTCACGTCAGAGGGCAGCAACGGCGGCGGCGGCGGCACCAAGAACGGTGGCGCCGGGATGGCGGCGGAGCGCAAGTTCGAATGCCACTACTGCTGCCGCAACTTCCCGACGTCGCAGGCGCTGGGCGGGCACCAGAACGCGCACAAGCGGGAGCGGCAGCACGCCAAGCGGGCTCACCTCCAGGCCTCCCTCGCCATGCACCGCTACATGCCGGGACACATGTACGGCCTCTTCAACTACCACCACATCGGCGGCCGCTTCGACCACCCGCCGCCGCCGCCGCCGCCGCCGGCGCACTACCCGATGTGGACGAGCGCCGCCCCGGGAGCCTTCGCCGGGCCAGGCTCCATGGCACAGCCCATCAACGGTAGCCCCGTGCAGGGGCTGTGGAGCGTGCCGCCGCCGACGGAGAATTTTGGCAGCACGGCCGGCAGGCAGGGCGCTGACAAGCTGGCTACGGTGGCGGGCACGCCGGCGGCGGGGGAGGTGGTGGCATGCAAGGACGAGAAGGTGCCGATGAGCTTGCTGTCCTCGTCGCCTTCGTTGTCGTCGTGCTCGTCGACGTCGCCGGAGATGCTAGGTAGGTGTGAATTTGGGCAGAAGGAGGGTGTCAGCTTGGACCTCCATTTGTAATTCATGTCTAATTAGGTTTTCTTCTTGTGGATTAGCAGTCGCAAGGGTATGTTAATTCTCATAGCTTAAATAATCTACTTTTTTGCCGTCTCTGGATCCGAGTTTAACTCTACCTAGCTTGTATTGCCACTTTATTTTTACCAGGCAAAGAAAAAGAAAATCCTTCAAATTGCAAAGATCATGAAAAAATATTCAATTCCAAAACAGTAAAAGAAGAACTTGTTATAGATATCCTTGGCATGAAAGTCAAAGAAAACCCACACACACACACAAAAAACCAGTCCATTAATTCATTAATTAATTAATTTGCTTGAATAAACAGGAAATCTAAGGAATAATTAATTTACCCACAGAAATATATGCATGTGTGTGGAAGAAAGGTTCGCAGCAGTAGATTTAAAATGTGTGGATCCAAACTGTCGTACATGGGCCCGTATGTATATAGTGTACATGACCTTTCTTTTCCTCCCCCCATGGCCCAATTATACGTCCATCTGAATTGCTTTGTACAGAGATGGCTCTTTTGAGCATGTGCTCCATCTGCCAAAGCCAGGTGTATTTCATGTACTTTCTGGCCTTCCTCTTATAGATGAGTAATATAATACTATATCCGTTTTATATCATAAGTCGCTTCAACTTTTTTCTAGTCAAATTTTTTTTATGTTTAATCATGTTAATAAAAAAAATTGGCAACATCAACAACAAGAAATTAATTAGTTTTATTAAATATTACATTGAATATATTTTAATAATATGTTTGTTTTGTGTTAAATATGTTGCTATATTTTCTATAAACTTGATCAAACTTTAAAATGTTTGATTAGAAAAAAGTCAAAACGACATAATATGAAACGGAGGGAGTAATTTACTGATTGCAGACTGGCACGTGAAGGAAAAGGCTGCTCATATATAACAAGAAATTAAAATGCAAAATACAATTGTTCCTCGTGCAATTAATGTTGTACTGACAAAATGTATATTAATTGTTTTCATAAACTAAAACCGCACATAGAAAAGATTTCATAGCACACATACGATTTTTGTTTAACTAGCTAGTGATTTCCCTATGGTCATGGGCTCATGGACTAACTGGACAATTCAAGAAAGCTCTAAACTCAGATTTGATGCATCGTATTAATTATATATCGTGACCATACAAGTTAAATTAATAAATTATGCAATTGAAAATAGCATGGGCTCTAATTTAACAGTCCAAAAATTCGTAATTAATAGATATAATATGGTACCTAGCTTTAACTCTCTATGTAATTTATTATTTTATTAATTGAATTCTAAAGTTCAAAATTAAATTAATTAGTAAGTTGCAACTGATGTGGGTTGTTCTTTTCATATAAGTAGCTACTCCCTCCATTTCATATTATAAGTCATTTGACTTTTTTTAGTCAAAATTATTTAGGTTTGATCAAGTTTATAGAAAAAATAGCAACATTTATAATACGAAATGTTATTATATTTTTCTATAAATTTAGTCAAACTTAAAAAAAGTTTGATTAAAAAAATCAAACGACTTATAATATGAGACGGAATGAGTACAATAATTTAAAAGTTAATCAACATGTTTAGCTTAATAATTTAATATTTACAGTATCAATAAAAATAGTCCGTGCGATATATGAATTGGTGACTAATTATGGTAATAAGAATTTTAGTTGGTTTGATTTTTATACCTATCGTGGTTTGGGGTTTAAACAATCCCTGTGTAGAACGACGTTCCCGAACAAGCTAGCCATAAGCCGTGATGATCGAATGGGACAAGAGTAGTTAGTATGCATATTAGTCAGGGTCGTTTCTGGGCACGTGCGACTGTACAGGCCCCTCAAACATGATCAGGGGGCCTAAAATCATATATTTTAATCTATATCGATCCGTTCTGATATGTTTAAGATTTCTTCACTCTTTTTTGCTTTTTAATTTCTCTCTTTCTACTTCATTGAATTTGGTTAGAACGAGATTTTTTTCTCCAACAAATGTTCGATGACAATCATAGCTGCATTGAAGAACTACGCTTTATGACAATGATATGAACATGCATTTCAAACAATAATAATTTTATTTTTCCACTTAATAAGTAAGAAAAACTAAATTGGTGCAGCGGTTTTTTTCCTACCTAACTAGGTTGGTATGCGTGGGTGAGCATTTTTACATAGCTATAGCTGTCACCATTACATATAAAATCTTATTTTATATCTTGTACAGGGTCTTCATATTTTTAGGGATAGACCTGATATTAGTTGGAGAAGAATTTTACAAAGTGGGATGTATCTAGAAAGAAGTGAGCATTATTGGCTTTGTATTGTTTTTCTAGGGTAAAATAAAAAATTCTACACCCCCTCTTCTCATAGGCCAAACCCATCTCCTTCTCCTTTACTAGGGCCCAAAACCCTCCTCCTACCTCGGTCAAAGGCCACTCAAAAGCCCCTCCCGCCGATCAAACCCCAGTCAAAGCCACCTGCTACCCCTCACGCCCATCTCTTTTCAATTCTTGTCTCGCAGGAACGACGTAGTAACGTGACAGTCAATGTGTAGTAACACGGTTGCTTTTTGCAGTAATGGCATAAAAAATAGTCATGACAGATTTAGTTTCGTTAAGCGCTTTTTTATAAACGTCATGATGCAAATGGATTAAAAAATATGGCGTGAGAGATATTGCTCTCAAAAGATTGGGACTTTAAAGTTTTTAGCTCTATACAAAGCAGTAGTACTATAGAAACACTGTTGTCGCATGTTCAGTGTTTGTTGATGCGAAAACACGGTGGCCTGGGAGATTTGCTTTACTCCAATGCAGGTCCAAATCTTAGAAAAGGGTTCAGGGCGTGCCAGTTGGTTTGATCCTACAACCAACAAAATATATAAAGAAAACCAAGTTAAATGCACGACAGCCAATCGGCCAATAAACCAAACCAATGACGTATCGTATAAACCTAGCCGATGTGATCTGACCAAATCAGCTGTAAGGTGTAATATAGATAACATGCAGCAAACCCTAACTATGCCCCATCGGCTGTAAATACATAATCTATTGATAAAGATTAAATCATAGCCTATAAAACCATAATTAGGTCAAAAATGGATACCATATCGTCTAATACTTAGATACAACCTTATACAAGAATATCAATCTAGGTAAATATATCGAGACAAACTTGATATATTTAACTAAAGTGATATCCTTGTATAAGGAGCAGATATAACATAAACAACATGATTAAAAGAATTTAAATAAGTCTAAGCAGTTATATCAGGTAAGATTGGCTAAAACTCCGATGCTATCCTTATTGCAATCAAGAGACAGGCTAGAGATCATGGTTCCAATTAGGACTAGGGCTGATGCAGCACAGAGTGTAAAAAGATGCATGATATCTATACAATCAAGTCTTTGAATGTTTTTCAGGGTAGTGATACCTTATGCTAATCTATGCTAATAAGCTGATTTGGCTGATACCGACAAAACCTTGGACGAGGTCTGGCCGATACAGCTATATCGAGCCATCGACTTAGATTAGCTAAGTTATGTGGTAACTTAACAAGCCATACCTTCAGTTGAAGATCGAAACTGACACCCAACTCGAAGCAAGAACTCGTTGAAAAGTAATAAGAAAAAGGTGACGATGCGCTAAAGGTGTTTATTGAACTGTTTTTTTACAATACTTCGGGCTTATATTTATACCCGTATATACAGACTTTGTTCTTGCCGGACACTATTTACAACTTGCCCAAACAAACAAGTCCTAGGTGGACTCTTACCATAATATTACAAAAAGAAAACTAACTCTTATTCCTAATTAATAGATACAATTACCTTATCTGGACTCAATCCCTAGCTGGCAGTATCTTGAAGTTCTTCTCCGAAACCAATATGAAGCGAGACTACCTCTATCGGCTCAACCGAGTCCGATTCATGTTACCCGTATCAGCTGCCCGAGTCCGATTCCACATCACCCGTATCAGTTGCCCGAATCCGATTCATATCGGTCAATACGGCTTCAGCATATGCGCTATCTATTCTTGGAAACTGCCTTATCCCTTCGAATTCGTCTCGGATCCAATCTTAATTGTTGATATATCTTTACCAAATTTTGCTGTTAACACTAATCTATCCCGATGTTACTACAATTCCATAACGATGTTATTACTAGAAAATAGTAACGATCAATAACTTTTACAGTAACGTAGTTGATTTCTTATTATAATCCCTACTGTAGTAATGAAAATGATTAGAGGTTGGGTTCCTAATTCATGATTTGAAAGAAGGTACAAAACAAATAGAAAGTATTACTCAATCATAAAGTCTTACTACTAGAGCAACAATCTAGGAATTATGAGGTCATGAGTTCAAATCTTGTTCTTAACAACTTACTACTAAAAAATAGTAACGATCAATCTTATAGTAGGAGTGTTATTGTACTAGTGTTTTAGGGAAGAGAGGTGCATGGCTATAAGGTAGCACAAGTACTAACAATACTTATCTTTACACATACAAAAATACATAGTATAGTAGCAGGAAGTTAAGTACAAGTGATACCTTTTAAATTCTAGTCTTTAAACAATGATATCTTTTACACTACATATTATATTTTTGAACCGTTTTCATCATAATGCTTTAACAAAAGAGCTTTATAAAACTAGATCCGTTATCAGTATATTTTGACGATATTATAATGTCGTTACTGCGAGAAAGCAATCCTGTTACTACATGATGATCGTCTTGTTATTGCGCAATTTCTGCGAGACGAGGCCAGCAAAGAGGTGGGCGTGGGGAAAAATGAATAGGCGGGTTTGACCGAGGTCTGACCGAGCAGAGGATGCTTTGACCGCCCTTTGATCGAGGTGGGAGGTGGGTTTTGGGCCCTAAAAAAGGTGGGGGAGGTGGGGTTGGCTCATGGAAGGAAAATGTAGAATAGTTATTCTATGGGGAGGATGTAGAATAGATTTCATACATACATACATACATATATATGTGTATGTATATGTGTGTGTGTGTGTATATATATATATATATTAGTGAAGGCAGCAAGCTTTCTTACATGAGAATGCACCGCATCATCAAAACGTATTGGCCGTCGGACAAAAAGTTTGAATAAACAATGACCATTGAATTAAAAAAAATACAAGCACTTAAAGAAATACAAAGGAGCTAAACATATTGAAATTTTTGGGGTTTCTAGTGCCTCCTCTTAGACACATGAACAAATAGAGAGGGGACAAAGACAATGAAAAAAAACTAGAGCTATATAGTGATTCCTATTATAGATATATACTTCAGTGTAACTTAGCTAAATTTATAGTTGGTTAAGTCAATCGATATTTAATATAAATAAATTTATGTCAAACCTTCTTTAAAACAAAGCTAAACTAATAAATCGTATAAAAAATTTTGGATGGAATAAAAAGTCACGCAAAACGCGACTACGTGACTAGTACAGGAAGAAAATGCAGCCTCTCATGCACAAACATTCTGGGCAAATAGCCTAGGAACACACGGTACAAGCATTTACTGCATCTACGTACTGACCATCTATAAGTACGTAACTGAGATCACAAAACCACGGATTTCCTCGTGTTGTGTACATAGTTTGATTAATAGCCTGAATTAATCTCATCAAGTACATATGTAACCACCGGCCACACGTCATGAATTTCCAGAACAGCTAATAGATCATTGCATTGCACATCGATCATCATACGGCCCCAGAGTCCTTTCCGAATTCAATTTCGGTCGACGTTCTTGTCGTCATTTGGTGGCACAGCAGCCTGACATAGTCTGCAGTGCTTCGATCGTTATTAATTTTACTCCTATATGCTTTTACTCTAATATGCACGGCTGCATGCTGTGGCGCCGGAAGCCGGTACTACTACTACGAGCTAGCCAGCAAAACCCAAGAGGCGCTGCGTTTGGATGTGAGTGTTGGAAATTAACCCCTCCAGCAAGTCATGCATGCATGCTCTCGACTACTCAATATGCAACCATTTTATTCTTTTAGATGTGTGTACTCTAGCCATAAATAATTAAAACGCATCAGGACAGACAACATTCAGATACAAAGTCGCTGGTTTGGCAATAAAGTTTGGTCTTAGCTAGAAACTGGAAGGGGCGCAATTGATTTCTCTGGCAAAAAAACACCTCAATTATCATTCCATTACAAATAAAGAAGAGCAGGAGAACTGATCTGCGCTCTAGTATGGATGTCCTATGTACAGAAATGCGCAATATGCAATTTTGAGGGGGAGAGGAGAGGCAAGCAAGAAAGCAAGCCAAGGACAAAGACAAACAATGAGATCGGCGATAGGCCTGCGCGCACCGCATAGCTATCAAGCTGGTGATGCCAGATGCAGCTAACTATAGCTATATACTGCTATGCCATGACGCACGATATACAGGAGCATACAGACACCGAGCTATAGAAAGCTACAGGTCACTGCTGGCCAGCAAGGTGCATGCAGCGATGATCAGTACACACAGCAGCAAGAGACTCTCCACAGATCTAAATAGGGGGGCACTGAATCATGCCAATTGGTTTGCTCTGCAGCGGTAGTAGTACTGCATGCACATATGACATATGCGTCCAGCTCCAGCAGGAGGCAACAGCAGCAGCAGCTAGCAGTGGCCAGTAGTCAGTAGTTCAGTAGTACCACCACCACCACCACCACCACCGCGTCGCATGCAGTGGTTGCCGGGCATGCATGCATGCAGGACCAGCGCCCAGAGAAGACGCGCGCATGCAGCAGCTGTACTTGTGCCCAGCAGAGCGAAGCCATGTACATGCACAGATCGGTCAGTAGTTCAGCTACTGCCATCCACTCATCACCGATCTCACCTCGCGTCTTCGCCTCAGCAGCTAAGGCTATACTGATTCAATCCATGTGCTTCCCCCTGCACGGCGACGACGATGCGTGCCATATGCATCATCGATCAGTGCATGCGTGCCTTTGCTGGGTGCGTTGATCTTTCTCAGATTTCTTTGTTGCTTCGTTCTTGCCGCTGTTTGTAAGCACGTAACTACTACGTAGTACTAGTACCACGTACCGGTCGCGAGCATGCATGTGCAGCCTTAACCGCCTCGGAATGCGAGTGGGCGAGTTGGTGGTACTCCGATCCGGCGGCTGGCCGGAGAGCAGTACGAGGCGCTAGCTGTAAGGGCGTTCACAATACGCTTCCGTGACGTTCGGTCCTGACCGGCCACGTCAGAGATTCCACGTCACATATGCGCATTAACAACCTAAAGACTATGGAGCTAAAATTGGACACACGTTCTTCGTCAGGCTTGGCAGGCATTTGTTAGAGCGAGGCGCAGGACGGATCAATGAGAGGGAGTGGCCTCGTGCTTCCTCGCTCCATAAGCAGTGCTGCTCGTCAGATCCGGTGAACCTAAGGCTAGATCTAGCAAGGTCGATGGGACGGCATCGGTGACCAGGGAAGAAAGGACGATGGCGGCGGCGAAGGAAGAGGCGCCTAACTTCGTTGTCGTCCCCATTCCGCGCGCCCAACCCTGTCGTTGTCCTCCGCTCCAAGCTGCCTCAACCCGTTCTCAACGGCATGGTCTGGCGTTCAAAGAGGGAGAGGAGCTCGAGCTTGTCCCGTTCCGCTAGATCCAAGCCGCCGATCTGAGGAGGAGAGCCGTCGGTCGGAGGAGGAGAGGAGGGGTGGTGCGTCGCCATGCGCTGCCGTGGAAGAGGATGTAGAGGAAGGGGGTCGCCGCCGTCAGAGCCGAGCTCGGAAGGAGGGCCAACAACCCCAGATCCGTGCCGCCGGCATTGGGAGGAGGGCTGCCAGTCATCGGAGGAGAGGAGGGAGTAGTGCGCCGTCGTGCTCCGTCGTGGGAGAGGACAGAGATGAGGGGGATGGAGTGGTTCGTCGTCAAGCACCACCGTGGAAGGCTGGGAGCCGAGTAAGGGAGAAGATAAAGACGAGAGGAGGAGGGAAAGACTGATTTTTATATTATTTTATGAATTCTAAGGTGTTGAGTATAAGCTTTGGACCTTCACACAAATTAAAAACAATACGAAAACACTAAAATAAAAAAAGTCAGAAGCTGAAATATAAAATTAAAATTATTTTTAGAACCCCTTGTGTCGGTGACATGGGATCGGGGGTGTCGAGACCAAAGGGAAGGGCGGCCACAGGGATCCATGTGGCCCGTTCCCCCGGAGAGGTCGGGCCCGAGGGTGACGTGGCGGCTGCCCTCCCGGTTTCCCCCCGGGGTCGGGTCGCTCCCGTTTCTGCCCCGAGGGCTGGGAAGCCTCGACCCCCTGTGGTTTTGGTGCCACATGCGCAGGTTAGGTGAGCATGGCAGAGCTCACCTAACCACATTTATGGTGGTTCAAACGAGCGCATTACGCCGCATTTAATGCGGCGTGGCGCGTGCATATCCGGTCCGTGACCGGTCACAGCGAGTGACCGATCGCAGACCGGTCAGATCACGGGTTAGGTGGCGCCAGGCGGCCTGCAGCACGTCTCGCCCCATCCCGTCGGAATGATGAGAGCTCTCTGTCTCTCGTCTCTCAGTCGGAGTTGGCGTGCCAACTCCTAGAGTTGGTATGTCAGCCCCGGTCAGATGCTTTCCCGATTCCGGCGCAGGCGAGACGAGAAAGTCGCCCGTCATTTAATGAAAGTTGAAATGGGCGTCCCTCAAATGGATCGACTGGCCAAGCAGAGGCGCGCTGCGGCGTCCGTCAGAGGCGTGCTGCGGCGTCCGTCAGAGGCTGCTTCCGGCAGTAGAATAGCCCTAAATGTAAAAGAATGTTTTCTTTCTTAGGCAGCTCGTGGCCCGTGTGGTAGCCCCTTGTCATATAAAAGGAGGCCCAGGCCTAGGAGAGAGGGAGGAGGACTCTGGCTGACTCGGTCTAGGGGCTGGACTCTCTCTGAATCCCATAACACTCTCAGATCTACCAGAACACAGGAGTAGGATATTACGCTTCTTAGCGGCCTGAATCTGTCTAAACCGTCTGCGTCCACGTGTTTTTTCTCGCTGAGATCCCACAAATCAGGGGCAAAGAATTTCGCCTTGCGCCCTCGGCCGAACCGGCAAAGAGAGACCTGCATGGTCTCCCGATGAGGAGTTTCACCCTCCGTCACCTTGTATTATAAAAAATCGAGATTTTGGACCCATAATTTTAGCCTACCTGACAAGTAAAACACCCTAACTTACGGCGAGATTGCTCATCTCATCGCGCTCGTCTCGCAGCAGTGCAACTGTTGATCAGTTGGTAGCTGATGACGACGACGCGAGCGCTAGCTCTGCTTCCGACACCAAGGCAGACTAGAGCGGGCCGAGGCGGCCGGCGCCAATCAGAGACAGATCGGCTGCTGCCGCCTGCGTACTCCGACTGGATAATGCAATGCACGCCTAGGCCTATAGCTGCATGCGGTGGGACAGGTTAAGGTTCACAGTCACAGAGAGATTTATATATATATATACCCACTACCTCGTCTAAAAATATAGTTATTTATAGCACAGTAATTTATTTTAAAATAAAGTTATTTTTTATCTATCTTCTTCTTTTAACCAATCACAATTATTTTTCTTCATTTACTTTCTATTTTTAACCAATCACAGCTTTCATCCGATCGTTCTTACCTATTTTCTTAATATCCGTGTCAAACTTAAAAATTTTTATATTTTGAACAAAGAAAATATTTACTCCGTCCAAAAAATAGTCTAAATGGTAAATGGAGATATGATATCACGTAGAACAATATTGGACGGGGAGTATGTACTTACTGGCTGCAGCAGATCGGTGCATGGATCGATCGATGGACCAACCGATCTGACACGAGATGCATGCATTGCATCCGCCCTAATGAATGATCTGGTCTCCATTTGCATGCATGCTGTGCTTGGCACGGTTTTTAAGGTGAAAATCATGGGTACCCACTTCCGCAGTACTGCCCATCAAGATCTAAATTGTATGTTTGCACAGGGTGGGACGTCGTTAAGCAGAAAATTAATGATTGGCTTCTCTCTCGGGGAATTTTAACTTCATACTGTTAATTTAAATGTACTACTCATATACTAGTATGGTGGTAATATTATCTCCAGACCTGCACCATGCATCCATGCATGCGTCATTTTTGGATGAATCTGTCACAGTACGGTGACTGAAATATTCTACCCACTCTCTCAATCTTTCGACGTCAACATGCATGAACTTTTTCTAGCGAGATACTACTACTGTTTCAACGCGATCGATCGACCTGCTGATGCAAAAAGCGGCAGACGGATTTAGCCGCACAGGGCTTGATCATCATTATTGAAGTTAGGTGCGTTTGGATATGCCTCTCATGTGATGGAACCATATATAATCAGAGGCTATAGCCTAACTAGGTCTAAGGACTTCTTTGTTTTTATGAGTGAGCGAGTCTGTGAGTGAATGAATGAACGACGACAATAAGAGAATCTATTGACCAGCAGTGTTGGCTGTACTTGGTGTTGCCAGGAAAAGGACGAGATTATAACTGTACAAGTACAATCAATCTGACACGAGAAACAATTCTGAGATAGCGCAGAGCGGTGATGATTCACTGCGCCATACACAGTACTCAGAGCGGCGCAGGGCCAAACAACGAACCTATATAGCTTCAACATTGCTCCTTCTGGGTGCATCGCTGCATGGTAACATCTCCACTAGTAGAAAGAAAAGCTGGGTTTACTGGTTGCTCACCACGTAACGCTAGAAAAGGTTTTGCTGCATCTCAGTCTCATACTCCTATGTTCGTGACAGCTGCGTGGTCCACTCGTGCTGACACTGCATATAGCATCATCAGGTCACCACTCACAAGTACTCCTACCTAACGACAGAAATATACCACCCCCACCCAAACAAACACATGTACACAAAGCAAGCATGTACAAAGTTACTCCTAAATCACAAATACATGCTCCTATATGCTATTCTACCTGGGTCTTTAGCTTTTGTCACATGAAAATACCCATAAATTTTAATCATTTAATTATTTTGGACGGCTCATCGCATCAAGATTCGTGCTGCTACATTAATTAGCATGAAAACTTATCCTCGATCTCCTTTCCTTCCCCATGAGACATGTCAGTCACTCCTTATCCCAGATTGCAGCGCTCGTGCCATCCCCCTTCTACCTCCATGGTCACCATTTGTGGGTCCTGCCCTACCCTTCTCCCCCAACCCAACCGCCCCTCCTACGAGTGGTAACAACATGCCCTCACCTCGTCTTTTTCCTCGTTTTCAATAGCTTCTCCGGTTAACCACTTTAGATTCTAAACGCCCCACCCACTACCTCCTTTGCCCCCATGCCGAGGGGTGGATCTGTAGTGTAATGGTCAGGGTTAGGTGATCACACCGACGATTTTTGGCAAACCTACTACTAAAATACTTATTTTGTAGAAGATAACATCATGGTTTAAGCACAATCGGCATATTATAACATCGATGTGCCAATTTTCTGGGTTCGTCAACGGTCACGTTAGCAATGATATCATCATTACCTTGCCAGCATAGTATGAAAAGCCGGACCGTTCAGCCGGTTCACTCCGGGTCAATTGCAGGGGCGGTCTTGTGAGTGAACCGAGCCGTCAAGGATGCTGATTCCAGTTTTTTTGGTTTAACCGTCGGTTCAGTTCGGTTTTTTCTACTAGGCTTGCTTGGCCGTCTCGCTAATTAAGCCCAGATAAACCAGTCTCTTCCTTCTCCCCTGTATTGGATATATTTGCAAAATCCAACAGACTTGCAATGTCAGGATAGTATTTTCCAAGAGAATCGATTTTAGCAGTTATAGACTGAATTTATATTCCATCGTAGGGAATTATCGAGAGGTAACCATCAATCTATCGACTATCGAGACACAAACTTCACAATTCAGACGCAAGAATACGGCGTTGCTCTACAAGCCCACGTTATAAATTGATTCGTCTGGGCGGGATCTACTTCTTGGCCTATAAAGCCCACAACGTTGCACTCCTCCAGTTCGTCTTGGGCTCTCCAGGCCTAGCAGTTCGGCCGGAGTTCGGAGCTCCGGAGTCGTTAACACAAACTGGCCCACAGCCCCAAATCCATACTGGTGTCGCGCGTTTCGGCCCCTTGGCCCGTGAGGCCGTGACATCGTGTGATGGCATATGGTCTTCGCTTTCACCGCACTTCCGTGCCTTCGCACGTAGTACGCCCTTGAGGCGATCTGTTGCATGTTGGAGAGAGAGATCCAGTGCACCTTTCGCCGCCGGCCAGTCGCGTCGTCGTGGCAGCGAGAGCATGGATGCTGCCCGCAATGCAACGCAAGTCGCGCTCGACAGCAACAGCCTGGCTTAATTAATCTGCAGATAGTTTGTTGTTGTTGTTGTTGCCGTCACGTTCTCGATGGGTCTCGCGTGCCCATCAGCCCGTCAGACCCGCCGTGGCTGCAAGCAAGCGAAGCACTGGGCTCCTGTCGGCGGCACGCACAAGTCACGTACGCTTCCTGTCGCAGGAGTACACACACACACCTGATAATAAAGCAACAGCAGTCAATTCACTCTCGCTTCGACGTCTCCGGAGTTCTCGTTTTCGTTTCCTTTTGTTTGTGTGAAGACTGAAGAGTGCATGCAGTGGATGAATTGATCACTGGAATATGATTAAAATTTATACGGAATGGATTGGGTCTTTTTGGCTTGTCTGAGAGCTTTTCCATGGCTAATGAGTCGTACTGTTAGTGGTGTATTATTCTGGGAGAGCAGGCATGCGACCGGACAATTATTATTCTGTAAGGTGCAAGGAATCGATTATCTTAATCTCGATGGTTGATAGTCTGGTAGGACCCTGCCTGCCTTGGAGCGGGAGGGCATTATGGCAGTAAACAAAGGTAGATGAGTCATCAACCCAGCTACTTAGTATTTTTAATCGGTTTCTTTCTCGACGTTGCACGCGATTAAGTGTCTCAATCACGCAGATTTTTGTTTGGTGCATGGGCTACTACTTCAGGCGTATGGCTTATTGGATGACTGCATCTTCTGGAGATGTGCTGCAAAGGATTTGTGAAGTAGCCTGAGCGGTCCTTCTACTAAAAATGTCTAAAATACAGATTGTGTGACGATGGCATGTTCTGCTAGTTCATGCTTCTAAGTTTCTTTTTCCCTGAAACAAGTTCAGAAATTTGGATGGAGTATTTCTGAATTCTGATCCCTGACAAGATAGATTTTTTTTTTCAATTGCCTGCAATTTAGGACATTCAGGAAAAAACCACTAGTCAGTCCAAGGTTGCAGAGCATCTCCTAGCTGTAAATGAAATGGAGCAGAGCATGAGCCCTAATGATGACAATAGAATCCTGACAATCATCTTATAGTAGGATGCTAATTGCTCCACCTGCGAATCGAATTTATGCTAAGTGCAGGACATAATCATACCGTAGTACTCTATCATCCAAGCTGCTGCGTACGTCCAAGGCCACCATGTCCACTCATTTCCATCATTGGATAGTCCATTAGACTACGAGCTTATACGGAGGAGTTTAATACACTTCAAATCATATTTGACTTCGTTTTTCTTATTTATCCAGGGCAAGCAGGTAGCAGCACCCTTGCCTTGTCACGTTGAGCCATGTGCGTCTCGTCTACCAGTACTACTATATACGTCGGCCACTACTGACGGTCTCGCCAAATCGCCATGTCCACTGTCGAGGTAGTCAAAACAAGGCGAATGCATGTGGATGTGGGTGCAACTGTGCAACTCTTGCCCACTCGCGCGCAGCTGACCAGAGTGACGGAAACTATTCCATTTCCATGGCATTTTTCTCGAAAGAAATCCGGCACAGAGGACCGCGCACAGTAGCACGCACCTGCAGAGAGCTGCAAGCTGCAGCATCATAGAATTTGTGTGTTCCAAACAGTGGCTCCCTGGGTTGTCGCTTCACTGTTCCGTCTATGAGACGATCGAGCCACCTGGGAAGGTCGGGTTGTCTCTTCCCGTGTGTCCGTCTGTGAGACGATCGAGCCGCGCCTGGGAAGGTCGTCAGCCTATGGTGGCACGCGCGGAGGGAGGTAGCGAGCACTCGCCGGCTCACGGGCATCGCATTTGCATACGCCCTTGGAGCACGCGCGTTTGGCGCTTGGCGCGCGGTCCCGTGCATGCCCGGCGCGGCGTGTGATTGCGAGGACCGGGCGCCGGGGGATGCGGCCGAGCTAGTGCCGCGCTGTTGGAAAAACGACCGGCCGCGGGCGCGGAGGGGGGGACGCGCGGCGCGCCTGGCACTGTTGTCGCTCGATCGGCGGGATCCAACCGGGACCGCGCGCCATGATACGTTCGTCCTGTCCGCTCCCGCCCGCGCGCTGTGCGCGACGCCCCCGGCCGTAGCTACTAGCTACTACGCTAGCTACGCGCGCGACAACGCTGATGGGTACAGGAGATGGGATCGGCCGGCGGGTGGCTGGATACGGGACAAGAGGTGTTATTTTCACCAGAGCTTATGTGCCACAGTGTTAGTGACGCATTAAGAGAGGAGCATGTATCCCATATATGGAGATTATTGCACCAACTAGAAATGGGCGCATAGGAGTAGCAATTGTTTGTGAGAGAGAATGATGTTACTGGTCCAGGAGTCCACTCGTCCAGCACAGCCGCAACCACCATCATAACAGTGCGATCTACTAACAACGACTTACAGGAACAACCATCGCCATTGTGCATTTAAAGTGAAGAATTAACGTTCGCATCACACGTCTTAATTTTGGGTGAAACAGGTAATGGGCCTGTCACAGCTGCCAACATGTCAACCGAGCAGGGCCAATTGATTTGCTATGATTTTTTGCAAAACAAGACATGTTCTAACACACGAAAATATGGTGGTACTATATTGTTTGATTCAAACTACTAGTCTACTACTTTACTACCATATATTGACAAACTTGCCACTCGTACTACGTTTTCTTAATGAAACCACAGACTCAAAAAACAGCAATCTCGCTAGATGATCATCAAATCTCGCAAACGGTCGCCTCCCCCTACGTAACAGTTGGAAGAGAACCCCTACCCTTCCGTTCCGTACCATCGCAACGCCCGAAACCAATCAAAATCCACGGAAACCCTTACCCAGTGACTCCGACGAGTCAACATCCACTCACCTACATGTGGACCCATCAGCGCCCGTCCCCACCAGTCAGCCTCCTCTTCGCCACCCACCCACCCCGTCCTGCTCCCCCGTCCCGTCCTGCTCCCCCGTGGCGTAATAAACCCACCAAAAGAGCCAGTTGGAGAGGAGAGAGAGAGGGATGATTTCTTTTCTTCTACATTTTGCAGCGGCGTCCGCGTCCTCCTCCTCCGCATCGCTTCCGACGGAAGCAAAAAGGCGTGAGTGCGAAAGCCATCCGAAAGACACCACCCACGAGTGAGGGGGGGGGGGGGGGGGGGGAGTGAGCCGGACGGAAAGGGAAAAGGGAGCCCTAGGAAAAATCCCGCATAAAGCGGGGGCGATTAGATTGGTGGATACTTGGATTGGATCCAATGGCGGGTGGTGCCGCCGCGTGCTGCTAGATCTCGGCCTGTGGCGGCAATGGCGACGCGGCCGGCTTCGCGGCAGCGGAGGGCGTCTTCGGCGGCGGTGGTGAGGAGTTCACCGCAGCAGCAGCACCTGCCGCTGCCGCAGTCGGGCTCGCCGACGTCGACGACGACCACCACCACGTCCTCGTCGCGGCTCACGCCGGAGCTCTCGCTCGACGGGCCCGCGTCGCCGCTGTTCGCCGGGCTTGACGAGGACCCGGCGCCCAAGGAGAATGTCACCGTCACCGTCCGTTTCCGGCCGCTGAGGTTCGTCTCGCTTCGCTTCTGGTGGTGGTGTTTCGTTTGGTTGCTCTTGGATTTGGGAGAATGCAGTTTGATTTGGGTTTTGGTTTTCGCTTGTGAAGCCCCCGCGAGATTCGGCAGGGGGAGGAGGTGGCATGGTATGCGGATGGCGACACGGTCGTGAGGAGCGAGCAGAATCCCAGCGTTGCTTATGCTTACGGTACGTGTGCCTGCTTTTGGTGGCATTGACATTGGCGCTCTGCTTGCTGAATTCTGATCATCACCTCGTTTGGTATATGCGAAATTAGTTTGAGTTCTGTCCAAACGATCGCTGTTCTCATTAGGCTGGAGTATTAGGTGAGGTTGGTGTGAGCTCTACTAGCCTATATCTAGATTCTAGAAGGAGTTCTGGGAACGTGATACTTCCTTGTTTTTTTGTACCTTGGATGCCTGAAATTATCTCGTGCCAATTTGATTGTATTATCCCGGAAATGCTTCTCAAATATGTTTTGCGACTTGGACATACAGCTGTTCTTAGCAGTGCAATAGTAACAAAGGCCTAAAAAATCGTGCTCAATTTCTGCTCAGTGTTCGGTTTACTTGTTGGGATTCTCAATATCACTTCATCAATTTATATTTATTTCTCATTTCAATATAGTAGTTTTGCCAACTGGTGTACTGGACACTTGGGAGTAAATCATGTTTGCAGTCCTGCTGTTCCTGTACTAACACATAATCTGTATGCTGAGTTGTATTCTATGGTTCCATACAGGCTATTGTAAAAACAAGTGTTAACATGGTAATATAACTTGTTCTATTCATGTACAAACGAATCTTGAATTTGTACTTCAATGGCTTATCGCTGTTGGATTTGCTAGAGTTGTGCTAATTATAAGAGGTTTTGCACTGGCAGTATGTCATGTTAATGGAATGGAGTCTTTTCATAAATTTTCTTATAAAAATGTGAATTGACACATGTACATATGTGTGAAGGACTTCAATAGTTTACTTTAACATATATAACTTTGCACAATACTCTCCATTTTTGGGAATCAGTTGTTGACATTTTCTGGTTAAGGCACCAAAATTGTTGTTTGGAATAAAAGAGTTTCTGCATAGCTTGTTTCCATATACTAGCCTATGAAGGAAAAACAATCTATTCTTCTATAAAATGAGCTACTCAAGCGCGTATGCCATGCCATCTCATGAAAAGCGAGAATATTATTTAAGGGGCTATTCTGAGATTATCAGTATATGGTTTTATTCCCCTTCAAATTTACTTGATCAGAGACTAATATAGTATGCTGTTCAGATCGGGTTTTTGCACCAACTACTACAACCCGTCAGGTATATGATGTTGCTGCTCAACATGTTGTCAGCGGTGCCATGGAAGGAGTAAATGGTAATTGATCTTTGCCATCCTTATATAGGGTCATGATAACAGCTTGTTTACTGTTTCAAGCTAACTTTTCAGAAAAAAAAGGCTTGGGTTGTATTTATAGAACGCCATTATACTATGGCTATGAGATATCTTCTAAACATTACAGTGATACAGATTTACACAGTTTGGTTCAGAAACTATTTATTGTTGCACACCATTCATTGATAGAATGTGGTGGTGGATTCTTATTTTTTTTGTTTCAAGCAAAAATTGATGTATACATGTTTTTGTTTTTTTATTGCCACAGGTACAATATTTGCATATGGTGTTACAAGCAGTGGGAAGACTCACACAATGCATGTGAGAACACTTATAGCTTCATGTTTCTATTAATCTTTTAATCGTAGATGTTACTGGCCTCAGAGTATAATATTGTGCATCCAGGAAAAAAAATTCTGCAAGCAGTCAAGTTATTATAAATGCTTGTTGGTTATGTGTTCCTCTTTTCTAACAAAAAGTCAGGCTTATCTGACCCTCTCTAAGTCCCAAGTCCAGCAAATAAGATAGGGAATTAAAGTGTCACATGTTAAATGCTACTGATAATATGATATTATCACCATGTAATTTTTTAAATGTACCGTGGTTACCATTCACAGAGATAGGCAGCTTCCATTTCCCTTCTGCAGCATATTATTTGCTATTTACTCATGATAAAGCTTACTTTTCGTTTTTATATGTGGCTAGGCTTATATTGTGCAATATAGGTTGGTTCCTTTATATTTCAAATGTTCATCTATATCTTGATGCACATGTTCTTTTGGGCCAGGGAGATCAAAGATCCCCAGGGATTATACCTTTGGCTGTCAAAGACGCATTTAGCATTATACAAGAGGTAATTTTTAAACATGGACCCATCATGTATATACAAATAAACTACCTTGCAATTATGCACTGTACACTTATGCCTCTGCCTGACCATTGTAGACACCAAATCGCGAGTTTCTCCTCCGTGTGTCATACTTGGAAATTTACAATGAGGTTTGTCATTGCAATCATATTTGTATCATTGTATCATTCACATATTCATGTTTTGTACTGCTCTAATTAAGGGTCCGTTGAATCTAGGTTGTCAATGATCTGCTCAATCCAGCTGGACAGAACTTACGAATTAGAGAGGATCCTCAGGTGCTAACATGTGCATTTTCACTTAAGACGGCTATGTCTTATTCTTCAAATGTGTAGAGTAAAAAAACAGTGTAAAGTTAAGTGTAAACATTGTCATGCATGTGCTTAGTCATTAGAGACAATGGTGCCATGCATTGTTCATTTGTTCCCCTGTGTGGGAAATGGATCTTTTGATACTTCATACCTCATATAGTAGCATGCATTGAAGTTCATTCTTAAACTTTATAGAATTTTGAATGAATGTAAAGTATCATTTTTATACATTTTACTGATAGTTCCTTCATCTACATTTACTTTTTCAGGGAACATTTGTTGAGGGTATCAAAGAAGAAGTAGTATTATCTCCTGCACATGCCCTATCCCTCATTGCTGCTGGAGAAGGTCTTCTTGTGATTACCATCTTTTAGAATCTTTCAACTTGTTCACTATTCCAGCTGTTTCATTCTTTTTTAGCATGATTAACATTTAGTTATTTGCAGAAGCAACCTATCAGGATCATGAGTAATAAAAATGATCTTGGTTTAAAGTTTTCTTTCACTAATGGAGATCCTTCATATTTCCTTTGCAGAGCATAGACATGTTGGATCCACTAACTTCAATCTACTTAGTAGCAGAAGTCATACTATTTTCACACTGGTAATCATTTTAGATATCTTTATATAACTTCGAAACACTGATATTTCCTTTGCACTGCTGTATTGCAAGACTATAAATTGAATGCAAAATATACTTCTCACTAGTGGAAGAGCACTGGATATCAGGATATGGTCCTTCTCCCTTTTCATTTCGTTTTGTTATCTGACAGACTGTAGAGAGCAGCCCTTGTGGTGAGTCTAATGAAGGGGAGGCAGTTACCTTCTCACAACTGGTGGGTTTTAGGTTTTCAGTTATCTCTTGACCATACTGCCAAAAACATGTATTGATTATTTAGTTGTCTCACTCATTTGCAGAACCTCATCGATCTGGCAGGTTCCGAGAGCTCAAGGGCAGAAACTACTGGAGTACGCCGGAAAGAAGGATCTTATATCAATAAAAGCTTGCTAACACTTGGAACTGTAAGTTTCATGATTACTTCCAGTCGTTGGCTGTACATCAGAAGATCTTTACATCCTGGCATAATGGGTGGTTGTATCTGTTTTGCTATTCGTTTGACGTAATATGTTCCAAGTTCCAATGTGTTCTGTTGCACTGCTTAACTTTATGTTGCTATGTTAGCATTTACTATCCAGTTAAATGAATTTAATTTACATATAACATAATGCCACAAACCATGATCCATGAAATCTGTAATATAGATTATGCCTTGAATTAGATACACATCCCCCCCCCACCCCCCCCCAACAAAAAAAAAAGATCTAGTTAAATGTATATTTACCTAGTTATGTAGTTATTTATGGCCAAGAAGTTATCTTGTTTTATTAAGGAAATAATTGGTCATTTACCTTTTGCCATATTTGTTCCCAATAATATGGCTAAACACTCTCATTTAGTTCCTTCTGCACTCTATTTCTATGTATTTACTGCTCTGATTTATATCATCATAGGTTGGAAGTTAAGAAGCTTTTTTCCCTTTTGTATTCCAGGTGATATCGAAACTTACTGACGGAAAGGCTACACATATTCCATTTCGTGATTCAAAACTAACACGTCTACTTCAGTCATCCTTGAGTGGTCAAGGACGTGTTTCAGTAAGTTGCTCATTATCAGCTGGGATGGTGGTTAAAGCTAATGTATTTTTTTTATATTCAATGTGATTTGGGTGTCTGACAACTTCATTCTGTTATCCTTTGCAGCTGATTTGTACAGTGACTCCAGCATCGAGCAACTCAGAAGAGACCCATAATACACTGAAATTTGCCCACCGTGCAAAACGCATTGAGGTCCAAGCATCACAAAACAAAGTAGGTTATGTTAGCAGGAATTCTTAACCATTATTTTTGTGCCAAATATCATATGAAGTATTTCTGACATATTCCCCTGAATCTTTCTTTATGTTGTGCAGATTATAGATGAAAAATCTTTAATAAAGAAATACCAGAATGAGATTCGCAGATTAAAGGAAGAACTAGAACAGCTGAAAATGGGTATTATTACTGGCACTCCAGTGAAGGATGCCGGAGAAGATAATATCATCCTTTGGAAACAAAAGGTGGAATATTTATTGTCTCATAGCAATTGCCCCTTTGCTGCTCACATTATGCTTAACTGTATGTATGCGAGATCTGCTATGCTATTAACTGAGTTGTTTACAGATTTGTCTTCAGCTACTCTTGTCTGCTTGAACTGTGCTGTAGATTAATATAATTATACTTACAAGTTATATAATGTTACATGTTCACTTTGTCGGTGTATGAGTGTATCATCCTAACTGGAGTTTGTTTATCATATGAAAAGCTAGAAGATGGTAACGTCAAGCTGCAGTCTAGGCTCGAACAAGAGGAGGAAGCTAAAGCTGCTTTGCTTGCAAGGATACAGCGTCTCACAAAGCTTATCTTGGTTTCCACTAAGGCGACACAGACTTCTAGATTTTCTCCACATCCTGGACCAAGAAGAAGACATTCTTTTGGGGAAGAGGAGGTATGGTTATGATGTCAGACACACGTTACACTTTGACCTTAGTTTGCTTTTGTTTTTTAGATAATGTAGTTTGCTTTTGTTACTGAGATACTTTAAGCAATAAATCGGCAGACTCTGTTTTAGCGTGTCTGCAGAAAATTGGAGTTACTACTTTATTTTTTTTCTCATTATAGTTAGTATGGGTAACTTCCTGTATGATAAAGTTTGCTTGCTCAAATTGCAGCTTGCGTACCTACCTTACAGAAGACGTGATATCGTGTTGGATAATGAAAGCAATGAATTACTTTCTCCTGTTGAAGGACTTGGCATGGCACTTGAAGATTCAAAGGAGGAGAAAAAGAATCGGAAAGGAATTCTTAATTGGTTTAAACTTCGGGTATAGTTAAATTGCGCAATTCTTAATAGTCCATTTATTCAACTCTTTCGATTTATCTTTTACTTAGATGCAAGTGCAATCGTCATGAATTGTTACAATATAGATGAACTCATGTGCATCAATCCTGATTTTAAAATTGAAATAATAATTGATTTACATGAACATTTTCCCATGGTTCTATTGTCCAGAAACGTGAAGGTGGAGCTTCTATTCTGACAAGTTCAGAAGGTGACAAGTCCAGTTTGACTAAATCAACTGCTCCTTCAACACCTATTGGGGAGAGCGTTAATTTTCCTTCCGAACCAAGAATATCAAACTCTTTGGTTGGTGAGAGTGCATCGGTTGATCTCTTTAGCATTGGCCATGGGGAGTTCACTACTGACAGCCTTCACGGAGAAGAAACACCTCTGGTAGGTAACATGCATTGGTAATTAAAGGCCAAAATTTGTCAGATGTGGAATATCAGCTAAACAAATACATCTAAAGCAGAAAAGGATGACTTGTGATGACTTATCTTAGTTGAAGTTTTAAACCAGCAATCCACTTTTAAACAATCTTTGATTGACTAATGAGTCATGATTGGCATACTGGATTATAATGCTCTTTTTTGAATTCATAGCCAACAGCTGAAGTTTGTTTGTTGTAGTATATTTGCTGGCTAACGTGTATTAACTAAGAGCATAATTTAAAATTTGAAGTGCTATACATGGATGGCACATGGTGTGGGGTACATGATACATTTTTAGCATTACCAAGACAACTAAACCGCTCAAATATGTACTAGCATGGACTTCTTTATAGACACGTGTAGAAGATTAATATAGTTGCAAATCCTAGTGATATGATATAAACAGCATGATGTCTTACTATGGACTTCTTCTTGGCATATTTTGATGCGTGATATGTTGACAGGCCAGCAGAAAAACAATAGATCATGTTGACTTATTGAGAGAGCAATTGAAGATTTTGTCAGGGGAGGTTGCACTTCATACAAGTGTCCTAAAGCGCCTTAGCGAGGAAGCTGGAAGGAGCCCAAATAATGAGAAGATTCAGGTACTCTATACCTGATATTCAATTTTGTATGTTGTTAAAAGCTTTTCACCCTGAAACTCTATCTTCTTTACATATGAAGATGGAAATGAAGAAGGTTAGTGATGAAATTAAGGGAAAGAAGCATCAGATAGCGTCTTTAGAAAGGCAGATACCTCATTCCATCTCAAATAATCAAGGGATGGTTGACAAGTTAGAACTTACTCCGGTAACATCCTGCATTCGCTTCATTTCTTGTTGTTTTGTTCTGAGTATTCTATTAACCAATTTGATGGTTTTATTATTGTTTTTTCAGTCTTATGCTGAACTGCTTGAGCAACTCAATGAGAAATCTTTTGATCTTGAGGTACTGAAAAGTTTGTGCACTTTGCAGTCTTTCATGTGTATTGTACAAGGGTTTATTAAAAAGTCATGAACCATAAAGAGAAGAGAAACTTATATATATGAATTTTATCAACTGTTCAAACTTCCTATGAGGTATTTATGATGCACAGCCAGTATTATGAAGTTTCAAGCTCAATTGTCACCACTACGTCACATGCAACAGGAGTCATCACCGCAAACCTTTTATCAACCAATACCCAATTTTTAAAACTAGTTCCTTGATTCCTTCCAAAATTATTCGAACTGAGTCTAGCACACCAATTTTTGTTAGAAGATTATTGTGTTATGTCAGATAATATACAACTTTCAATTAGTTTTATTGACTGCATATTTTTCGAATTGTATGTAATAGTTTTTTCATCCATAGTATTCCCTTTGTTATGCAATATTACTCTATTGTCATGGAACATATGGTGATAAAACAAAATGTTACTCCCCTCACGAACTTATGATGGTTTAAATTCAGATCAGGATTGGTCTTGTCCCTTCGCTATACATGTGCATAATTAGATACAGCTTTGTGCGGTTTGTTATGAACGGAACAGCACATTTGTTTCTATCATGTGAATGTGCACACCAAGTTTAGTCTGTGAAGCTTCATTTTTCCCTTTTTTGTTGCAGGTGAAGGCAGCAGATAACAGAGTAATACAAGATCAGCTTAATGAAAAGGTTAGATGTGCTAGAAAATCAATTTGTTTTTTTGCTGAAAGTTGAATGGTGGACAACTGAAATCGGTTTGTATTGCCTCTCTGAATTTCTTTTGTTGCCAGACAACTGAATGCATGGAATTACAAGAGGAGGTTGCTCACCTGAAAGAGCAACTTTACCAAGCTCTTCAAGCTAAGGATTCACTGTCAAATAGCATTATGATGCAGAAGAATGCAGTAATTAAGCATGAAACTGATAATCATGCTGATCAAGAACTATCAGTTCCTAGAGAGGTCCCTGGTGAAACATCGCCAAAAGAACCACAGGTTTAATTATATCTTCTTTCTTTTGCCTTTCTTTCACTTCATAACTGGGCCAACAGATCAGAACCTAGACCGCTTAGAACCTCCTTTAAAATTTAAGTTCCTCAGTTAATCTATGTCTGCTTGCTGTATAATAGCTTATTAACACCAAATTGTCACTGTATCCCTCACAACTATGCACACTTCTATTTCCCCACAGCAACACAGACATCGAAGAAAACATTGTTTTAGTATGAACAAAAAGTTTATCTTGGCCAGTTGACCCTGTGTTATGGAGCGAGGATGAAATTTTCAGTTTAAACTGATCTGTTCCAATAGGCAGCTATCCCAAATCGTTGATCATGCACTTTCACACAAGCACTATCTCATAATCTTTGCATACTGTAGATTTCAAAAACATTTATTGCAGCTTCTTATTTTTACCCCATATGACTCAAAATGAGCTTTGCATGTACCATTTGAGGTTCTAAGCAATCTTGCTCTTCATTATGGTGCTGCCTCTGTATGACTTGGCTGGTTTGCACATTTATCTTACTTCTTTTTGGCGGTGTCCTTCAGTCAGTTGAGATTGATGAGCTGAAGCAGAAGGTGTGTGAGCTGACTGAAGTGAAAGCTCAACTAGAGGCTCGCAACCAGAAGCTACTAGAGGAAAGCACGTACGCGAAAGGTTTGGCTTCGGCTGCGGGAGTTGAATTGAAAGCGTTGTCGGAAGAAGTCACCAAGCTCATGAACCAAAACGAGAAGCTTGCTTCTGAGTTGGCATCGGTGAGAAGTCCAACCCCACGTAGAGCAAACAGTGGACTGAGAGGTACTCGGAGGGATAGCATCAGTAGACGGCATGAGCCAGCTCCAAGAAGAGACAACAACGCAGGCTACGAGAGAGAAAAGGCATTAGAAGCTGTGGTCATGGAGAAGGAACAAAAAGAAGCAGAACTCCAAAGGAGAATTGAGGAGTCAAAGCAAAAGGAAGCCTTCTTGGAAAGTGAACTTGCAAACATGTGGGTTCTAGTGGCAAAACTGAAGAAGTCTCAAGGCCATGATCTTGAGGATTTTGACACCAAATATATTGGCTCGTAACATCATAACTCTAGGCTAATTAATTATCAGTAGTGCGACTGGCTTGGATACGTCTGTATGTATGTAAGATAAGAGATTTATACCAGGTTTCCTGTTGCAGTGTGAATTAGTTCCCCATCTTGTATATTCGCTGGTTGATCAAAGTTGTGAGGTCTTGTTGGGCTGATGTGCTGAGAGCTTCCATAATTGCTGCAATAGGTTTTTGGATTCTCCTGTCACGGGTGCCCCCTACCAAATATATCTACTAACATGTATTGGCTCTGCCCATCCTGCACTTGGGGAGAACATCGGTTTGTGAATATATTCCGCGTGAGTGAATCACATTGATTGTATTATCAGTTAACCCTTTTGTAATTTTTTCCTGTGGGATGCTTCAATAATGTAATAGTCAGGCCTCTTGCGGTCCGGCGTTGGTTTTGGAAATGCAACGTTTGCTTTGTCATATAATACCTGCTCTTTTTACTTCCATATAATGCTCATACATGATACCAGTCCTAGCCTTCATTTGGTTCAATAAAATAGAATTCGCGAGGCATCAACATGAGGTCGATGATCTTTTATTGTTGGCAGCATGTGGTCATACCCTTCATGCATACCCATTTCTTGCCTTCAAGTGCGCACCTCTTCTTGTATGTTATATCAGCATATCTCTTAAGTACTTTAAAAACGCAGTTGTCCTTCGCTAAAAGCACCGTGCCCTCTTTCAATAAGAAATCTCCCCCCAAAAAATCGGTCTGCTCTAAAAAAAATACATCTCAAAATATCTCATGATCCATTATAACGTACGAGAGAGTATCATAATAAATGCATAATCGTTCTCTCCCTTCCCCCACCCCATGTAGCGGCAGCACATACAACCACCACATCCTCAAGAAAAAAATGATTAAAAGGAAAAGGAAAACGAGAAAAACCAAGCAGTTGGTTAAAAAAACAATATGTTGAATCACGTCTCAATTTATAAGCTTGTTATAACGCACTGGACATGATACTATTTGATAAAAGTACGATCGGGCTACATAATGTACTGCACTCGTAAACATGGAGTGAAACGGGAAACACGGCGTCGTGGTGATACTGAAAGCAAAATGATGAGTCGGGCGGGACGCAGTAACACAACAATACCAGGCCCATGAACCATACAGGCCACACTACGCATCCAACACGGTTACCTCGCTCGGGTGACAAAGCCAGCGTAATCAACCGGTGCAGCCGTGCAGGAACCAACGGCCTGATGTCCCGATGCTTTCCTTTCAACAAAAAAGACTACCTGGTGTTGTCCTATGTACTGTAGTTTATAGGCAGCGTTGTACTAATCCTTGAGCAAGCTTCACTTTGTTGCTTGGGTGTAGATAGGAGACTTCTCTTTCATTTTCTTTAACACTGATTAGATGACTGGACCATTGGGTTCATTTTCGCAGTTAAGTGTGCAAGTGACAGTGTAACCCGTAGGCAACAAAGGCCTCACCAGTCATCACCATACTCACCCAATCACCCGCAGCATTCTCCAAAAGCTTTCCAACTTGCCAGTGCCCTCGTCGGCTCATCACACAGATCCTTTTCGCCAACTCGCCAAGTGCCTCCGAAACAAAAGGCACATCCTTTCATAGTGAACGACAAAGGCGCCTACGCTGGCGCAACGCTTTCCAAGCCCAAGCTGACTGGTCGGCTCCTCGGCGGCGGCACACGCGTCGCCGCCCTGTTCGTCCGCTCTCGCGTTCACCTCCCTCGTGAAGGAATCGCGGAATCCCCCTCGCGCCAAGTAAAGCGCAGCTCAGCTCGATCCTCTCTCGCAAGTGTCCCGCCTCGTTATTATTCCTTTCTCCCGCCCATATAAACCGGCAGCCATCTCGTCTTCTCCCTTGCAGAGCTTCAGAGTTTCAGACAGAGTCGCGCGCCGGCAAGAAAAGCGGCAGCACGTACGCGCGCGCGACGCAGCAAGAGGATCATCGAGGAGGAGGTGAAGGCGTGAAGCCTTTCAGGCATGGCGAGCCTTGGCTACTACGACGACCGTGGCGCGCCGTCGTCCTACCGGTATGGCGGCGGCGGCGGCGGCTACGCGCGGCAAGCGGCGGACGGGGCGGGGACGGGGACGGGGACGACGTCGTTCCACCTCTTCCTCTTCCTCGCCACCGCGTCGCTCCTCGGCGCCGCCTCGCTCTACTCGCGGTGCGAGTCCGCGATGGAGAGCCTGTTCGACCAGGTCAGGGTCGTCGTCGTCCTGTCCCCGCTGCTGCTCCTGCTCGCGATGCAGTACTGGGCGGCGGCCGCGGGTGGCGGTGCCGGCGGCGGGCGGCGGTCGGGCCTCTCGTCGCTGCTCATGGCGCCGCTGGTAGGGGAGCAAGGCGACCAGCGGCGGGACGGCTCCTCGCCGTGGGGCGTCGCGCTGGCGCTGGCGCTCGTGCTGCTGCTCATCTCCTACCAGTCTTGCTTCCAAGATTGGTGGTTCCCGCTTGTCAACCGCCGTCGGTGAGCCGATCACCGAAGAGAGCAATGAAATTTGCAAAGATCATCAATTGATCGATCGATTAGCAGGTTCAAGACTTTGAATCAGTTCATTCCACGGATGAAGCTTAGCCGCGCCGTGTATGGTCCATGTTAGTATAGTTACTCTGTTACTCATCACTGGCTTCGCAGCTGGAGAAGAGGAGAAATGGAAAATGATAGGTAGGGGAGATTTTTGCTGTATGGGTAGTGGAGCCCGGACTGTCTGGACTATTAGGCATTACTACTAACTATCAATTAATATTGGACGTAAATGTAATGGCAGCAGCATACTGTGACACTGACACACTCTTGTGTGCTAGTATAAATAAAGAACAGTTCAATCAAGTCGATATTTTTTTTCTCAGACGAACAAGTCGCAACTTTCGATCAGTTTGCTAACTAACTGCGTTGACTGTACCCAGATCAGTTTGCTAAACGTTTTAGAGCATTTTCTCCTTAATTATCAGTGAGCACAAGCCTGACATGTAAACCATGTTGGCAACAGTGGCAAGTAGCCAAGTAGCGCGGTACACTGCTTTAGGAAAGAAGGACTGAAGATCCGAGACCAAACCAGAATATTTGATAAACAAATACCTTAATACCGACAGAAATGTGCCGTTTGTTATCAGTTAACTAATCAAACATGGCAAATAGCATGGAATAGATTGATAAAAGGACAGGAAAGATGGAATCTTGTTGACTTTCCGTCGAGAACCTGGCACCGTCTCTCTCTTCTTTCGGCTGTTGATGGACGGCTAAAGCTGCTTTCTGCGCTAATGACGGTGCGGGGCAGCGCCCGTCTACTCCCGTATACATGTTGCCAAAAAGCAGAAAAGATAACAAGAATTACAGATTATTCTTGACACATCCGCACTTTCAGCTTCCCCTATCATGGCTGTTCACGTCTTTTACCATGGGTTCAGATAAGGCTTCTAGCGTGGCTGTTCAGCTTGTGCAGTGCACTTGCAGCTTCTCCTATTGCATGGCCAATGCAACAGTCTGATCCTACTTGTCTCTGACAATAATCATGAGTCATAATAGCCAATTTTCGCTAAAGTGACTATACTATACTCACTTCAAATTTGAATTCACATGTTTTTGAAGGAGGAACTTTGAATTCACATATGGTGATTTAATTTCGTCCCCTAATTCTACTCTCCAAGGCCCAGTTGCAGCGACTCCTCATCAGGATATGGGCTGGGGCCATAAATTGGCCCAGATAACAACCCCCCCTCCGCATCGCTGACCACGCCGACCATCTTCCATTTCTTCCCCTCGCCAAGGCGAGGCCGCGAGAGGGGTTTCGAATTGGCGCCAACCATTCCCCCCGATTCCCTCCTCCAGCTCTAGGGTTTCCGCCTCCGCGCTCCGCCATGGCGGGAGCCACCACCGCCACTCCGATGGACATCGACGCCGCCGCGCCGCCACCGGGGGCGGCCGCCAAGGGCAAGGCGCCTCTCTCCGCCACTCCCGGCGGCAGGGCCGCGCCCTGGGTCGAGAAGTACCGCCCCCAATCCCTCGGCGATGTCGCCGCCCACCGCGACATCGTCGACACCAGTAAGCTTCCGCCGCTCCCTTTGGTTTTGCCTGCGCGATGATTGGGCTACTGCGTAGTCGGTGGCTGCCGCTCGGCGTTTTAGGGTTTTAGGAGCGGAGCGACTCGATTGGGTTACTGATTTGGGGTTGTTTGCTTTTATTGGCGAGGTGGTGCGAGCCCACGGGATGTCCGTAGGTAGTATCGCTATTTTGTTTATGTGAAATAATCACCATCTATTTGCTAGTGTCATGATGGGATTTTGTGGTTCTACACTCTCTCATACGGTCTCCATATCTTTTGATTCCTCTAGCTTCACATTTAGGCTTTGGCGGTTGATTTGGTCTTTCAGGGGGTTGGCAATTTGTGCTAGTGACCTCCAGCTTGTGATTTGTTGTTAACTTTGGTGCCATGAATTGTGATGGTTAGTTTTCACCATATTTGTCTTAGTTGTTCCTCTATGTTGCATCCTGTTCATCAGGAGCCTGGGGTCATTTGAGTCATACAACTGGGTTTTCTGCTTGTTTTGTGTGACTGTATTATATTTAGCCATTTAGGTAGTGAGGAACTGTTTTAGTACGTGATATAATGACCTGCTGTTATTTTTCTCTCTCCCAAATTTAGCTTATTGTAAGCTGTCACACATTTTGGGTTGTTGAGTTTTAACACGTTATTAGAAGTAAATAGCGATTTCTTTTATTTTTCTGTTTCAACCTATGTATTAATTTCTAATTTAGACCATTAAGCTAATCTGACGATTTTATGTCATTTCATTATGTTGTAGTTGATAGGCTTACAAATGAGAACAGGCTTCCACATTTGTTGCTTTATGGGCCTCCTGGCACTGGGAAAACATCGACAATACTGGCCGTTGCAAGGAAGTTGTATGGGCCACAGTATGGCAATATGATCCTTGAACTCAATGCATCAGATGAGCGTGGTATTGATGTTGTAAGGCAGCAAATCCAAGACTTCGCAAGTGCCCGCAGTCTCTCTTTTGGGTATGCTTTACATTTTGTGATGTTATTATTTTGGGAAGATATCTGAGTAGTATTTTCTTTCTAATAAGGGGGAACATGTTTTAGCATATACCAGATTTGATCTTTGTTGGTCCTAGACCTACACACGATCTATCGTGGGTTTGGAATTGCATTTTTGAGAGAGTGTTCCTGTTGTTTGCATAAGAGTGGTCATACTTTGTTGTAATTAGCATGCATTATACAGTCATCTTGTGAGCCAAATAGTTCCATGGAGGTTGCATATTGTCTCATGGATCTTTTTATGCTTGTTTTCTTATGCTTTATTGGAGCTACTGATATTGCATAATTTGCATTACTAAAGATCTGGTATACAATTTAAATCAATTTCGTCATATATCTGATATTTATCTTGTGTAGAGCAAAGCAATCTGTTAAGATGGTTCTATTGGATGAAGCAGATGCCATGACCAAGGATGCACAGTTTGCATTGCGAAGAGGTTGGTCTGTTGTTCAGAGTTTCTCTTTGTGTTACCACATTATTGCTGTGTTTTTCTTTCAGTTACATCTTCTAATCTCCCCCCATCTTACAGTTATTGAGAAGCATACAAGGAGCACAAGGTTTGCACTGATATGCAACCATGTGAACAAAATTATTCCAGCACTGCAATCAAGGTGCACCAGGTTTAGATTTGCACCCCTTGATGGCACTCATGTTAGAGAACGTCTTAAACATATAATACAATCTGAGGGGTAAGCACTTAATGCTTCTTTGCAGATTATACTAGAACTTTCAATATGTTTCTCTTGTCAAGTTTCTTGCTCATGTTGACTGTTGAGACTTGAGAATTCAGTTGGTTTTGTTTTGAAATAATAGCCTTGTGTAACTATCTTCATGTGGTAGTCTAAATTTTTGTTGCTACATCTTTGTGTTCTTGCAGGCTTGATGTAGATGATGGTGGTTTGACAGCCCTTGTGCGGTTAAGTAATGGTGATATGAGGAAGGCTTTGAACATATTGCAGGTTATGTGTGAATAAGCGTTTGCTGAGCATTCTTAACCTACATTTTTTATACCATGAATCATTATATTTAATTTATGAAAAACATAAAGGCCCATGTGCATGGGGGTTGTGTTGGAATTGACAAGAAAATTTTGCCTGTCAAGGTCTGGATGAACCATACTTATCCCTCACTTCATAACAAGAACATGTGATGCTAGATTTAGCTAATCCATGCCATACTGGCAATGATATCACATCATATACTTGTGAGATGCCCGTAAATTATTCAGCCAAACCATCAGTACTGGTTTTATTATACTAATCATTTTTGTACAATCAACTGATATATAGGTTTGACACTGATTTGCTTTACCTTTTATGTGCAGTCAACACACATGGCATCTAAGCAAATAACAGAGGAAGCTGTGTACCTTTGCACAGGAAACCCCATGCCGAAAGACATTGAACAGATAGCATACTGGTTGCTGAATGAATCATTTTCAACCAGCTTCAAATGTATTCTTAATTACCAAAGCCATCCTCCTAACAATTAACAATTCATGGTTTAAATATGAATTATGCAATTTGTTCTTTGCTGTCAGTCTTGTGAAAATTCTGTCCTTCTCTGCTTCAGGTATATCTGATATGAAGATGAGAAAAGGACTGGCCTTGGTTGATATCATACGGGAGGTCACTATGTATGCCCTCTTTCATGCCCTATATTTCTCTAAACCTTCTTATTCCTCAAATCCTCTAAAATCTTCTCCTAATACGTGAAATAAATTTCTTGCAGGTTTGTATTCAAAATACAGATGCCATCTGATGTACGCATAAAGCTGATTAATGATCTGGCTGATATCGAGTATGTCCTGTTTTCAGCTGTAAAGTTGATTAGTTGTCAAGTTTAGTGTGCCTTGCTTAGTTCACCTAGAACTTACATATAATATTTTATTTGATCATAAATCTTTTGTGATTTTTGGCTGATTTTCTACTCAGTACCCAGTCTTTTTTCAAAACTTCCATGGAATGTTTTGCTGATTTATTCATATTATATGCTTCAAGATAGTCATTTATGTTGTCACATCAAGTAACTAGTATGCAGTATCTTAGATAAGCAAAGAAATAATAAATAATTTAAACCAGCTAACATACTTTATTCTATGTGTTTCACAATTTAGCGATTACAGTTAAATGGTTGCATAGTGCAAAGCAATAATTGTTAAGCAAACCTCACAGAATTGTTTATTTGTGCCTTGTGGAATGTTTGCATTCGGGGAAAATGAGGCTTTGGGTTGCTTTCATGATGCAATTACCTAAAGTTGACCTTCGGCTATCTGGAATACTTATGGAAGTATAATAACTGAATGATATTATGAAATATTCCAAATATTTTAGCCTTTAGTCTTCTTGGAAGGGTTGGTAGGATAACCCTTTCTGGCATTTCCTCTTGAGATGGCAACGTTGTTCATGGCGTCTCTGTGTGCAGGTACCGGCTAAGCTTTGCTTGCAATGACAAGTTACAGCTGGGGGCGCTGATATCAACTTTCACGGGTGCTCGCACGGCTATGGTTGTTGCTGCCAACTAATTTCAGCAACGTGTTGATCTTTTTGTTGCCCTTCGCTGCCACTCCAATCTGGAAATGACGCGGCAACACTCGTTACATTATAAGCATGTGTTTAGCGTCAAGCTTAAAAGCATGGCGAGGAGAATTTTTATCTGTAGGGTTTGTCTGCTCGACGTGCTAGCTTCTGGGAGTCGGGAGTGCCTTGTAATTGAACTGTAACAGAATTCTATCAGGTGTAACCGTGTAGGTGATGCATGATGCGTGGAACGTTTTATGCAGTAGAAAATGTATTCACAGTTCCAGCTCTTGTCTACGGCTAGAACTTTTTGGTCAAGTTACGAAGCAAGAAAACAGGCCGGCCAAAAGAAACAAAAAGGAAACGCACCAAATGGCGAATCCTGTATTATTTCACTCAGACATACAGACTCCTCTACCCAAAAGCCACAGCCACCGTCACCGTGTAAACCATAAACCTTTTGCTGCCTCAGCGGCAAACCAAACCGGTGGAAGACTGTACTATAGTACCAGAATTTCATTACACTACACAAGGATAAAACTGGAGCTGTCAAATTGTCAATGACTCAAGGGTCAGTAGAGGGCAATCTGCTCCGAACCCTGTGCTCCGGCTTATGAGTGCTCTCGAAATCCACATGAACAAAAGCACGCTCAACTTCTGGAAGCTTCTCGATCTTGTCCTGCAGCGATTCACCAATGGAGTGCGCCTCACCCAAGCGCATATCCTCGGATAGCTCTATGTCAACCTGTGTACTCAGATTAGCAGAAACACCACAAGATTTTTATAGCCGCAGTAGTAGCAGGAGAATGCAGGAAAGAATGGAGTGGCACAAAGCAAAACTTATTCTGGTACACAATCTGTTATTCTGTATAGTTGAAGAGCTTACCTCGACAAAGTAGAGAGCTCCGAAGCTGTAAGCTCGAACCGTGTCGACCCGCCTCACGCGTGGATCGTGCTTCATGGCGAGGTATGTCAGCTTCTGCAGAATCTCTGGAGGAGCACACTGACCCACCAGTGTAACTGCATAAAGATTTACAACCACAAACCGATCAAGATTAAATTGGGGATAATTTGTGGTGCCAAAACTATTGACAACTGGTGCAATTGAGGCCGAACAATCTGCCATCAAACTCTAAACATCATTTTCCTTGTTAAGTGGTGCACATTCTTTTGCTAGTCGGTCGTTCCAATCTCACTCTTCTTTTGCTAAATAATAAATCTCACTCTTCGGAAGGGTGAAAAATGAAGAGCTGGTTACAAGAATAGGATAATAGAATGATAAAGAGATTTAATTGGGAGCTAACCTGCATTTTCGTATACAGTTCCAGACCAATTCACTATGGTATACACAGCAAGAAACACAGCCCCTACGGGGTCAATCCACCAGAAGAACTTATCTCCAAGAACAGCAGCCACTAAACCAACAACATTGGTCACAACATCAAAGTAGTGGTCCTGAATGGAACAAATGCAACTGAATTTTAGAGCAGCAAAGCTTTTCATCAGTTCAATAAGGCAATTCAGTAATTCACCCATGCATTCAAATAAATCGAGCGATGCCTAATAATTTCTTCCGCAATTGCTCCAAAATTGACCTAAACGTCAAGGTAGGTGTACCTTTGCATATGCCCGGACAATGCTATTCCCTGAGCTCCTGCAATATATGTAGAGGGCAAGCTTCACTACAGTTGCTGAAAGCATGATCGAGTACAACCATATCAACTGCTCTGGTGTCATCTTCTCTCCCGCCTTGTTCTCCACCAGTTGTTCAATAGCTTGGATCAAGACTTGGAAACCTAAAAATTGCAGAAGTATTCATAACTCCAAAATTCTACTGTGCAAATTGCAGTTGACAAATATCAATATCCTAATGGAGGTGGAGCTCACACCTAGAGTGGCCATTATGGCCGCGAAGACGATGATCCCAACAGGCTGAACACGCAATTTCCCTATCGGATACTTGTAGATGTTCACACTCTTCATCGAAAGATGCGTGAAATAAAGGATGCCTCCTGCCAAGAAATCCAGCAAGGAATCAAGCGTGGATGCAGCAATCGCCATGGAGCCCGTCTTGATCGTGGCATAAACCTGCATATGCAAACCAAACGGATCATTCAAACTGTCCTTCTTAACCTTTCGCATCCGTGTTCCAACGATCAATTGGCACTCTGCTACCCCTGATGCGAGAAATCAAAATCAATTCACCTTGAAAACCAAGAGGATTATATTGGCGTAGTTTGATATCTTCATGGCGGACTCGCTCTGCTTCTGCTCCTTGTCCTCGAGCTCGAGCACCTCGGCATCCGACTCGAATTCACCGGGCATGCACAGAGCCTCCACCTCCTCGAAGGTTTTCAGTGTAGCCAGCTGCTTCTCATAGTACTCCTTTTCACCTACTCACAAGGGAAGAAGTAATCACTATTCACTAAGTAGAACAAAGCTTTGCGACTTTCCTCCATGGATTAAGCGCGAGCTAGTGAGGAAATCAGGTACTACCTTGGGAGAGGCCTTTGGCGCGGGTGAGGTCGACGTCGGCGGCGGGGCGCTCGGGGTCGCCGCCGCCGCCGCCGCGCACCTTGTCGGGCAGCCGCGACAGGAAGGTGCTCCGCAGCGACCGCGCCGAGTCGCGGCGCCGGAGCGACGGCGGGCGGGTGCTGCCGCCCTCGCCGCCCAGCAGCGGGGTCCGCCGGTCGTCGGCGTCCATCGCCGTGGGCGGGTGGCCGCCTCGGCGCCGTCGGCCGTCGGCGTCGAGGGTCTCGGCACTTGAGCGGGTCGGGTATGCACCAAGCTGAGGATCAATTGGTCGCCTCCACTTTTTGAGCAGTTTTTGAAATTTTCAGTTTGGTTTTATACGATTCAGTAGTGAGATCTGGGGAGTTTCTGAATCCTATTTTACACTTCACATATTCTGAAGCTATACAGTAATGTTTCTTTTACATTTACGAGCTATGTTTCTAGAAAATTCTGGAGGTATGCGATTTTTTGTTTATAATATTAGCAACTCACAAAAGTTTCTTCAGGGTCTCCTTGCTCCTGACCTTATGACAGCTCCTTGCGAGTTGATATTATGCAGTATGTGGCTGAGCTTAGTTAGGGCTTTTTACTTACTAACTACTTTTTCATCTTAAAATATAAAAATATATTATTAAATTTGAACTACTTTCTCTGTTTCATATTATAAGTCAGTTGATTTTTTTCTTATCTTAGTTAAAGTCCTTTAGATTTGATCAAATTTATAGAAAAATTAACATTATATTAAATTTTTTAAATTTAACATTAAATATATTTTGATGTAATCTTTGATTTGTATTGAAAATGTTACTAGATTTTGCTAAAAACTTAATTAAACTTAAAGAAGTTTGACTAAGAAAAAAGTCAAACAATTTATAATATGAAATGAAGGAAATACCAATTATTATAAATCTAACAGACTTTATCTTTATTCTATCTTCATCTTAATATTTTAAGAATCTATTATTAGATTATTATTAGATTTGAACTACCTATTACTATAAATCTACAGACTTTCTCTCTAAAATTAGTAGTACTAGATAATGCCAAATCATTTGGTACCTATTTTCTCTGTTCCAAAATGTAAATACAACAAATCTGTATATATGTCTGTTGCATCCTTAGGTCATAGGACCTATGTAGAAAAAAAGAGATAAATTTCGAGTGAACAGTGTAAGATCTGGTGAGAAGGTATTTCATGCCTACACCTATGTCTAGTATTTTTTCATGAATTTACAAAAATTGTAGGTTTGGTTTTCACCGATTTTCAATTATTCGATGATTTTCACCTGATATGTCCCTAATTGCAATACCATGCTCACCTCTGTTCCATTTGTTTTTCTTCCTTCATTTAGGTTATAAAAAATATGTCAGTAAGAAAACATAAATTATGTTAGTCATTTATCCCTGAGTACACATGACTTGTCATGTGTGATGTGTCTACCGTTGCAGTATTTGGCAGTTAGTAAGGAAAACATCTAGGAGTATAGATATTGGATATTGTACGGCTAATCTTTGATAGTAGTATATATCTCTGTAGTAATGTAGGTGTAGATAGTGATGTCAAAGGGAACATCATTGTCTTAATTTACAGTAAATAATTATTTATATGTTCTGGACAGAGATCACACGTTGTTGATACAGTAAGATTTCTACAAGAGATAGATTATTCGTTGAAATTGGATTCTACCTTGCCACTTGTTAACAAATAATTAAAAATCTCTTTGAACTTTGATGGTCTAATAAATTAACAATCCCTAGCTAGTTGCCATTTTATTGGCTCTGAGACCATCATTCAGTAATTTGGTGGAGCCAGTTGAATAACACGTACGGATGCTTCGCTAATTTTCGTACCCTTTATGTAGCTAGTGACATTGGTTTCATCCGTCCACAGATGATCGTCTGTTCCTAGTCTCGGTCTATAGAGTTTTGACTTGATAGATAGCACAAACCCACTGTTAAGAATGATGTTTCATGATAGTGACATTGGTTCCATCTATCCACAGGTGACCGTCCGCTCCTAGCCTCGGTTTATATAGAGTTTTGACATGGTGGACAACACAAACCCATTGTTAAGAATGGTGTTCTATGGTAGTGATATTGGTTTCATCCATTCACAGGTGACCATCCGCTCCTAGTCTCGGCCTATAGAGTTTTGACATAATGGATAATACAGACCCAATGTTAAAAATGGTGTTTCATGGTGACCTTTTTGTCTCCACGACCATGACGAGTGGTCATCGTCATATGTCTCGGGTTCAGGTTTTGGTTGGACACAATCACATGCCTCGGCTGCATCCACAACGGCATTAATATTATGCTGCCTCCAATGTTTAGCTCCACCATTGCCCCTCGCTGCGCTAGCTTCTGCATCATATGTTGGTCTTGTGGTTCCTTCACTTAACGGAGTTGATGGATACAGAACGACCTAATTGATTCGTGTGATAGTTAGCATAACTAATGTTTGTTCATAAACAGTTTATGGTTTAGGAAAAAAATCATTGTTAGTACTAGAGATCGAATTACTTGTCCATGCTAGGTAACTTCTTTTTCTGTCCATAAATAGAGATAAAATTACACAATGCCATTAGTGCCATGCGTCCTTAAGATTTTCTTACCTCATTATAGAAAAAGAAAAAGAGTAAATTTCGTAAAACTATAGATACTTCGCACAAAACTACAGATTTAAAGTCTTGTATTATAAAACTATAAATTTAGTATGAAATTTCTCACTAAACTATAGATTTATGATGGAGTGTAAAAAAATAAAGATTATTTATCACAAAACTATAAGTTTAGTACTAATTTATCCTAAAACTACAACGTTTATAGCTCCAACATAATGTTAGCACTACGGATTTAAACTCTAGAATCTGTATCTTTGTGATAATTTCAATATTAAATTTGTAGTTTTGTGATAATTTTAATATAAAATTTATAGTTTTGTGATAGTTGGCCTAAAATATATAGTTTTGTAATAATTTTACCGCTAAATCTATAGTTTTATGATACAACGTCTTAAATTTATAGTTTTACGATAGTTTGATCAAAATATATGTAATTTTGTGAAATTTACTCAAAGAAAAAATAAGAATGTTACGTGTTTACGAGATCAAATGAGCATCATTAAATTAGATCCATTATGAAATATATTTTTCATAATTTATTTGTTTTATGTGGTAGATGTTAATACTCTTCTTTACAAAACTTAATCAACTAAACTTAGGATAGTTTGACATAGGACTATATATAATCTCTTATATTTTAAAACGAATTTTTAAAAAAGCTATTGGAGGCTGAATTCTTTATTAGTTTATTTTTTAAAACTTTTGGGGAGATTAGATTGAAACATACATACATACATCGATCAAATTAATACGTACCTCGATAATTTTGGATTCGATGAAATAGAATGAGAGAGCGAGGTGGAGAGGCAGGACCGCGAAATAGAGCCCATTTGTGACCTCCTCCTGCCTGTGGACCGCTATGGCTACACTGTCTTCATCCTTGAAGACAATCAGGGCGTTGCTCGGCCTCTCGCACTATCGCACAAGGCGATAACCTCAACGGCACCGAACGCCACCATGTCCGCGCGCACCTCGTCGAGCTTCTGGAAGAAGCATTTGAGATCCTGGGCTAGGACACAACGGCGATGGAGGTTGTACGTGTCCCCGTCCTTAGAGATTAGCTGGCTTGCGACGGGTACCATGAGATCTCGTGCCAGGGTTGCCCTCTCGATGATGTCGTCGCACATATCGTGTAGGTTTTCCAGAGAGACCGTGACTGGTGATCGACTTGATGTTATATCTTTGGATGGCTTGGCTTGGAATTCTCGAGGCTGGAGCTGAATTATGCATATGATTTTTGGCCGTATACGAATCTCGCGCTAGCCTAGACGCAATAATCAGGCAGCTGAATTATGATTGAGATTTGAGAGAGGCCGCTGAATATATAAGATTTTGTGGCCGAATACGAATATCTCTCGGTCTCTCGCTGGCCTAGTCCATGGTAGCAGTCAGGCCGGGCCAGGCCAGCCCAGAAAGAGGAAAATGAGTCAGAGTCAGACACGGGTATAATATCAACCCCAAAACAAAGAAGAAACAATGTTTAGCATTTTTAATTTTTATTTTTTAAAGATTTGCAAAAATAATTTTAGGTTTGAAAATATTACAAATCTAATCTCCAATCGTCCTCCGGGAGGGTGAGATTTAAAAATCGTCCTTCCAGAGAGCGATTTTGCTGACGTGGCAGACGGCCGTTGGGTGCCGTCTGTCGCGTCGCGGCTTTTATGCGAATAAGTCCCTTATCGCCCTCTGCAAGGGCGGCAAGGGGGCCGTCTGCAAAATTGCCATTCGCGGCTTTTATGCGAATAAGTCCCTTATCGCCCTCTGCAAGGGCGGCAATTTTGCAGGTGGCCCCCTTGCCGCCCTTGCAGAGGGCGATAAGGGACTTATTCGCATAAAAGCCGCGACACGGCAGACGGCGCCCAACGGCCGTCTGCCACGTCAGCAAAACCGCCCTTGGGAGGGCGATTTTGCAATCTTGCCCTCCCAGAGAGCGATTGGAGATTAGATTTGCAATATTTTTAAACCTAAAATTATTTTTGCAAGTCTTTAAAAAATAAAAAATAAAAATGCTAAAAATTCCCCCAGAGAGGGGGGGGGGGGGGGGGGGGGGGGGGGAGGGAGAGAGCGCGCTTCGCAGGCGACGATGGCGAGCGGCAGCGTCGTGAAGATCTACCCGCCGCTTCTTCGTCTCTCTCCTGGCGCGATTTGTTCCGTGTCCTCGAAACCCTAACACGCTGAATCCGGGTGATTTGTGGGGGGTTTGCCCGCGCTCAGGAGGGCAAGTTCTGGGCGGAGTCCATGTGCTGATCCGCCGCAAGGATCTCGATGCCCAAATCCTCTCCAAGTAATTAACTATCCTATCCAATCCCCCGTATTATTTCCGCTGCAAGGTTTTGTCTCTTACGATCTTACGACGATCTGTGCAACTAATAAGTGTGGCAGTATTACATGTCTGTCTTGTTGGAATTGTTAGGGCCAATGGGAATTTCCGGTGAAGTTCCGGTAAATTAATGGGCTTATTCTGGCACAAAACATGTATATTGAATTCGATGATGGTGTATATCCTCCCTGTGTTTGTTAGATAGCCCTTGCAGTTTGGTTGTTTTCCCGGGGAGAAATATGCTTCAATTGAACTAGTGAGCTAATTTCAGCTTACCAGCACATGCTTGTTTTTTCTGTTCTTTTTTTTGTGTGTGTGTGTGTGTGTGTGTGTTTGTCTAGTTGTAAATCTGGTATCACTTTGCATTTGCTGCAAGTCTGCAACTCTTTTTCTCTAGTTGTCATGGGCATAATATATCAGTGATGTCATGTTGGTGGTCATCAGTTGTTTTCCACTGACAGTTTGCAAATCCTTTCTGAAACTTCTTCTTGTTAAATACTCCAATTTTCCTGGTAAGAATGGTTGATTCTCAAAATATTGTGCCTGTGTAGTACTTTGAGCAGTGTATTAGTCCTGGCCCCTGTTTCTTCAAGAGCATTTCCACAAATCAACATGAGGGTCACTAAGATTGTGTTGATGCTTTCTGTATTCTAATGTGAATCACTCGGAATGCATGGATCCCTTGGTCTGGTTGAATACACCGTACGTAGTATCTTGATGTTGTTTTTGTTTGTCTGCCCCTTCTAGTAGTAACAATTAACACATCATTAAACTGTACAAATAGGAGAAAAACAGCATGCACAATTTCTTCCATTGCTTTCAATTGGGCAGGCTAACGTGAAAGATGTTTTGATTGATGATTTATCTGTTGCCAGGTTCCAAAGGCCCCCTGGTGCATTGCCATCATCTATGCTAGGACATGAGGCACTGACTGGTTCTTGGATGATTTTGGATTTGAAGATTATCTTAACTGTAAGGCTTGTTGTCCTTCGATTTCCCCTGAATCTTCTTGCTTGCTTTTCACATTTCTTTGCAACTACCTGGGCACCAACTTTTGTTTATTCATTAGCTGCATGTTTATGTTCTTCATTGGAATCAGGGAATGCCCTGCCACCAAGTTCTATTTACCTTTATATCAACTCTAGTTTGTTTTCTCTTAAATAGAGCAAAACTATGGAGTATAGAAGTTCCTGGAAAACCAAGGGTCATGAAGTGATACTGTTTTTCACTTTTCATACTTCTGGTTGGTACGTCTTGATAGAATTTTGGTGCTAGGAAATATTTGGAGGAACAATAATTATCACAGAGTAGTTGTTCTATTCTGTCCTCATGATATGATTTATTAACTACAAAGTACATATTTTGCTCCATGGTCCAAGCTTGGTTGGCCTTACTCTTTCATGGCAAAACGTACATCTCATCACCATTCATCAATGGTGATTTATGCTAATCACCAGAAATACAGCCTATATAGACTATATTTCAGTTCCACTTCTGCCCTTGCGACAACTTTTTTTTTCTTATTTACACTCATTGAGTGTTCTTCCTATTGTTAGAAATGTTATCCTTGTGTTAATTTTCCTTTATCATGTTGCAGTGCCCCAAGATTCTGACAGCTTCCATGCTCTGGACATGCACCACGGAATGGAGGTTCGCCTTAGTTTGTCAAAGGGACCTATTTGCCCTTTCTCATTTTTTGTTGGCAAAGAGCCAACTAGAAGAGTTCTGCATGGGCAAGGTAGAGCTTGAGCTTAGTCTGCTCTGCTCAGACTTTGCTTGGTCTACGAGGAGAGTTGGAAGAGACCGAATAGAGATGGATATTGGTTCAAAGTGAAACATTTTTGCTAAGTTAGCTGGTTCAAAGTGAAAAGCATTGTTGAACCTTAGTCCAAGTTGGAACATTGGTAAAATAATATGGTCCAATATGCAATTCGCTCTTAAATATGCTTGGTCCTCATGGTATGAAGAACAGGTAAACTCATAGTCTTTCTTTTCCTTATAGGCCATCATGCACATGATCACACCCATGATCCTGGTGTTTCTTCTGTAAGCATTGTTTGCGAAGGGGAGATGGATCTTGAAAAGGTTGGTTCTAATTTTTTCTGTCATGCTCTATTTTCTCATTATCGCTGCATGAAATTCTACATCCAAATACTATCACCCTTTTAATTGCCCTGCACATGATGGGGTTGTGGACATTGAAACAAGTAGATAACAATTTTACATGCACCCATATAGGCTGACATATGGTTGGGAAACCTACTGCTAGAACGCAGTGATGACATATACCGGATGAAGGGGTTACTTTCTGTCAGTGGAATGCCTCAGCGCTTTGTCTTTCAGGTTGATGTTAAACTTATCCCGTAGTTTTTCCTAGTTCGCTCTTGATTCTTCCATAGTAGTCTCTTACTGTGACAATTACACAATGAAACCAATTACTCTTGTGTTCTTATGTAAGAAATGTCTGTGTTCCTTGGGCAGGGAGTGCACGGCATTCTCCAGGGATCCCCCGATCAGAGAATGTGAGATCCAAATGAGCCACGCATCAACAAGATGGAAACCCAACAGCCAACAGGTGGTGTATAGCTAGTAGGAATACGTACATCAAGCTAACCAATCAACCACATGTACATGCAGCAGCCTAAAGCAACTAGGGAATATTCGGAGGAGAGTAATCACTAATCAGACAGCAGGGAGAGAGAATTATCCCCCATCTCATCTCATGTACATAGAAGAATGAATGGAATGAATGCCTGCCATACAGGAGCTGACGATGATCTGCCTGCGGCATCCGCTGAGGTCAAGGAAATGGTCCGTAGCTGCTCCGGCACCGGGCCAACTCATATACAACAATATCTGCAACGATGGCATGAGTGTAGCCGGCGTATGGCACCCGTCTGCAGTGGGTGAACGCCAAGCTGTTCCAGTCGTCAGCCGTCTTCCGTCCCAGCCTGGCCGCCCCATACCAAGACCTGAAGACGGCCACGGCGATCCCCCTCAACTGGTCGTAGACTAAATCATCCAGGGCGCCAAAGGTGGACACCCGAGACACCAGATCTGAGTAGGCCGTGTCGAGGGGGATACCTGAGAGGAGCAATGACCTGTCCGGGAAGCTGCTGCTCCAGACGGTGCCAGGGTTCGCCAGTGCACACAGCGCGACGAGCCTGTAGACGATCTCTCTGGCCTCGTCGCCCCTCCTCATGTCGTATCCCTTTGGCCCTAACTTGTCGGTGAGCCAGTTCATGACTTTGTCGTAGGCCACGGGACCCGCCCAGTCCCTCGTGTTGAAGCTGAGCTGCTGCTGCGGGTGTGAGTGTGACGCATCATCATCATCCGGCGGCGGCGTCAGGAACCGGGAAACGTGCAGCCATGTCATCACCAGACAGTAGGGAGAAAGCCCCCATCTCATCTCATCATCATCATCATCCCATCTCATCCCAGAAGCGTGCAGCCATGTCTCGGGAGGCTCCTGCAGCAGAAGCTCGGCATCCTCCGGACCCCCGAGCACGACCACCACGAGCCCCATAGCCCTGTGGATGACGACGGCCTCGACCTCATGGCGCAGGTCCACCTGGTGCTCCAGGCAGTAGGCGATCTCTGCGGCGTTGCACTGCCACCTCTGGGTGTCCAGCCCTCTCAGCAGCATCACCTGGTACTCTTCCTGCTGCGCCGCCGCCTGCGTGATAATGTACGGCGGAAGCAGGAGACGCAGCAAGGACGTCTCGTCTCGGTCAGCCTCGTACGGGAGCAGCGGGGGGAGCAGCGAGGAGTCCAGCATCCGGAGACCCGTGCGGGCGAGCAAGCTCGGCGCCCTCCTGGCGACCAGCTCTGTGGCGTCCGCGTCGTCGTACACGAGCACGCCGGCGTCCCCGCCCCTCCACGCCACCGCGGCGCACACGTACTCGGCCCCGACGAGGTGGTCTCTCGCCGCGCGGCAAAGACCATAGGCTCCACCACCGGACGTACCAGCGGCGACAGCGACGCCGACGACGAAGACGCATCTCAGGTGGAGATCAGCGTCCTCGTCGTCCAGCAGGTACCGAGGCGGCACGAGCGACCGGAGGAGCTCAGGCTCAGGATCAGCAGTGGTCCGCCGCCTCTCTGCCTCATCGTCCAGTGCGTCCAAGATGTATCCGCGCGGGTCGCCATGTCTGCTCGCCTGCACAATTTCACATTCACATTGTTCTTAATCAGAACGAACGACATTCACGTTACTACAAAATGTAACTAGCCTGGCAACATCATCTCGGCTAATTAAGTTGTTTATTATTACTGACTCAATTCTTGTGTAATAAAAAACGCAGAATCCTCAACAGAAAGTTTCAAACTACGCTAGCATTGTCCTATCGAGTTTTGGTGATTTTGCTCTGAAACATTTACTTGATTTCCTCCAATCCTTCAATAAAAGGCCGTACCTAAAAGGCTAGAAACATCTAATCGAGAGAGCTCATGCATGAACTACATATCATTCTCCAAAACACATGAACCAGAAGCACTGAGCAGAAAACATTATCGCACAGACAGAGCAGAAAACAAACTCGCATAGACAGAGCGAAATGCAGAGATTCAGAGAAAACAAACTCGCACAGACAGAGCAGAAAACAAACAAACTCACCGCCGGAATGCAGGCGACGTAGAATCCCGGGCGAGGCGTCAGGTTGATCGCGCTCGCGCTCTCTGCGGCATCCGCGAACACCACCAGCCCAACGCGGTAGCCCGTAGAGCTGTCTCGAACTAAGACCGCGGCTTCCACAGCCAGGACGGAGAAGCTCTCATGCAGGTCCCGGGGGCTTGTGCTGGGCGCCACGCCGTCCACGAGAACCGATCTCTCCAGGAAATCTGGGTCATCGAGGACTCCGGGAGCAACACGGTAAAGAGCAGAGATAAGGCGATTCATCTGCCTGAATGCTGCGTTGCCCGCCTGCACCAAACAAGGGACAGAATCCGATCCAGGTCAAATCAAGCACACGACTGAATGAAAGAAGAAGAAAAAGACAGGTGGAGGCGACGACGGGAAGCCATGAATTCGGGACAAAATCAAGAATCCAGCCGCAAGAGAAGCATAATGGCGCCGAATTCAGAGAAGACACGGCGTTCACGCGAAAGAAACAAGAAAAGGCGAAGCATCAAGAATTCAAGAAACGGGAAAAAGAAAAATCAAGAAGCGGAGGCGAGGGGACAGAATCGAGCAGCAAGAGAAGCGACCATGAATTCAAGAAACGGGGAAATAAAAATCAAGAAGCGGAGGCGAGGAGACAGAATCGAGCAGCAACAGAAGGGACCATGATTCCCTTCAAGAAACTGGAAATGAAAAATCAAGAAGCGGAGGCGAGGAGACAGAATCGAGCAGCAACAGAAGGGACCATGATTCCCTTCAAGAAACTGGAAATGAAAAATCAAAATCGAGCAGCAACAGAAGATCAACTGCAAGAGAAGTAGCAAATGGTGGTTTCCGGATTCAGAGAAGACGCCGCGATCACGCGAAACAAGAAAGGGAACGAACAGAACAGATCAGAGACCACGATATCGTCGAAGAACACGAGCAAACAGAAAACAACCCTTCCTTACCTCTCTTGCCAGCCATAGCCTGACGAGGCTGGGGTGGCGAACCGGGATGATACCAGCGGGAGGAAGAGGAGCGGCCATTTCCGCCGATCGGTGCGGGTCAGAGGAAGAGGGTGATCGGGGGCGGGAGGGAGCTCTGGTTTCTTGGAGGGAGAATAGGCAGGCAGTTGCAGGGGAGAAGACGAGCTCTATGCTGGTTTGGTTTGGCTTGGGAGAAGCCGTTGTTTTATTGATTTCCGCGGAGGCGGTGGATGGAATTGCAATCGGGCTTTGGAAGATTGGCCCATTTGCGTGTGGCCCGTTATGCTAAGGGGACGATCACTTATTGGGCCCAAATAATGAATACTGATGGACCAAGCAAGACCACCTGGGCTGTTGTCCCTTTCGGATGACGTCAGCAAGACTAAAACGCGTTGTTGTTCTACGTGAACGTGAAGAGCACGACCTCAACATAACGAGATCCTTTGCATATGTTCTTTTGGGCTTTTGCACATGTTCTTTTGGGCTTGATAGCCCTCGATCTACTTAGCCGTGTCTGACTCTGACTCCTTTTCCTTTTCGTATTCGGCAACAAAACCAATATATATTCAGCGGCCTCTCCCAATCATAAATTAATAATTATAAGCCGCCGGATTGTTGCGCACTACGGTACGGTCTTGGCGACCGAGAGAGATTCGTATTCGGCCAAAAATCATACGTATAATTCAGCTTCAGTCTCGACAATTCCAAGCCAAAGTCACCCAAAGATCGTCATCATCAAGTCGATCAAGTTGAGTAACAACCAAATAGTAACAGCCATGGTCTCTCTAGGAAACCTGCGCGACCTGTACGGTGACATCGTCGAGAGGGCGACCCTGGCGCGAGATCTCATGGTACCCATCATCAACCGGCTGATCTCCGAGGATGAGGATAGGCACCGCCTCCATCGCCGTTGTGTCTTGGGCCAGAATCTCAAATGGTTATTCCGGAAGCTCGATGACCTGCGCATGTGCATGGCGGCGTTCGGCGCCATTGAGGCGATCGCCTTGTGCGAGAGTCTGGGCGAAGCGGTGATTGTCTTCAGGGATGAAGACAGCGTCGCGATTGCGGTCCACAGGCAGGAGGAACTGAGAAACGGGCTCTACTTCGCGGTTCCGCCTCTCCACCTTGCCATCCCGTTCCGTTTCATCGAATCCGAAATTATCGAGGTATGTATTAATTTGATTGATGTATGTATGTATGTATGTTTCAATCTAATCTCTTCAAAGTTGTTGAAAATGAACAAATAAATAATTCAGTCTCCAATAGAGATTATTTTACAAAAAATTCAGTTCTGAAATATAGGAGAATAATTCTATATATCTTTTGTCCCAAGTCAAGCTATCCTAAATTTTGTAGAATTGTATTAACATCTACCACATCAAACAAATAAATTATGAAAAGTACATTTCATAATGGATCTAATCTAATCTAATGATGCTCATTTGATATAGTAAATATTCTTCTTTCTTTTTTTCTATAAATGAGGTACGAAAATCAATGGATGCATAGAACTAATGGCGTTGTGTAATGGTGTAGAGAAAAAGATGTTAGTTAGCAGGGTGCTAGTAATTCTATCACTAGTAACACTGTTTCTTTACTGAATAATAAGCTATTTATGAACAAACATTGATTGTGCTAACTATCGATCGCTCGAATCAATTAGGTCGCTCTGTATCCATCAGCACCGTCAAGTGCAGGAATCATAGGGTCAACATATGATACAGAAGCTATCGCAGCAAGGGCAATGGTGGAGATAAACATTGGAGGCAACACAATGCCAATGCCGTTGTGGATGCGGTCGAGGCATGTGATTGTGTCCAACCAGAACCTGAACCCGAGGCCCACGGCGACTACTCGTCATAGTCATGGAGGAAGAGGGCCACCACCGGACACCATTGTTGAGACCTGGCTTGTGCTGTCCACCAAGTCGACACTCTACGGGCCGAGGCTAGGAGCAGACGATCATCTTTGGATGGATGGAACCAATGTCACTCGCTATGTAAACGGCACAGAAATCAGCGGAGCATCCGTACAAGTTGTTCAGCTTGCTCGACCAAATTACTGGATGGCAGTCTCGAAGCCAGTGAAAATGGTGGTAACTAACACCTCCGTCCCATAAAAAACTCAATTCTAGTTTGAATTTGCTTGTTTTTGGAACATAGTAGTACTAGATAGGGATTGTTTCTTACTGACATCAAAGTTCAAAGAGATTTTTAATTCTTTATTACAAGTGGCAAGGTAGAATCCAAGCTTTCACCACATTTCATGGTGTAGATTCTCTGACATAGATTACCATGGCCACTCGCCACAGTGATACATTATTTCTGCCTAATCAGAGCAAGTTTAATACTCCCTCCATCCCAGTTTGATCATTCCCTAAGAGCAATTTTTATAGTAGAGGTGAATATTATCTTTAATTTCATGCATATCATGTAATAGTAAGTTAAGAGGTAACATGTATTATAGGTTGTCTCTAACCCACAATTCCCAATAACTCTAACGCTCTCACATTTTTATTGGAGTTTGTGTAGGAGTTATCCCTTGCATGAGGTATGGTACTTTCTCTCTCTTCACTGTTCTCTCCTCCACATCACCATTTAGTCTTATGTGGCATCTTGAAGTTTATGTTTAGATGCCCATATTACTTGCTGTAAGTAAAGAGCACTAAGACCAAGGACATCAAAATATTTGTCATTCTCAAATTAATCCTCATCGGTTAAGGTGCTCAATCGTTTCGTGCCCCGTGGATTGATCATGTTTTAAATATTGCATGGCATTACACCAATAGAAATTAATCTTGGTTGGTTGCATGTAACATATTCAATTATGCACATTTACTTTTTGCACAAATAAACGAAAAAACACTTGTTAGATGATGATCATTTTGGAAAGACCTCAAAAACCTTAAAGGATGATCAAAATGGGATGGAGTAAGTAGTAACTTATATAGATAAGAGAGCTAGAAAAGGAAGGGGTTGTCTCTCATGCAAGAATTAGCTCTTCATATACTACAAGATAAACACATTAAATACATAGATGAGAGAAAGAGACAGCAGAAGAAAAATAGAGATAACTTTATAGCTCATCTATCATATATGTTAGCTCTAATATGAACTTAGTTAATAGTTGATTGTACTGTTAAACTTGCTCTCAGTAGAGATCAGTGTGAGAAAAAAAATAGGTGACCATTCCAACTCTTGTTAGACTCTAACTAAAATGCTTTGGTATTGACGTACCTTGTGAAAAAACCTTGCAACTGCACCGACCTGGCCACCTCTAATAAATGTAAACTCAAATACAATACAATGAAATGATAAGTGTAATGTCTCTTTCCAAACTGTCAACCATCTTTTTTAAAGAAAACATGTTCTGATCGTTGACATTTTGTTTAAATACTATATGAGATCTGTTGACCTACTTTATTTTATAAGAGTAGGATATAAGTGCACGTGTGTGTATGTGAGCACAAGCATCTGTAATGTGTTTTTTAAAAAGAAATAAACGGACGATTAATAGGCCTCTAATCGTGCTCTTCACCAAATCACTTGAGGCATGGGGCCGGTGCGTTTAGTAGTAGATGCCATCGATGAGATTCATTCCTTCCATCTGCACCGTCCATCCCCCACGCCTTCTCCCCCAAAGGTTCGTCGGGTTCACATCCCCCCACGGACCAATGGAATTTTTTTATTTTTTATTTTATTTATTAAAATATTTTAAAAATAATTTTCTATTTCAAAAATTTACAAATCTAGTCACCCATCATCCTTTGGGAGGGTAGAGGATGATTTTTCTGACGTGGCAGAAGGCCGTTGGCCCTCGCCTAACGGCTGGCCAATGTGGGAGGGAAAATTTGCAGGCAGCCCCCTTGTCGCCTTCCCAGAGGGCAATTTTTCATTGTAGGGGGCCGCTTACAAAATGACTGGGAAGGTGGCCTAGCATTTTTGTAGGCGGCCCCCTTGCCGTCCTCCCAAAGGGTGATTTTACACTATGTGGGGGGCTGCCTGCTCAAAGGAACAAAATAGAAAGATTTTTTTAAAATTGCAGGATTTATTTTTCACTCAAATTGGAGCCCGAGGAGGGGGTTTTTTTATGTCAAAATATTGAACTATTCGTTCTAAAAATTAGGTAAATCATCATTTTGAAACAAACAAAATGGGAAGAATTTTTTAAAATTCCAACGATTTATTTTTCACCCGGATTGGAGCCCGAGAAGCGGTTTTTTTATCTCCAAAATGCAAGTTACGTAAGTTGCGTATAATTCTCGCATATGTTGAATCATGTAATAATGTACACAACTAAAGGTAGAATTTACGAAAATATAAGCACATACTTATAAATTATAAGGAATACAACGTATCGAGCGTCAAAGGAACTTTGCAAATTGAAACGATACAATCTCATTAATTTATAATTCGTGACGCATACAACAACACACCATCATAATGAAACATTATTATGATAAGATAGTTAAGAAGTGTCATGGATACACGATACAAATTTGTCGGTCCCGATGAATCGAGTCTGAGCTTATCTACCGATCCCTTCTCGTCGTTCAACGTGTATTGCATTTTCATGCTACTTCAATCGCTGGTACTCTATTTGTGTTTCAAACTCAGTTATCTTTTGGCCATGATATGTTGGATTGACATTGTTGATCCACAAAGTGAATCCGCACCTCCTTGAACTGCCCTGAGAAATAAACGTACGTAGTTAGTAAGTTAGGGTAATAATATTATGCAGATGCTAGTGAAATTGGAAAAATGTAAGACGTACAACGAAGTTGTTGTCTACGTTGGGGCAGACAAAATATTTCCTGCCAAATGTTTATTCTGCAAAGGAGGTAGCCACCTAGCAGCGATATCTACAATCACACTTTGGACGCTCTGACCATTTAGGTAAACCTAATGGATTGTTCCTCCAGTCTAAGCTTGCAATTTGTACCCAACATTCGTACTCCATCCATGCTTGAATGAATTGTGTGGTCGTCTCAGGTTGCGTTATCGTTTGACTGATGGAAGTAACTCTGACCGTATTGATCCACTGTACGAATTGACATTTTCTTACATCCTCCTATTTGCACAATTTTGTACGAAGAGGTAAATGCATGAAAGTAGTGATTACTGGTACCAAAAAAATAATACTTACGACGAAATCATCATCGACAATGTTAGGACACACGAAGCATCTTTGTCCTCGAGTTCGTTATCTTACGGACCTTATCACCTGACAACGGTCACTACAACGACATTCTAGATGTTCCCGCCATGTGGGGAGTCCCAAGGGATTTACCTGCCATTCTAAAGCTTCTGCAGCAATTCGGCGTTCATGCTCATCCTTCCGCCTAAGGTAGTCCGATCTTGTTTCACTACATAAATATCCACATGTTCCGTCGTTTTGTGGGTTCTCCGTATCTACCCACTCAATGAAGTTGCACACCGTATGGTATGTCTGCGTAAGATGTTATGATGGCGCAAAAACCAGTTAGCGTTTTATGTATTGAGTATAGTTAATTGAACTTGGAACAAATGAATCATACCTGATCAATGTTTGGGCATTGGAAGAATCTCCTGCCCCGAGTTTCTACCATGAGGGATGACTTAAGTATGCATCGATCCCCACAAGCGCACAACGAATGGTTACTTCATGGTGGAAACCAACCAACGAAAGGATCACTTCACTAGTTGAGACGCTCAACAAATAGAGCTTCCATTCTCTCTAGATTTGTGGGAATTTGAAAGATGATATGAAGAGCTTGTATTCGGCTTGTCTATTTTATAGTGGTAGCAACCAGTGCTAGAACTGGACTTAATGAGAGCCATACCTCATCTCTAAAATCTTTTGTTTGGCTCTTCAGGCCTTGGCATAGCTTATGGTGTACTTGAATTTGTCTTCAATATGACTAATAATTGATCTTGGTTCAAAGCCATTGTTGCAGACAACACTGTTATACATCTCACTTGCAACAAAAGCTGAAGTGATGTTGCGGTTATACTTCTCCACCCTTGTAAGTGGCACTGGTGCTCGGTCATAATGCTAACTTTTCAATAATCATTCCCCTTATCTGCATAAACACGCCATGGACAATCTTCCTTCACGCACTTCACTGCGTACACATAATTGGTTGACTTGACCACCCTAAACTCTCTCTGCAATGAGACCGCTCAATGCTTCACCGCCTCCTTCATATTCTCCTTATGAGCATACCTAGCACCCTGAATTACTTCATTTTCCTTGTATTCCCAGTGTACATGATGCCCCTCTGAGATAACAAGTCCCGAGAAGTCCTCGTTTGTCCAATCAGTGGGCATTACATCATCTTCCTCGTCGGATGATGTGTCGCCCTCCGCTTGCTCGTTATCTGAATCTTCCCTCTCCATTTCATCGACGACTGTACCGACTCTCTCCTCCTCATCCGCCATGCCCATGGCCTGCACCACCCTTGTTTGATTTTCCTCATTTTCCATCAATGGTCCAACACAATCCCCCACATGGCTTGGACCCTCAACATCTTCGGTTTCCATTGCAACATTTCTATCCTTTTCATGCATCGACAAAAAAATAACAAGGGGCCATGACCGTTCAAAAGCCATCTCCACATACCATCTCCAAGCATCAGTGCTATCCATTGGCATTAGTTCCCAGAAATAACCTTCTGTTGCATGACTCACTACAACAGATATTGACATTGTGTTGACTCTTGGGTCTATTCTAAATCCTCCCATCAACCAACTATAAATTGACTGAAATATTCTCTCGGCAGGCCTATCGATGCCCTTCGATGTCATTCTAATATTTGATAGATCAACACCATCTGAACCAAATCTAAGGTTGCCTTGACCGTGAACTAACTGAAATATGACCTTACTTGACATTGTGCCTGATGAAACAAAAACTAGGTTAACTAAGTTCATATCATACTAACCAGATCTAATGTTGCCCTCGGGGAGGGCGGCAAGGGGGTCGCTTGCAAAAATGCGAGGCTGCCCTCACCGTCCTTTTGTAGGCGGCGCCCCGCACAGTTCAAAAATGCCCTTCGCAAGGGCAGCAAGGGGGCCGCCTACAAAAAGGCCAGGCCGCCCTCCTAGCCCATTTGCAGGCGGCCCCCCACATAGTAAAAAATCGCCCTCTGGGAAGGCGGCAAGGGGGCTGCCTGCAAAATGCCTCTTCCCCGTTAGCCGGCTGTTAGGCGAGGGCCAACGGCCATCTGCCACGTCAGAAAAATCGCCCTCCCAGAGGGCAATGGGCGACTAGATTTGTAAATTTTTGAAATAAAAATTATTTTTATAAATATTTTAATAAATAAAATTAAAAATAAAAAAAATTCCGGACCAATGGACGACGAAGCACTCCGCAACCGCAGCCCGCAGCCCGCAGTGCACGCGCGCTGCACGTGACTATAGCCCTTGCCCGAGGCCCAATTATGATCGCTAGCATGGGCCAAACAATTTCACGTGGACCGAAGAGAGGCCCAACAATGTGAAGACCCGTGTCTGACTCTAGGACTCGTTTTCCACTTCCTGAGCGGGCCCAGCCCAATTGCTACCATGGACTAGGCCAGCGACAAGCCAAGAGATATTCGTATTCGGTCACAAAATCTTATGGAATAAGTCCACTTTGACTCCCTTAACTAGTGGCCGAGTCTGATTCATATCCTTCAATCGCAATACCAGATATCTCGACCCCCAACTACTAAAACCAGTGTAATTTGACTCTCTCAACGGTTTTAGAGGGCGGTTTTGCTGACGTAACGCCTACTAGCGGTGTTGACCTAGTCTTCATCCCACGTGACGCTTAAGTGGCATTAGAATTAAAAAATATATATCACAAAAGTATTATGTGACCCACTGACATGTGGGGCCTACATGTCATCCTCTCTCTCCTCCCCTTCTTCCTCCCTCTCTCCCCTTTCTCTCTCTTTCTCCCTCTCCCCTTGCTCTTCCTCTTCGGCCGTATGCGGGGAGCGGGGAAGCCAACGAAGGCCATCGGTACGCCGGCGGGAGAAGCCGACAGAGGTGGAAGGCCGGCGAAGGCCATCGGTGCGTCGGCGGCTTCTGTGGGTCCCGTTCCTCGGGCGGCAGAGAAGTTCTAGCATGGTGGAGGCCGGCGACGGGGTCTGGGTGGCGGAAGCAGGGTCGCGGATGGCGGGAGTCGGTGGAGGAAGCTCGTCCTCCCAGTGAGGGCGTCGTGCCGGTGGAGGTGAGGACGGGGTCTGTCCCCACGACGACGTGGTGTGGAGAGGCTGGCGGCACCGTGGATGGCGGAGGGAGCTAACGACGGCGCCGTGGGTCTCAAATCCGCTTGTGGGTGCTGGAGACCCACTCGAAGCTGAGGGGACTAGGGACGGAGGAGGTCGCCGGCTTGGATCCGTGAAGGAGATTGGCGATGGAAGCGGAGCCGGCGAGGAGATGAGCCCCAGTGGATGCGGTGGCCTCCATACGATGGTGCCGACGGAGAGGTCGGGAAGGACGACGCTGGGAGGGCGCCGGCGGTGGCAAGGTGGAGGCACTGACGACGGGGATCCATGATGTTGGCGAGGGGAAGAGAAAGCGAGAGAAGAAAGAGAGAGGGAGGAGGAAGAAGGGAAGGAGAGAGGATGACGTGTGGGCCCCATAATTTTTTGTGTGTGAATGACAAATGGGTCCCACACATATTTTTCAAATTCTAATGCCACATAAACGCCATGTCAACGCCACGTGGAAGGAAGACCAGGTCAATACTGCCATGTAGACGCCACGTTAGCGAAACCGCCCTCCAAAACCGCCGAGGGAGTCAAATTGTTCCGGTTTTAATAGTTGGGGGTTGAGATATTTGGTATTGTGGCTTAGGGATACGAATCAGATTCCGTCACTAGTTAAGGGAGTCCAAGCGAACTTATTCCAAATCTTATATATTCAGCAACCTCTCTCAAATCTCAAATCATAATTCAGCCACCGGATTATTGCATCTAGGCTAGCGAGAGATATTCGTATTCGGCCAAAATTCATACATATAATTCAGCTCCAGCCTAAAAAATTCCAAGCCAATCCAACCAAAGATCATCAAGTCGGTCAAGCAAGTAATAAGCAAATAGTAACAATTATGGTTTCTTTGGGAAACCTACGCGATCTGTATGGTGACTTCGTCGAGAGGGCGACACTGGCGCGAGATCTCATGGTACCAATCACGAGCCACCTGATCTCCAAGGATTAGGATAGACACAACCTCCATCGTCGTTGCATCCTGGCCCAGGATCTCAAATGGTTCTTCCAGAAGCTCGACGACTTGCGTGCAGACATGGTGGCGTTCAGCGCCATCGAGGCAATCGCCTTGTGCGAGAAGCTGGGCAATGCGGTGATTGTGTTCAGGGATGAAGACAGCGTCGTGATCGCGGTCCACAGGCAGGAGGAGGTCAAGAACGGTCTCTACTTCGCGGTTCCGCCTCTCCACCTCACGCTCCCACTCCGTTTCATCGAATCTGAAATATAGAGGTATGTATTTATTTTTTATGTGTGTATGTATATAGGTTTCAATCTAATCTCTCCAAAGGTTCTGGAAATAAAGAAAGAGAGAATTCAACTCCCAGAGATTTTTTTAAAAAAAGCACTCTGTTCTAAAGTATAAAAGATTAATTATATATATCTTATCCTAAGTCAAATTAAGTTTAGTTTGACTAAGTTTTGTACATAAGAGTATTAACATCTACCACATCAAACAAGTAAATTATGGGAATGATATTCTTTATCTAAATAATAAATTGTTTATGAACAAACACTAATTGTGCTAACTATCGCTCAAATCAATTAGGTCACCTTGTATCCATCAGTTCCATCAAGTGAAGGAACCATAGGGCCAACATATGATGTAGAAACTAGCACGGCAAAAGCAATGGTGGAGCTAAACATTGGAGGCAACACAATGTCAATGATATTGTGGATGCGATCGAGGCATGTGATTGTGTCCAATCAGAACCTGAACCCGAGTCCTACGACAACCACCACTCGTTGTGGAGATGGAGGTAGAGGGCCACCACCGAACACCATTATTAACACTAGGTTTGTGCTGTCCACCAAGTCGACACTCTACGGGCCAAGGCTAGGAGCAGATGGACACCTGTGGATGGATGGAACTAATGTCACTCGCTATGTAAAGCGCACGAAAATCAGCGAAGCATCCGTATGAGTTGTTTAGCTGGCTCCACCAAATTATTGGATGGTGATCTCGGAGCCAATGAAATGGTGGTAACTACTAGCTAGGGATTGTTTATTAGACCATCAAAGTTCAAAGAGATTTTTGATTCTTTGTTACAAGTGGCAAGGTAGAATCCAATTTCATCGAATAACCTAACTTTAGTAGAAATTTTATTGGGTCAACAACATGTAGACGTATAAATAATTATTTATTGTAAAGACAATGTTGTTTCCTTTGACATCACTACCTACATCTACATGGATATACACTACGCACATTAATCTCACACCACTGCATTTCTTATGTTCGGAGTACAATAGCAAACAGTAGCCAAACACTATCCAATATCTATACTCTTCGATGTTTTTCTTGCTAACTACCAAATAACCACATCACATGTGACAACTCATGGATATCAGGCATAAATGGCCAAGTTATGTTTTTTTACTAACAAATTTTTTCTAACTTAAATGAAGGAAGAAAAACAAATGTAATAGAGGTGTGCATGATAATTCAATACCCCTAGTGACTTCCTATGTTGCCAACTCCCTCCGTGTCTCCCTGAGATTCCAAGATTAAACCAAATTTCATGATGTAGATTCTCCTACATAGATTACATAGCCTAATCAGTAGAGATCAGCGTGAGAAAAAAAGGTGACCATTCTAACTCTTGTTAGACGCTAACTAGAATGCTTTGGTATTGACGTACCTTATGAAAACCTTGCAACTGCAACCGACCTGGCCGCCTATAATAAACTAGATGGAGGCCCTGCGCTTTGCTGTGGATATAAAAAAGTTTTAGGTAGCCAGAAATAAGTAAAAAAACAATATTCCATACACATATAATTTACTTGATTCCTCAAACTAACTTAATTCCTCAAACTCTGCATTAATAAAACGGAAGGAAATTACAGCCAACATTTTTTTTTGGGCCCAACAAAGGTTTCATGACATATATGATAACCCAAGGTACACGGTTAATACATAGCATGATTTGTTGGGCAGCTGCTAACAATCTGGCACCATAGCAATATTGTTTTGCATAATTCGTATGTAGAACACAAAATTATGTCATAATATGATAAATTCAAGAATTAGTACATACTACGGTTTCAATAAAAGGAAGAGGAGCATTCAGCCAGGCATTCAGAATAGAACTCCTGTGAGATGGCTATGTAGAGGTTTAGAGGTGGGTTGTAAGGAGACAATATATCACTTCCAACTCTACAACATCTGTTGTACAACCTTTAAGATGTATGGCGATGCGCTGATACCCATACACTCACTCTTTGTATTGGAAGCATGCCCTACAATGACACTTGCAACTTAGTGGGTCAAGATTCGCTGAAGAGAAAAATATTATCAGTAGTTTGTATATTATATATTTAAAAAATGATCATTTTGTGTAGAAGTAAATGTGACTTGCATGGCCTGTAAGAATAAATTTCATTGATATGTACATTCAGCTTTAGTGGTTGAAGAAAGTAAGAGGTTTTAAAAAATAACGAAGAATAAATATGGACAGTTTCGGAGTTGCTCATAGTATTTGAACTAAAACCTCATCAACCTCATAGAGTATATATATATGCACCACCATGAATAAACACAGGAGGTTACAAAAGCAAAAGCCTTTCTAAAGCACACGTGACAAGAAATAGCTGATTGTAAAATAAGGTTTAATAAAAAAAATAGAATAGTAGACGATGTTAAGGTTATCATCAGGTTGGTTTACACAGCCAATATTAGGTAGTTGATTGGGTTTATAATTATATAGTACAAGTTATAGTGTGATCATCTGTAAGAGGCAATACTTTGAGCCATTGGACTTGATTACATATGTATATCAGGAAATATTGAAGGAGAGAGAGTGTAAAGGAAACTTCGATTTGACAGTAAAACATTTTGTGCATGACTATTGGGTTTTGAGATATCTGCTTGACTGAATCAATAAAGCCATATGAACCTATAATGTTTTGTAAATGTAAATTAGAAAGACATGCATATCAGTAGGAACTGTTTAGCCTTTAAAAATTAGTACACAAGCTATATTTGCTGATAGTGAAGGGGATAGAAAGCATGCATAAAATTAGAGCAATACATGAAACCATCATTGATTTAAATCCTACGCACTACTAACATACACATTGACTGCAATATTCAAATGTTGTGGTTCTTGGAACATACAAATCAGATAAGGCAAGGATAGCTACTATTTTTAACTTTTATATATAGATATATAGTACGTATCTTGGAGGAAAATTGAAGAATTGTGGCAAAACTCTTTGATCAAAAGTAAAAAAAGGAAACATATTCTAGTGATATGACTTAGTGGTCTTCTTATCTGTGATGGCATCATCAATTCAGTGTCCTGCAATAATAAGTGGATGATTATTCCATTGATAGTTGTATGGAACATAACTAAAAAGCAGTAGACATAGAGCTATGAGAAATACATGTTAGTTGAGAAATCTTGTCAGCTTGTAGGCTTATTAGTGATTTAGGCCATCAAAAATCTCTTTGTAGACAACATTGTGGGTAGTGTTGTCATGATCAGCAAGGGTGTTCTCAACTAAAATATGCGAGCCATCTGGTGATGTTACTCGTGATAAGGCAACATAGAGTTGGCCATGTGAGAAGACTGGATTGGGTATGTACACGCCAACTCTACTAAGTGTTTGCCCTTAGCTCTTATTTATGGTCATTGCATATGAAACCTGAACAGGAAATTAATGACGCTTCAACTTAAATGGCCACTTTTTGTCTGTTGAAGTCATTAGAATTCTTGGTATATACGCTTTAGATCCTCTAGCTTTTCCTGTGATAATCTCTCCTTCAATGACACGACGTGTTAATTGAGTTACTATAAGTCTTGTGCCATTGCAGAGACCCTTCGATGGATTGAGATTGTGTAGAAGCATTATTGGAACACCTATCTTTAGTTGGAGATGATGGTCTGGCAACCCACCTATCTGTATTGTATTGAGGAACTCTGTTGGATAAAGAGATTCAAGTGTAGCATGGTTACTTATGTCGTCATCAATTGTATCAGCACTGTAATATGACATTTGCTCTGCTTTTAGCTGAGTAATCATCTGGGAGTTGATACCAGCAACTATTTCATTTGTTGGTGCCAGAATTGCTCGCTCACATAAGTAGTCGGCCGAATACGACATATCTGAAACATTATAAATAAAAGAGACCAATGTAGCAAGATTTCTTGATTCAGTTGGCAAGAGTAGGTATTCTGGAATTTCAACCCATGAGGTATCATCTTCAGTAGGAAAACTCCCAGGAACTGTTCCTTCACCAATATGCAACAACCACTCAGCAAATGACTGAAGACGATTTCTTTGAGCATCAGATAGAGAGGTTGATCAAAGCCTCATATTCTTTGTGAGATGCATAACAATGCATTGAGACCACAAATGAGAACGTGTAATGGATGCACCTAAGATCTGATGTTTCTTTGCATGGGGCAACACCGGAAGTGTTTGCCAAAAATCTCCTCCAAGAACCACAGTAATGCCTCCAAACTGTTTGTTAGCTAGCAATGGATCATTAGATGCTAAGATATCCCTTAGCGTCCTATCAAGAGCTTCAAAGCAGTTCCTATGATTGACAGGTGCCTCATCCCATATAATTAAGGCCGTTTGTTGTATCAATTCAGCCAACTGTGTATGTTTTTTATAGCACAAATAGAATGTTTTTGTATGTCAAGAGGTATTCGGAAACAGGAATGAGGTGTGCGACCACCGGGAAGCAAAAGTGATGCTATACCAGAAGAGGCAACAGCTAAAGCAATTTTTCCTTGAGCTCTGACGCTGTTGAGCAATGTGTTCCAAAGAAATGTTTTACTGGTGCCACCATAGCCATACACAAAATGTTTGACCAATGCTATTGTTAACTGAACATAGAATCTCATCATAAATTTGCTTCTGGTTAGAATTCAACTTACTCAGCTGCTCACTTGCTTCAGTTGAAATCTGATTTAGATCATATGCAAGCTCATCCATTATAAGTCTATTGACAATTGTAGATACACTATCTAGATGTGGCTGAGGTAAATTAAAGTTTGTTAAACTGTAGCTGGCATTCCTAAGAAGCCTATCTGTTTCAGAAAGGATATAGGACCTAATATGTTGTGTAAGTGAAGGCATAGAAAGAGCAGTTGAACCATGGGTAATCTGGTAAGCAACATCTTCACCCATTGCAGATGCATGTTCTTCAAATAAAGCCAAGGGGTTTGCAACGTCACAAAAGAGAATGAGTGTCACAAATAACTCACGGAGTTGGTATGGAAGAGCCCAATGAGCTGCATCAGTCATTGTAGAAGACCATTCGCGATCATCACCAAGAAGGCCTAGAGCTTGGCAAGATGCCTGAAATGTAGGGTATAGTGTTCGTTCAATAGTACGGGTATCTGAATAAGACTTTGCCCATTTGACAATGTGCAGCAACATGCGAAGGTAATATGTTTCTCCTTGGTTAGGACTAACATGAGCTATCCTCCTAATCTTGTAACTACCACGTCGTGTATCCCAATATTTGCCATTTCCATGCCAAGTAAAGTGTTCTGGAAACTCAGCATATGTGAATTGAGCAGCATGAGGATGAGTTTTATTTGCTTCAAACCATGTAGCAAGTTTTGTGATGTTATTGCAAGGGTTTTGCAATACTTGCTCAAGGTTATCATCTTCATTAAAGTAAATATTGTTTTCAAATGGCAAGTGAAGATGAAGATGCTCAACAAAAGGATTAGTGTAGTGGATGTCAAATTGAAGCAGGCGCCATGCAGCGTCGTTAGGAGTTACGCATCTACATTCCAGATAGTTTCTTATCTCATTAATTCCTTCAGTTGAAGATTCACCAGATGCATTTCTACGTTGGAGACCAACCTTTGAACAATCAAAACCTTTTGTAAAATACTTGAATAGGTATTTTTCCATCCCATCACGATTAACTCTCTCTACAATTATATGTGCCTGGTACTTGACAACTAAGTCCACGTTGTGTGGGACAACAAACCGGTTATCAAGAGCAACACCATTCTTCTCGATAGCGATTTTATTATTTGGTCGAGCATATTGAATGTGGCCATTCTGCAATATGATTGTTTTGCCACGATATTCTTTTGGGTAAAACTTGGAACATTCACTAGCAACCATGCATGCGCATTCTGGATTTGCTTCACCACATGGCCCATGCATCATAAATGTTGAAACAGCTTCATAACCAATTTGATCTACAGATGGATTTGGCAATTATGCTGAAATGTACCTGTCAATTTGCTCGGTTGTCAACAGGCAGATTTTTATATCCATAGTATAATATGGACATGTGGGAGGCCACATTTCTGGAACTCAATTGTGTATACAACTGGAAAACAAAGGATCAAGTTAGTCTATAATGTAACAAAATATTTTTTTAAAAATGATAATATGTCTGTGAAAAGAACGAATACAACACCTGTAGTAATTGGACCAAAGAATTTGTTTTTGACAATGTCATCCATAAAAAGAGTAAGCTTCATATGGAACACACGATCCATAATATCTGGCCAGTCAGCTACAAGTTGGCTTGGGATTGGAGATAAAGCCTATGTCACTTCTGACCACAACGGGTTTGATGTAAAAGTGATAAATAAATCAGGGCATCCATATTTACGGCAAAGAGCAACACAATCTAGATAATTCTGGTATAGATAGCAGGGTCCTCCAGTGTATGAAGAAGGTAATATAACCCTTTGGCCGGTCTCTGATCCTTCAACTATACTCTTGCTAACACTATCACAGATTTCCTTGAATGGAGCTGATCTATACTTCTGTTGGAACGATTTTGTCCTATAGTGTTTTTAATCGAGATTCCTCGATGCAACAATATCCAGCAATGACATAGGATTGAGTTCCTCTCTTACAACGCATCGGAGTGTTGAAATCATCTTCTCTATCATGGAGTCTATAGGCATAATATTCAGCCTCTGTAACATTCTTCTGTTTTATGGCTCGTGATCGATCACACTGTCGGTACTTCAGATTTTCATGGTAACTATCTTCTCCATAAGGGAATAAAATTGGATATTGCATTGCCATACACTTGCAATGCTTTTCTTTGATCCTTTGCAAGTGACCATCTTTGTTTCCCACTATCAAATCCCGACCAATATCACTTTCACCCAAATCATTTACTACTAAGCCAACTACCTCTGATGTTATGGGAGCACTAAATATATCACCATGCTTGTCAGGGGCTCCAAACAACCTAATGCAGAAATGATCATCACAACCCTCTGATAGTCTATCACGAGTTGTTCTAAACAACTAGACAATTGGGTTATGAGTATCAAACATATGCATGAGAGCACTAACAATGTTTTCATTAGCATGAAAGCTCTTATTTGTATGGGTAGCAACTTGTATTCTATTTTTATTCTGGTCGGTTACCTTGTTTTGGCAATAGTGATCCAATCCGATGACAAAGTTGACCACTGACCTTGAATACATATGGGCCTCGGCCATCATTGATTGAGTTAATTACCTTAACACCCATAGATGTGAAGGCAAACATGGAGTTGTAGTATTTGATATTGTTAAAGAAATGAGTAGAGAGAGATCTGTTAGCTCCAGTGAGGAGGCTATGGAGAGGCTCTGGAGGTGGTTTGTAAGAGGGCAGTATCACACTTCCCCCTCTACAACATCTGCTGTACGATGGTGAAGATGTATGTCGATGCCGATCCACTCGCTCTTCATACCAGAAGCATGCCCCACAATAACAACACATGCAACTTGGCGGGCCAAGACTCAATGGAGAGAAAATATGACCTGACAAGAAAGTACAAAATGTATAAGATTCAATAGGTAATTAGAAATAGATAGAATCATGCAATCAACATAAAGCATGTCCAATTGTTGAGGAAAAAGGCTAATATATGTGCAATAAATAACCAATTTATTATGGTAAACAGTAAGTTTTCTCCAATAAATATTATTATAGTGTACGTATGCTGAATAACAAACAACATTTAGTACTGTTGAATTATTAGCGACATGTAGAATCAGTGATCGGTGACTCCTATGGTCATTGACTAATCAACGCCTTGTAGTAATAAGCGAATAATCAGTGTCTAATATAATGGAGCACTATTGAATAATCAACCGCATGTACAACCAGTGAATAATCAGTGATTTATATGGGCATTGGCCATTGGATAATCAGTGACTTGTACTACAATTGAACAATCAGTGACTTGTACTTTAATTGAACAGCGACTTGGATAATCATTGAGCAGCTGTCAGTATAATCACATACCAATCTATTTATTGTTCAATCACTGAATAAACATCAGTTTGTACAATCATTCAATAATGATGGGTAGGATAAATTACACCCACACAGAGTCATGAAAGAACAATTCAACTAACCTCTTGTGAAGTGCATGCCTTCTGATTGAGTACTATACACAATTGACAGTGGCTAAAGGCAACATGGTCTAGTAGCAATTCTAATAAAGGTCAAAAGCAAATATATGAGCATTTGGGTGAGAAACAAAAGAAGCATGAAAACTGGAAACCATGCAACATGCTTTTAATGTAATCTAGAAAACACATGGAGTAAATCACTGTAGTGTAACATACTAACAAAAAGTAAAGTAGGTGATATTATTTTCAACAGAACACATTGGGCAGAGGGAAAACAACTCATCAAATGTCTGAATGTGAGCTGAAAGTTTGGCAAGAAGCTATTGGACCAAGGTGGAGCGAGTAAATATTACCTAGCAAGAAAGACAAAATTGCATCAAAATCATCACCTGATTAACATATATATGCATGATTAGAAGATGCCCTACGTACCTGTTAAGTTGTTTGTGAGCATGACATTGCGCGACAAATAATTTATCGTACTGTAGTATACATTCAGCAAGTGAAGTACTTTTTCAATAAGTTTTCAATAAATAACCAGCACATTGTGAAGATGGTGGACAATAATTATTAAATAAGCAGTGACTTCTATAGTAGTTGAATAGATGATTGCATGCACAATTACTGAGGAAGTGATTTGCTCGCAATCAAAACTGAATCAGCAGGCTGCATAGTTCTGAATAATCATCTGTGCCCTACATGGCTAATGGATAATATGAAACTTGTACAATCACATAGTAAGCAACCATTTTGTATAATCAGTAAACAACATCGTTATAATCAGTAAACAACATCGTTGATCAAGATGAAAAATAACAGCAAATTATTTCGGGAATAACCATGATTGTAGTATTGTAAATCTCATGTTTAGCAATACACTATTGTAGGCAAGAATATATATAACAGTAGCCTTAGACATAAATAAGTATGGAGTAAATTGAAAGGGAAGAGAGACAAGCATAGTGTGTGCTTATGGTGATGGGTGTTGGATGATGCATTAGTGCCATGAGAGGTCGACGATGAAACTATAATGGGTAGCATAAATTTCACACTCTCTCTTATATATGTTAAAAATATAACTATGGAAAATAGACATAACTAACCTATTTCAGATCTTGCCAACATACCTGCTTTGCGCTTTCGACGAGACTGAGCTGCGTTTATAGCATCTGGTTGGCCATGAAAATTGGGAAGGATGCTGGGTATTTCATGTTTCTTGTACTAAGGAGAGAAATGCAAACTTGTATATGCAAGACATAAGGTGTGAAATATATGACCCATAACCCATCAAGCTTGACCCTTATGGGGATCACCTAAGTTTAAGGGATTAATGGATAATAACAAAATCACGATATTCTGAAACCTTAGGTGACATACCAATAGACTGAGCAAGCAGACGACGATGCACCGAACAACTTGAAGGCAGCTGGAAGTTTGCCAAAAATCCGTAATCACAGCCTACGGAGGTTGTACAGGATAATACATTTAACATCAACAAGAGTGTCGAAACTTGGTTTCGGCAATAACAATCTGGGGGTAGCAGTCAAGCGCCAAACACAATGGGTTAGTATGCAAAGAGGTTTAGACAGGTTCAGGCCCTCTCTAACGAGAGGTAATACCCTACTCCTGTTTCAGGGATTTGATCCGCCGAGTGATTTATTAATCTCGCGATCTCTTGATCTCGGTTGTCTCGTATGCTCTTGCTATGTTTTTCTCTGTCGTCTCCCTCCCTCAAGGGGCGTCCTACCATCTTTATATAGTCTCGGAGGGCAGGCTTACAAGTCGGAGACCCTATCATATTCTCGGAGGACTCTTTATGATTACCAACTATAGACTATGAGCCGTTACGTTATACAATGGTAATGTAATACCCAAGTCATAAGCCGGTTTACATAATCATGAATCATAACCTATCCCCTATGGTAAGTCGGATAAGCTAACCGTGAGGGTATCCGGTACCCACAATCTCCACAGTAGCCCCCGAGACTTTCACAGTCGACAAGATAACTTTGCTTCGAACCAGAATCACACAGCCAAGTAACCTTTTAGCCGAGTGCTTCCACCACCGAGTGCCTCCATTATCTCTGCCTGAGCCTCCCGAGTGCTTCATCATCCAAAAAAGGCAGTGAAGGGCTGAAAACATCGTAAAGAAAAGTTTTAAGATATTTAGGTGCATCGACTGATGCACCTAATTAGGTGTAGCCCCCGACTATGTGTTTAGTTAAACATACTAAACATATAATCAAGAATTATAATAATCATACTCTCCTGAGTTAAATAAATGCCTAGCCTAAGCCAAAAGCAATCATAAAAAATCATATAGCACATAACCTCACAATCAAGGCATAGTGTATAATGAATTCCGAGTACTCGGCAAGCTCATGCTTATCCGAGTCATTTTGCCCGAGTCATCTCAGAACAAACAACTCAGCCAACCCTCATGGGTAGAAAATCTGAGTTAATAATTCATCAGTCATTTGAAAAATATGACCAAAATATTAAATCGCTCCAGCCATAATATCGGTCTTAATCAAAAAGAGCACACTAAGGTGGCAAAAAAGACATTGACATAATCATAAAATCAACTGTCTTATAAAAACCAAACAGCTCCTGCAACCTTCAACAAGTTACCAAGATAGTTATAAAAAACCTTACTGTTCGTCACCTTCCAAGTTGCATCGTACCAACCTTCAACAAGTTGTGTAACCGCTGTATGAAAGGATTTTAAAGGTATTGGGCAATAAGACACGCGCATATTGCCATGGCAAATCTGCTTAAGTCCTCAAGGACACATGTCAAGCCTCACCTGTGATATGGGCCGTAAGTTTCTCATGGGCTCGGCCCAAACACGAGAAAACTCAGCAAAACCCTAAAAATCTTTCTCAAAGCGCCGGCGTCTTCCCCGCCACTTCATCTTCCCAAAATTTTTCCCCTTTTCGCGCTCCTGTTCACCAACAACTCCGAGAAACCCGAGAACTTGCGCACGCTCAAAATCATCCATCAAAGAACCCAAGTTTCAGCTCAATCCATCATCCGCATCCAGCCTCCAACATCTCCTTAAAAAATCCCCATCCCCTGTGCTAGATCCACCTCCTCTCAACTTGCATCCATGGCAGAAGAGAGAGAAATCCCTTTCGACCAATGGGCAACCTCAGACGTGAAGGAGTCAACCCTGTGGGAAATGGTAAAGAACGGAGTTCTTCTGCCCAAAGAAATCATCGGCTGGCGCCCGGCGTTCGGCGAGGAGTTCTGCACCCCGAACACTGGTGAAATTGTTGTCTTCACCTCTTTCTTCTACTGCGGATTTGGTCTTCCCACTTTCGATTTCTTCCGTGGCATTCTTGAATATTACGATCTCCGAATCTATCACTTGAATCCCAATTCCATCCTCCACATTGCTATCTTCATTCATGTATGCGAAGCTTTCTTAGGCATCCTTCCCCATTTCAATCTGTTTCGCCGCATGTTCTATGTCAAGCCACACCCGACCAAAGACGACCCCTGCGTTGTCGGTGGGGCTGGTTTCCAACTCCGCGGGACTCTCCGCAGAGACTACTTCTCCCTTCCCTTGAAATCCTCCAATAAGGGCTGGCATGCAAACTGGTTCTACATCTCAAACCCTCATCCCAGTTTGCCCAACTTCGTCGGCCTTCCACCGATCCAAAGAGCCAACTGGAGCACAATGCCGGAGAACCAAGATTGGGTAGAAGCGAATAACCTCTTGGCTAACATTCTTGAAATGAAGAAGAAAGGCCTCCAAGGAGAACAAATTACCTGGCACTTTATCAAGAACCGACTGGCTCCCATCAAGGAGAGATCCAAACCGGCATTTGAGTACGAGGGCGAAAGCGACCCCAATCGAGAGGACCGCGATGCTCTGAGTTACCAAGCCTTGTGCACTCATATGTACAAGATTTTCTCCTCTGGGATCACAGTAGATCGCAGCCACAAGATGCCGGTTCCTCCCTTCAACTTGTTCCGACCTCCTCCTCCAGTAAGCAGACTCGGCCTCTTCAATTTCTCTTTATGTCACTCATGTTCTTCAATATATTTCAAAAATTCCGTTTGCAGGCTAATGCCCTCATCATATCTCGGCCGTACAAGGTATATCATGACGATCAGCCGACTCGGCCTGCTGCCAAAAAACCAACCGGCGGCCCCAAAATCAAAGTTGAACCTCAAGAAAAGAGGGTTGCCGATGACGAAAATATCAGCAAGCGGGCGAGCAAAAGGAGACTAGTTGTCGACGACTCGGACGACGAAGAAATCCAAATCCCACGAGCTAACATAAGTCCTCCGAAGCCGTCCGCCAGATCTGCCTCTGAGATCAGGAGGTCTAACAGGTATCTCGCATAACCAAAGTCATCTTCTTGTTGAAAATCTTTTCCTTTCCATCTCAACTGTCTTCATCTCCTTTCTTGCAGAAAACCCCAGGACATAGATCCCATCGGGAGGACCGAAACCACCAATCCGCCTGCAGCATCAGAAAAACCAAGACCTGCAGAACAAGTGCCTCAAAACCCTCCCCCGAGTGAGGATGTTCCTGAAGTGGAGCGCCCGAGTAAAGATGCTCCTGAAATTGAGCCCCCGACTGCCAGCCAAAGTAACCCAGCTGAAACCCAGTCGGCCGAAGATCCACAAGGCTCGCTCAATCAGGAAGCACCACCCACGGACCCGGCTCCGCAAACAAGTATGCTTCAATATAATCTCCAGACTCTTGTCTTCAATATGCTCCTTACTTCTATTCTCTATTTATCCTCTTTAGATCAATCAGCCGAAGAGGAGGAGATCTCCCGACTGAAGTCTTCAGCTGACTCGGTCCCTCCTATCAAGATTGAGTGGCGCGATGTCGAAGGCGTGAAGCAAGGCATCGTTTTAAATAAGCAAAAGGAGAATGAGGAACGTGACATGCTTGTGGCTAGCCTCAACGAAGCGACCCGGCTGATGAATGTAAGCATAACTCCTCCATGTCTTATCTTTGCGATCCAACGTAATTGACTATCTTCATACTCTCGTGCAGAGGATATATTGTCGCTCAATGGCCAAGTCAGACACACTCGAGAAGCTGGTTCCCCACGTAAATTCTCTGGAAAACGTCCACCAAGACCTCAAGGCCGCCAGAGAAGAAGCTGCAGCTCGAGAAGTTGTCTTGCGAGCAGAAATTGCGAAGCTCCGAGATGCGAACTTGGAACTCCGTGGCTCAATCGGAGGTGAGTCGAACCATCCTATTTTCATCTTCATGTGTGTGTCTGATCCTGACATTATGCAATCCTTGTAGCCAATTTATCTGAGGTCAACTCTCTCAAGGCCTAGCTGGAGAAAGCAAAAACTGATAAAGCAAAGCTGGAATCCGAGAAGGAAAAAGCCCTGGAAGAGATTGAAGGTAACTCGGTAAATTCGCATTCCTCAATTTTCTTGGTCTTGACCGTCGACTGTCGATGTAACCCGCGCCTCTTGTCAGCAACATACCGCCAAGGACTCGGGACAAGCTCATTGGATGCTGTTGAAGTCTTCGACAAGCTCAGGATGGCGCCGGCAAAATACATGGAGAACATCACGGACGCGGCCATCATGGGTGCAAGCTTTGCTCTTGCGCAGACGAAATCGCTCTATCCTAGGATAGACATGGACTCTGTAGGAGATGGCTTCGCAGCTGGCACCACGGATGAGTGAGCCCTGGAGCTTATAAATGAAGCGCAGGAGTCGGCGAAAAAGGTAGCTGGTGATGTAGCCGCGAACTTCCAGGAGTAGCTGACTTGCCTTGATGTACATGACTCGTTGTATTTTTGACTTGTAAATATTTAGCTCATTTATGTTAATGCCTTGATCCGAGTCTTCATATATAATTTCTTAAGAATTTTTGTCCGACTATTACCAAACCTAGGCTTGGTTAAGTCATCAAAAAATCTCAGTCCTTATCTATTGAACTCGAACCAAAACACTAGGCAATGACAAGCTAAATAAGAACAATTTGTTGATGATGAGAAGAAAAATCATGCTTTATTGATATATATATAGCCCCCGACTAACAACTCAAGAAGTCATCTTGTTTGAAATTGGCAGTCGAGAAGAACTTAAAATCGGAAAAGCTTAAGCATAATATCGACGAAGATGTTCAATATTCCAAGAGTTCTCCACCATGGTCCTGTCTTCGCGCTTCAAGCGATATGCTCCTGGCCGAGTCACCTCAGCAATTATGTAGGGCCCTTCCCATAGTGGAGATAACTTGTGACGATCTTTTGTAGTTTCAATCTTGCATAGAACCATGTCTCCAATGATGAAAGTTCGTGATCGAACGTTGCGATTGTGGTAACGGCGAAGTCCTTGAAGATATCTTGCCGACTGAACCAATGCGGCTTCGCGGGCTTCCTCCAGTCGGGTCAGGTCATCAACTCTGTCTTGGTCATAATGCTCGTCGTCGAAGCTGCGAACTCGAAGAGACTCGTACTCCATCTCACTCGGCAGCATTGCTTCTGCTCCATAAACCAAGAAGAAAGGAGATTGGCCAGTAGCTCGACTAGGTGTAGTCCGCAGTGACCATAACACCGAAGGCAACTCTTGAACCATCTTCCAGCATATGGTTGTAGTCTATCAAACACTCGGGCCTTGATACCTTGGAGAACCATACCATTGGCACGTTTGACTTGTCTGTTGCTCTTGGGGTGCGCCACTGATGCATAACAAATCTTTATACCGAAGTCCTCACAGAACTCCTTAAAAACGCCTCCAATGAATTGAGTCCCATTGTCAGTTATAATTTTGTTCGGGACGCCAAACCGATGCACGATGTTTAGAATAAAATCTCGCGCCTTGTCCGCAGTTATCGTAGCAACTGGCTTAGCCTTGATCCACTTGGAAAACTTGTCAATCGCGATGAACAGATGCGTGAATCCTCCTGGTGCCTTCTTGAAGGGACCGACCATGTCCAAGCCCCATACGGCGAAAGGCCATGATAAGGGAATTGTTTGAAGGTCTTGAGCTGGAACATGGCTTTGCCGAGCAAAGAACTGGCAACCTTCGCACGTGCGAAACACCTTGTCTGCATCGGAGACCGCCGTGAGCCAGAAGAATCTCTGTCTGTAAGCTTTGCCCACCAGAGTACGTGTCACAGCGTGGCTGCCACAAATGCCCGAGTGGATATCCTGCAACAACTGTCGTCCTTCCTCTGGCGTGACGCATCTCATCAAAACTCCAGAGGGGCTTCTCTTGTATAGCTCTGAATAGACCATGACATAGCCTTGACTGCGACGTCGGACTCGTTCCGCATCATCCCGGTCGTCCAGCAGCTCCTACTGAGTCAAAAACTTGATGAACGGTGTCCTCCAATTGGCGTCGAGCATGGCGACCTGGTTTGTTACTTCTTCGTCGAGGGTTAATTTCTTGGCTACAGTCGGCTCGTAGAGGTGCTCCACGAAAACGTCAGTTGGGGCTGCTTTGCGCTTGGACCCAAACTGTGCCAACTGATCTGCCGCTTCATTATTGTGTCTCAAGACATGGGATAACTCTAGTCCATCAAACTTGTCTTCAAGCTTACGAACTTCCTGTCGATAGGCCTCCATGGTCTCATTTAAACAGGACCAGTCCTTCATTACCTGGCTAACCACCAACTGGGAATCTCCTCGCATAATCATCCGTCGTATCCTGAGTGAAACGGCAAGTCGCAGTCCATGAAGCAGGGCTTCGTACTCGGCGACATTGTGTGAGGCAGGGAAGTGAATGTGAAGGACATACTGTAGCCTCTCCCCAGTCGGGGAAATCAGCACGACTCCCGCTCCCAAGCCGGTGACTCTTTTGGATCCGTCAAAGTGCATGGTCCAGTATTGCAAATCCTCTCTAGGTACATCTTCTTGTTGTTCGGTCCACTCGGCTACGAAATCCGCCAGGACTTGAGACTTTATAGACGTCCTCGCCTTGAAAGCTATGTCTAGCGGCATCAACTCCAGAGCCCACTTCGCGATGCGCCCAGTAACCTCCCGGTTATGGATGACATCGTCGAGTGGAAAGGACATGATGATGGTGACCGAGTGACCCTGAAAATAATGGGCTAGTTTCCTGGCGGTGATTAGAACTCCATATAATAGTTTTTGTACCTGAGGGTAGCGGGTTTTGGCTCCTGCCAGCACCTCGCTGACAAAATAGATCGGCCGTTGAACCTTTTGAGTTCGGCCTTCTTCCTCGCGCTCGATGACTAAGACCGTGCTGACCACCTGGTGAGTTGCGGAAACGTAGAGCAACAGGGGTTCTTGAGGGTGCGGTGATGCCAACACGGGTGGTGTCGTGAGGAACTCCTTGAAGTCTTCGAAAGCTTTCTGAGCCTCAGGGGTCCATTGGAAGTCGGCGGTCTTCTTCAGTAACCTGAAAAAAGGCATACCTCATTCGCCAAGTCTTGAAACAAATCGGCTTAATGCCGCCATGTAGCCAGTGAGCTTCTGGACGTCCTTCTGGGTACTCAGGGGCTTCATGCTCCGGATAGTGTTGATTTTCTCTGGATTTGCCTCAATGCCGCGATGCGACACCATAAAACCGAGCAGCTTACCTGACGGAACACCGAAGGTGCACTTCTCCGGGTTTAGCTTCATTCTGAAGGCCCGAATGTTCGCGAAGGTTTCTTCTATGTCGGTGATCAGGTCTTCCTTTTGCTTGGTCTTGATGACAACATCATCGACATAGGCTTCCACGTTTCTCCCGATCTGATCATGCGCTGATAAGTGGCTCTGGCGTTCTTCAGGTCGAAGGGCATCGTGACGTAGCAATAAGCTCCAAACGAGGTGATAAATGATGTCTTCAAGCAGTCAGACTCCTTCAGGCTGATCTGATGGTAACTCGAGTAACAATCCAAAAAGCTTAGAAGCTCGCAGCCGGCTGTTGAATCGATGACTTGGTCAATACGGGGCAATCCAAAAGGATCCTTAGGGCATGATTTATTGAGATCGGTGTAGTCCACGCACATGCGCTATTGTCCTGTCTTCTTCTGAACTAGGACCGGGTTGGCTAGCCAGTCGGGATGGTAAACCTCTTTGATAAACCCGGCAGCTAAGAGCTTAGTGAGTTCCTCCTTGATGGCATCTTTTCGATCTTGAGCGAAGTGGCGTAGTCGTTGTTTAATAGGTTTAGCGTCATCTTTGACGTTTAAAGAGTGCTCGATCACCTCCCTAGGAATACCCGGCATGTCAGACGGTTTCCAAGCAAAAATATCTTTATTATTCTGGAGGAAGGTGACTAGCGCGCTTTCCTATTTGGGATCTAGCCCCGTGCCTATTACAGCAGTTTTAGAAGGATCAGATGGGTCAAGGGGGATTTTCTTTGTCTTGGCGTCGCCTTCTCCCGACTTGGCTATCTTCTTGGCAGGGACTTCACCTTCTCCAAATGTCGAAGCGGCCAGTCGGACTTCTTGTTGGCCGCATAATTTCTCACGAGTTTGGGCCATATCGCAGCTTTCTCTATCGCTGGTGAAGGCTTGCTTGAAATCGCTGCGCAGGGTGATAACTCCGTGGGGCCCGGGCATCTTCATGATGAGGTAGGTATAGTGTGGTACCGCCATGAACTTAGCGAGCGTAGGTCTTCCAATGATTGCGTGGTAGGCCGCTTCGAAGTCGGCAACCTCAAAAGTAATGTTTTCCGTCCGGAAGTTCTCCCGAACTCCGAAGGTGACTGGGAGGGTGATGTGCCCGAGTGGCGTAGATGACAGCCCCGGGATGACTCCATGAAAGAGGGCTGAACTCGGCTTCAATTCTAATCTTGGAATCTGCATCTCGTCCAGCGTCTTGGCGAATAGGATGTTGAGGGCGCTACCGCCATCGATGAGGACACGCTTGAGCTTAATATTACGAACCACCGGGTCTAGTACCAGGGGATACCGCCCCGGGTGAACCACTCGGTCAGGGTGATCCGAGCGGTTAAACGTGATAGCCACCTCCGACCATCGTAGATAATGCGGGACTTTGGGTTGTGCGGCGTTGACTTCTCTATCGGTCAGTTTTTGCTTCCTCTTGGACTCGTACGCCTACGGTCCCCCAAAGATGTGGTTTAGCTTGCCCACGAGGTGTTGGAAGGGCTCTGAGCAGCTAGCTGGGTCGTTCCTCTTGGTTCCCGATGGACCGGCTTCATCAGCCGGCTTTTGTCGTAGCTGTGCTGCGTACTGCTCAGCGAACTGTTTGTAGATGAAGCAATCCTTGGCCGCGTGCTTGTGATTGGTATGGTGTGTGCACTGAGCGTTCATGATCTTATCATAGGTGGCGACTCGGGGACGCTGTTGTTGGTAGTTTGATGTCGTGGCGACCAGATCCACGGGCTTGCGCTTGCGATCTTTTTGGACATTGTTATTGTTGTTGCCGTTGTCCTTCTTAGGACGCCAGCTGCTTCCGGATGGTTTGTCGTCCCTTTTGTCGTGCCGGTCTTGTCGTGAGGCCTTGATTGCATCATCAGACTTGGCGTAGGAGTTTGCTGTCTCGAACATTTGTTTGACCATCTTCGGTGGCTTGCGCCCAAATTTGCCGATCAGTAACTCGTCGCGGACTCCTTTCTGGAACGCGGCTATGATAACGTCGTCGGTGATGTTGGGGATCTTGTTCCGCTTCTCCGAAAAGCGCCGAATGTAGTCTTTTAGCGATTCATCTGGCTTCTGGATAACGTTATAAAGATCAAAGTGGGTCCCGGGCCTTTCGAAAGTACCCTGGAAGTTGGCGATGAAGTGGTCCCGAAGCTCACTCCACGAGTCAATCGAGCCTCTTGGCAAGCTCGTGAGCCAGTTCCTGGCTGAGTCGGCGAGAGCGACGGGCAGGTAATTGGCCATAGCCTTGCTGTCTCCTCCTGCTGCGCGGATGGCGAGGGTGTACACGGTTAAGCATGACTCGGGGTCGGTCTTACCGTCATACTTGTCAATCCCGGCAGGCTTAAAACCACTCGACCAGTCCACTCGACGCAGGTCCCGAGTATACGCGGGCACTCCATCGTCGTAGTCGTCGGGTGATCTCCTTCTGTCTTTAGAAGAGCGCCGTTCACGTTCCCGGTAGCGTCGGTCGAGTACTTCCCACAAATCACTCGGCGGAGGCCTTCGCGGGCTGCTTTGGTAGTTGGAGTTGTAACTGCGATGATTTCGGTCGTGGACGGGTGGTCAGTTGTGTCCTCTCTTGTGAGAATCGGCCGTTTGTTCTCGTTGCCTCCATACTGTGTTGTGGCGGGGGTCTTTTGACTTGACGGGTGTCTTGCTTTGCTCACGTCTCTTATAATCTTTGGATCGTAGCGGCGACAAGCGGCTCCTATCAGGCATTTCAGCAATGGATTCGGTCGGCCTTCGTGCGGAGCTGGAGGGAGGGCCATTGGCCGTAGCCGCGACGATGGTCTTGATCTTGTCTAAGAGTGGTGTCACTGCAGTTGTCGCCGCTTCGATGACGGTGTCGATGAGGGTGAGGGCAGCGACGGCGTTCTGTTGAGGCGTTTGGAAGATGTTAGCGTTGTCGACTCGTGTCTGCAATATGGCCTCACGGGCGGAGTGCCCAGTCGCCCTCAGGTCCCGTTTCTTCTTAAGAGTTTGAGAAGTAATAGAAATAAGGAACGATAACACTTTTGCAACCATACCAATAGGGTTGATAGATAGACGGCAACACATTGAACGGGTAGAAGGCAAAGGAAAGTCTACAAAGAAGCTAGTATTGCCTTCTTGTAGAGATCTATTAGCATGAGTATTCTTTGTAGGGAAATGAATTAAAAAAGAATCATTTATGAAAGGTATACAAATTTATGTAAAACATGGTGAGGACAGAAGGGTAGGCCTGCACAACATCAGCAAGTGTTTGAGAAGTAATGGATATAAGAAACGATTACACTCTTGCAACCATACCAATAGGGTTGATAGATAGACGGCGACGCATTGAATGGGTAGAAGGCAAAGGAAAGTCTATAGGAAAGCTAGTATTGCTTTCTTGTAGAGATCTATCAGCATGAGTATTCTATGTATGAAAATGAATTAAAAAAGAATCATTTATAAAAGGTATACAAATTTATGTAAAACATGATGAGGGCAGAAGGGTAGGCCTGCACAGATGATTTGTACAACAACCATAGGACCACTTGCTTGTAGATGGGCCAGCTAGCATGAGCTGTTCACGTTTGCGCCGCTGTTTAGTAGACGATTTCTTTTCACAACAGGTCCAGACATTTGTGCCTCGCTAGATTCCCTCGAGAGAAGGTTGAAAGAAGAACATGATGAATTCACCAGTTTGGCATGTGCCCCTGAAACAAAGGTGGAAGCTGGGTGGGTGTCATCATTGATTCCAAACTATTTCAGTCCTATAGGTACAAAGCACCATAACTTGCAAGCAAATATTAAGCAAATGGCAACATAGGTGAATAAATTTGAGCACTGCATAGATGGGAACTATGGAAGTAAGCACAAACAAAAAAGGATATCTGAGCAAGTAATTTTTCTTGTCAAGCCAATCTAAGTGCTGTTTTGGTAGGTTTCTATGAAAATGGCCAACAACACAACATATCTACAAGTAGTGTTTCTTCTGTGGAATAAACTTATTTATCAATTCACAAGAGCACAACTAAATGTAGCATTTGTATTGTGGCATCAGAAAATTCAAAGCATGAGCTTACGAGACTCTATGGACACAAGCAGAATCAAGTAAAACTAAAAGCTTATTAGATCAAACTACCATCGTCGGCCAAAACAAAGCCATGAGACTTGCAGTGCAAAATCACCAACCAATCAATACTTGCAGGTCACATCTAGCAGAGATTGACCGATAGAAAATAAACACAAAATCACTATGAAGATTAAAGGCATAAAGGACAGCACCAACTCAACCTGAACCCTAGGAGCAACTGCGACGACGCGAAATCAGGCAATGGCGTGTATAGGCGAGGTAGACATCTGTGGAGGAGCAGATGGCAAAAGCATCGGTGTGGTTCAGGAGAGGTATCCACAGGGTAGGGTCTCCTTCCCACCCCCTGATCCCCTCCTGATTACGCGGCTCCAACAGCTGTGCCTCGATGAACTCGCCGTTATGTTAGGTCATCGTTGGGCACAACTCCCGTGTTATGGAGGCGGAAGAGGCTAAGCGGGCGATGGCATTGGCCATGAGGAAGCAGAGTTAGCGGTGGATGGCTGGACACTGAGGAGTGAGGATGTAGTGGAGCACAGCTGCACCGAAGGGAACAGGAAAGGAGGAGCGCAGAAGGGGATCGGTGTCGAAACCTGGTTTCGGCAATAAGAAACAGGGGGTAGCGCACAAGTGTCAAACACGATAGGTTAGTAGACAAAAGAGTTTAGACAGGTTCAGGCCTTCTATAAAGAAGTAATACCTTACTCCTGTTTCGGGGATTGAATCCACCGAGTTATATATTGATCTCGTGATCAAGTTGTGTATGAAGAAAACCTAGCTTATTGCTATTGTCTCTATCCCCCTTAAGGGGCGTTCTACCCTCCTTATATAGGTTTAGAGGGTAAACTCATAAGTCGGAGACCAAACTACATACTGTATAAGACTCCATAGTATTCCCAACTTAGGACTATAAGTTGTTCCTTAATACACAAGGTAACGTAATACTTAAGTCCTAAGCCTATTACATGATCATGATTCACAACCTATCCCCTATAGCCAGTTGGATAAGCTAGCCGTGTGGGTATATGGTACCCATAATCTCCACAGTAGCCCCTGAGACCTTCACAGTCGACGAGTGTTGGCGCAGAATTTGGACCCGTCCCACAACAAAACGGGTTCCGCATTACCACGGCGGCCTGGGAGATCTGCTTAACTCCAGTGCAGGTCCAAATTGGCTTGCCTAGTCGTGCACAGAGCGTGCCAGTTGATTTGATCTGCAATCAACAAGAAACAAGTAAACCATATCAGAGAACAATGGTCGACCGGCCGATAGGCCGATGTCACATTGTTATAGCCCAGCCGATAAGGCAAAGCTGTATCGGCTTACTTGTTATAATAAGCAAATTGATAAGATTTAATCTCATCGGCCTATGCTAAAAGCGTGTAACAGATTAATGGAATTAGCCGATGAGGATTTCATGAGGATAACTGCGCTAGCTATTACTCTAGTGTAAACTTATACAAGTCAATCGGCTAACATAAATACACCAACCACAAAGAAGTCTTTAAAAACACTCTGTGACCGATATGCTTATATTCGTCGATCCACATGTATAAGTGGCAAACACATGCAAAAACTTAAATAATCACATGCATTAGGTAAGACCGGCTGAAACCCCGGTGCTATCCTTAATTACAATCGAAAACAAGCTTCGTGTTAAATCTCGAAACAGGACTAAGGTCGATAGCAACTCAAAGTGTGAATCGAGACTTAACACAAAGAAAATCAAGCCGTCGATTGCTTTTGGGGATGGTAAATGCATCAAATAATCTAACCAAGCGAAACAATTAAACTGTCGTCGGCAATAAACCCTAAAACGAATAGACCGCCGGCGAAGCATAATTAAGACGCCTGTCAAGATTACTCAAAACACGACAGACGACGATCACATCATCGAGGCTTAACGTGCCTAAAGCGACACGCTAGCCCCGACGATGCCAATCGTCGGGGACGAGCTCTTACCTTTGCTCTGGGAAGGCAAGAACTCGTCGAGGTCAACCTCTTACGAGGGTTGGCGATGCGCCGAAAGTAGATTGAATTGGTTGTATGATTTGATTGAGAGAGATTCTATGTACAAATTATCAGGATATTTATACCCGAGGTTACAACAGAACCCTTGTAGGGCACGATCTTATCTACAACTAACAAACAAGTCCTTGCGGCAGACTTAAGCCATAGATTAGATCTAAACTACTTAATTTACAAGATACAATTGCCTAAAACCGAGCTTTATCTCTATTTGGCAACTTCCTTGAAGCTTATTCCGAGCCCAGACCAAGCCCACATTGACGCTGTCAACTCACAACCCGTATCGGCCCACGACCAAACCGAATCCATATCGGCCGATACACTCTCTATGGCAACACCTCCCTAGTCCGATATGGTTACCGGGTCCGATACGAAGACTGGTCCGACTCCAACTCAATCCTTCCTCTCTGCTTCGGTTTCCTCTTTTCTCTCCAAGTCGATTACCAAAATCCGTCGTTAACACATGCCCCCCAATTCCGCTTCATTATATAATGTGGCAGAATTAGCTCCAAGGAACCCATCGACTTCTTTGCTAGGTCTAATCTGAAAACTGCGCAGATCCAGATTCGAATCCTTCCGCCGCCGATTCAACAAACCCTTCGCGTTTCTCAACTCCGGTGACCCCTCGGCATTCCGTCAACATCGACCCCCTTCACAGCGACCCCCTCAACGACAACGATGGCCTCCGCCCCGTTCTATGCCTCCGAGATCCCTGCGGTAAGTCAATTCCTTCAAAATCCACATTATCGCTTTTTTTTCGCCGATTTCTCCAAGTTAGGGTTTTCACTCTCTGCCCCCCGGGTCTTATATTTTCATCGTCCTTCTCATGATCTAGGTCTTCAAAAACCAAATCTTGATCCCTACCGACGACAAATCCCATTGCTTTCTGCTAGGCCCCATGGGCGATCACGACCCAACTTGGCTAATCAATGCCGAGACAGACAGAATCCCCTTTAGGCAAGCCAAGCCCAATGTGTCTTCATGGAAACATACTTTCAGATCCTGGCCATCCAAGCTTAACGGATACAGAACCTGGCATAAGAGGATTGCTGCTGCCAAACAAGTCCACTGGGACGAGATCGGGATCGGCCAATGCATCGCTTTGTCCCTGGCCGATACCAAAAAGAACGAACCACTCATGTCGACCGCCAGCTACTTCTGGTCCAGTACCTTGAATGCCTTTATGTTCAAACAAGGTCCGATGACCCCCACCCTGATCGACATCAAGATACTAACAGGGTTGGACATTGACTCCGAGATCAACCCCTTCAGCCTCCTGATACATAGCAGCCACAAGTTGAAGACCAAAAAGATTGGAGGTTGGTCTGGGTTCATCTCTGAAATGTAGCCTTCCTGACATTATGGTTGGAGAGATTTGTCTTTTGTGGATCGACCTGCGGCCCCACTACAAACTGTCAACACTTGGCTCAGGCTTTGGTCGACAAGAAACAAATCCCCTTAGGCCGATACCTTTTGGAAGCTGTCTATCGGCTGCTTCATACCTCCACACAAGATTTGATATTAAAACAAACTGTAGCCCATGGAGGACCATGGTGGTTTGTCCAGCTCTGGCTCACCACACACACCAACCCCATGGTCAATCGGCCCCCGTTATCGGACTCCTGCTTCCCCTCCAAATATGCTGATCATGAAGACCCCAGGACCAGAAGATGCATGTCCTATGGGGAAGCAGCTTCTGTCTACCCAGGCGCAGACCAATCGGCCGAGGATATGGCTACATGGTTCATCCGCTTCTTCACCGGCCCTCCATCGGCCAGGATGGAGATGTTTGTCTACACATCGGACCGAGACTTCGAACTCCCTGACGATCTTCAACTGAGTTTGATAAATGATGATTCAAAGTCAAGGGAATTGTTCATGATCGGCCTCACCCCATGCCTGCTCCCAGTAGGCCTATTTCAAGGAAGAAGCACCAGCCTGTCTTATGAATTTTATAATCCAATAGTGGCCGTTAGACAGTGCGGGCTTGGACAGCTTCCTGTGAGTTTGCATCTTAATAAGCTCCTAGAAAGCAGAGGCACAGTTCCATCGGCGCTGGTCATGAGCAAAGCGATGGAAATCGAACTCCCAAATCTCGGTGATTGTGACCGATTGCATCTGAGCGCCTTTGTTCATATCAGTTTCCAGACATGGTGGCAAGAGTGGGCTGCTCATATTTTCCATCAATCGGCCAGATTCTATGTGACGGGCCTTATCAAAAACATCAGCCCTCAGGTCCCCGATGGTCCGATTCCAGCTGTGAGCAACAGTGGGCGAGACATCTTCTATCATCAAGCCCTAGCCCCGTCAGGATCAACTGTCATGGAGTCAATCATCGGCCTTACTGCCCCAAAAGTGGCGTCGCTTCTCCAAGGTCCGATGCCCAAAGAAAACCCCAAGAGGAAAGCGCCGGCCAAAAGCAAATCACAGAAAGCCATCAAGAAGGCTAAAACCGATGACCAGGCCGATGCCGAAGAGCTAGACCCCTCCTTGGAAGAATTCCTTGATGAACAAATGATGGAGAAGGAAGTTGATGCGGCAGCGGCCGATGCATATGAAGAAGAGAACCCATCGGCCGAAACCACCAAGAAGCTATCGGCCGAAGCTACTGAGATCCCGCCAGCCGATGACCAAGGCGATGCCCCCAACCAAAGAGGACCAGACATGCAGTTCGCAAGGTCAATGTAATCCCTTCTTTGCGTTTACATAATCCCCTTGTAATGTCACACTTTAACTTCATATCTTCTTCAGGCTGCGGCGTCGTCTATATTGAAGGAGAGAACTCGATCAGCCCCTTCACCAAGAACCAAGAAAGCCACTCTAAAACGGCGCGAACGAGCCAAGGCACGATTGAGGCCTCCCTCTCCTTCTCCACCACCCTCTCCGACTGTCTCGGTAAGAGTTGATTTTCGCATTGTCTTGCTGTTTACATAACCCTATTTACCATTTTCTTGCTTTTCCAGCCTAGGGCTCCATCACCTTCAACACATCGGCCAACCCCCTCGCCTACTACCTCAACACAGCAAAGGGAGGCCGATGCAAGCACCACCGATGCTCCAACACAGGTAACCACGATTACCTTGATCCCCTTTCTGCTGATTCCTGTTTAACGAGGCTAACCTCGACCCATATTGATATTTGCAGAACCTAGCCGATATGTTTTCTTTTGATATCGGCCAGTTTCTTGATGATGAGGACAAGGAGCCACCCACCACAGCCAGGGCATCAATTTCTGATGATCTAAAGAATCGGCTGACCGACATCGCCAATCGACTGGAGTCCTCGTTGGAGTACTTGGTGGAAGATTGCACCCCCATCAGGGTTAGGGTACAAGAAATTCAGGATGACCTGCCCGAAAGCCTGATGGAGATTCTAACACCGACCATCTTCTTGGAGCAATACCAATTCAAGCTCAACAAGGCAAAAGAAAGACTCGCAGAGCGACGAGAGCGTGAGCAACTGGAATCGGCCCTGTCCGCCAGCAGGGCTCAAGTCAACGCTGACAAGACCAAGTTGGACGAGCTAGCGGTGGAGCCGATTGTCTTGAAGCACAGACTTGAAGAACTCCGTCGTCTCAAAGCAGAGCTAGAATTGAAGCTGGAAGCCACGTGCCATGAAATTCAAGAAGTTGAAGCCGGGATAGCTGCATCACCCAAGGCTATCGAAGACCAGACGGCAAAGCTCAAGGCATCGGCCAAGTATCTTGCCACCCTGAGTAAGTCATTGAAGCCAATCCCAGGGTCGACGGCCGATGACGCCCAAGCTATAGAAGATATTGAACAAATCCGCCGTAGAGCCATTGCAGCTATTGCAGACTTTATAGGGTGATGTAACCTATTTCTTCTTTTACCGTGTAAATACAAACCTCATCGGCCACGCAACCGAATTTGATCTGAAAATTCTAGTGTGAAAATTGTTTCTGAAATCCATCCTGCAAACAGATGTCCCTTTACCAATCAATCTCATCGGCCAAAAAGCCGAATTCGATCTTACTCTGAAGAAGAAAATTCCTCAAAAGATTCCGCGCTCTTACTCTGAAGAAGAAAATTCCTCAAAAGATTCCGCGCTTGTATATATATATATGCCCCCCAAATTTTAGAAGATGAGGGCTCATGTTGTAAAATTTGAACTAAGGGCGATAGTATGTATCGGCCATCTAAAGACGATGTATAACACATCAGCTGTAATCATAAATCGGCTGGAGGGCCGATCATGAGTCGATCCAGACGCTAGGATAATATTTCTTCAAGTACTTGCCATTAAGAGCTCGTCCATAAATCTCGCCATCCAACCCATTGAGCAAATAAGCATTGCGAGGAACACAGCGATGAATTTGAAAAGGACCTTCCCAATTAGGTGACCACTTGCCGAATTTATTATCTCTGGAACCAATCGGCATTATTAATTTCCATACAAGATCCCCTTCTTCAAACGACTTGGTGACAACTTTTTTGTTGTAATGACGAGCCACTCTATCTTTATCACGTTTGATCTTCTCTAGGGCCCGTAATCGGACATTCGCCAAATTGTCTAACTCATCCACCATAAGATTATGGTACTCATCGGCTGTCAAGTCGTCTTGCAAAGCAATCCTTCTTGAGCTGATGTTGGTTTCCCACGGCAACACCGCTTCATGTCCATAGACCAGCTGATACGGAAGCACTTGAATTGCACCATGGCAAGCCATCCGATACGCCCAAAGGGAATCGGCCAGCGTTGTGTGCCATTGCCTCGGCTGTTCGTCGATTTTCCTCTTGATTAACTTGATTAAAGTCTTATTAGAAGCCTCTGCCTGTCCATTAGCTTGCGCGTAGTAAGGAGAAGAATTTAATAATTTAATGCCCATGCTATCGGCGAACTGGACGAACTCATCGGACACGAAGATTGATCCTTGATCGGTGGTTATCGTCTGAGGTAACCCAAACCGATATATAATATATTCCTTGACAAACTGAATTGCATCTTTGGAATCAACCTTCTTAAGGGGAACGGCCTCAACCCACTTTGTGAAGTAATCGGTAGCCACCAAGATATATTTGTGTCCCTTGCTCGATGGCGGGTTAATCTGGCCGATCATATCTATTCCCCATCCACGAAACGACCACGGCTTTATGATTGGATGCATAGCCAATGCCGGTGCTCTTTGGATTGCTCCAAACTTCTGACAATCCTGACATCCTTTATAATACTTGAAACAATCCTCTAGCATGGTTGGCCAAAAATATCCAATGCGTTTCAACAGCCATCTCATTTTATGGGCCGATTGATGTGTTCCACAAATCTCTTCATGGACCTCGCTCATAACGACTTTGGCCTCCTCAGGACCTAGGCACTTGAGCAAGACACCATCAATCGTCTGATGGTATAAATCATCATCTAGCAGGACATATTGCAATACTTTGTATTTCATCTTTCGTGACGCCGATTGGGAAGGATTCTTCAAATAATCAATGATAGCAAATCTCCAATCGTCGGCGTCCACGGCGGCGATTTGAACCCGTACATCCTTGGCCATCGGCCTGTATCCCGATGCCCCCTGAGCCAGGTCATTGGTCTCGAAGTTTTGCTTCCTGGGTATATGCCTCATTGTCACGATCTTGAATGCCTGAAGCAGCACCTTGCACTCTTCATTGTAGACTTTGAGGACGTCATCTTTGCATTCATACTCTCCAGAAAGTTGATTAATTACCAGTTGTGAATCACCAATGATCTCTACAGAATCGGCCTCGACTTCTTGTAATAACTGCAAGCCTTTAAGTACCGCTTCGTACTCTGCTTGATTGTTAGTATAATAAGGCTTGATAGTAAAGGCAAATTCAAAACTTGCCCCCCGAGGGGTTATGATAACTAGGCCGATACCGCATCCATGTCTGCAGACGGATCCATCAAAATACAATGTCCCTGGCACAATATCTGCATATGCAACTGACTCGTCTCTGTGTTGAACAATGAAATCGGCCAGGGCTTGTCCTTTGACTGCTTTGGCCGATTCATATCTGAGATCAAACTCTGTTAAAGCAAAAATCCACTTCCCAATTCTTCCTTTTAACACAGGGGCCGATAACATGTATTTCATCACATCGGCCTTACTCACCACAATGCACTCGTTGGAAAGTAAATAATGCCTTAATTTAGTACATGAAAAATATAAGCACAAACATAATTTCTCCACCGGTGTGTACCTTGTCTCAGCGTCTAGCATCCTCCTACTGAGATAAAAAATAGCTCTTTCCTTACCATCAATATCCTGAACCAAGACTGAGCCGATGGATTTCTCATCGGCCGATAGGTACAGTCTGAACGGAACCCCTTTCTTTGGAGGGATTAGAACTGGCGGAGAAGTTAAATACTCCTTGATATTGTCCAGCACCTTCTGCTACCTATCACCCCATATGAACTCTTCATCCTCTTTTATCTTCAATAACGGAGTGAACGGCTCTATTCGTCCTGACAGGTTCGATATAAAGCGTCAAACAAAATTGATCTTGCCGAGCAGAGATTGTAACTTGGTCTTGTTCGTCGGAGGTTTGATTTTCTTTATAGCATCGATATTCTTTCGTGGACCAAGAAACCCAGGAACTGACCGGCCGATACGCCAAAGGCACACTTGTTAGGGTTCATTTTTAAGCCATACTTCCTCGCTCTTTCAAGTACCTTGCGTAAATCGGCCAAGTGCATATCATATTCTCGTGACTTCATGATGACATCATCAATGTAAACTTCAATCAAAGAGCCGATGAGATCATGAAAAATATAATTCATGGCCCTCTGATATGTAGCTCCAGCATTCTTCAAACCGAATGTCATGACAACCCATTCATATAGGCCGATTGCCCCTGGGCATCGGAAGGCTGTTTTGTGAACGTCTTCTTCGACCATGAAAATTTGATTGTAGCCTGTGTTCCCATCCATGAAGCTGATAACCTTGTGTCCAGATGCGGCATCGACAAGCAAATCAGCCAGAGGCATAGGGTACTCGTCTTTTGGTGTTGCTTTGTTCAAGTCTCTGAAGTCAATACATACCCTAAGCTTGCCATTTTTCTTCACTACTGGAACTATGTTGGAGACCCATTCTGCGTATCGGCAAGGTCTGATGAAGTTGGCATCATAAAGTCGTGTGATTTCTGCCTTGATAGCTTCGTGCATATCGGCCTTGAATCTCCTAGGAGCTTGTTTAAACGGCCGATAGCCTGGTTTGATTGGTAGCCGAAGTTCTACAATCGATTGGCTTAATCCTGGCATTTCATGATATTCCCATGCAAAACAGTCCATGAATTCTTTTAACAGATTTATAAGATTACTCTTGTATTCCTTTGGCAGGTTAGCACTTACGTACGTCGGCCTAGGCCTATCACCTATCCCTATATCAATCTCTTCAAGTTCATCGGCCGACGTAAAGCCGTGTCCCAACTTGCCATCTAGCTCGTCCACCGCATCATCTGTGTAGGGGCTAACTTGTTCATCTTCAACGGCGGACATCACATCTCTGCTAAAGTAACTGCTTGTCTTGATCTTCGATCGTCTCGATGTCGCAGTCAGTTACTTTGAGGAAATCGGTGTCCCAGACTCGTCCGGACAAGCAGTCGATTCCCTCCATCTCCCATACTGCGAGATCGGCATTGGCCACGTGTACTGTCCGATCGGCCTGCACGATCTCAACCTGGTCCCCTTGCCATTGCATGAGGCATTGGTGCATTGTTGAAGGGACGCAACAGTTTGCGTGGATCCAATCCCGTCCCAACAACAAGCTGTAGGAACCCTTTCCGTCGAAGACGAAGAAGGTGGTGGGTATTGTTTTGCTGCCCACGGTGAGTTCCACGTTTAGTATCCCCTTCGCTTCGGACGCGTTGCCACTGAAGTCCTTTAATACCATGTTGGTTTTGATAAGGTCTTCAGGTACCTTCCCGAGCTTCCTGAAGGTTGTGTATGGCATTAAATTGACCGCCGCGCCGCCATCGACCAGCATCTTCGTCATCGGCCGCCCATTGATGAATCCATTGATGTATAATGGCCGCAAGTGTCTATAGCTGGCGTCAACTGGCTTGTCGAAGATGGCTTGATCTGGTGACAACTGTAGCCTAGCCGAAGATTGTTCATCGTCGGCCACTGCTTCATCGGCCGCCTGCACGCTGTACTCTGCTGGCAGTATAAAAACCATGTTAACAGGCACCGATGTCGCTCGTTTACCTTTTGAAGCCGCAGAGGCCCGGGCTGTATCGAAGGTGCCCTCATTGGCCGTTACCACCGTGGATTTTATCCTCCACTCTTTCTTGGTCTTGGCCGGCCGATGGGTTATTGCCACCTGTTGCTCTTGGATTTGTTCTTTCCTCCTTAGCCTCTGAACCCGCCGTTTTTGTGTCTTAGTGAATACATCGCTTGGGCACCATTGAGGGTTCTGGACCTGTTCCTCGGCTTCGGTCTGTTGGTCTTGGTGCATCGGCCCTAACCTCTCATGAACAGATTTCCTTTGCTTGGCCGGTCGATGCGCTTGCATGCTTGAGCTTGTTAACGACAAAATTTGGTAAATCATGCATTGGATTCAGAGTTAAAGCCGAAGCCGATTGGAGGAGATAAGCGATTACAGAAAACGGAGTATGAATCGGTTGCAAGCCAAATCGGCTACGGTGTGCATCGGCTGAAACAGAATCGGACAAATATAGCCGATATAGCCGATTCCGATGAGGAGATGGCAGGATCATTGTTGGGTTCTGTTGGTGTGCTTCATGAGGATTGCCACGTACGGATTGAGTCCGAAGAAGGCAATTGTATCTATTAATTAGGATATTTGTTAGTTTCCTTTTATCTTTAGGAAAGTGTGTTTAGTGTCCCTTAAGGACTTTATGTTTTTCTTTTATCTTTAGGAAAGTTTCTTTCTTGTCCTACAAGGACTAGTATCTTCCCATGGGTATAAATATGTACACCCGGGGTTATTGTAATCGATCAACTCTCGATCAATACAATTCGGCGCATCGCCACCTTTTACTCTGTTACGGTTTATTTATCAACCGGCGGAATTTGGCACCTGACGCGGGGCTGCATCGGCTGTCGATCTCCGGCGAAGGGGTAAGCCCAATGTTCCGTCGGTTCAGGCAATTGTATCATCTACGTCAGCGTCGTTCAAGGCTGCATCAGTACATTCGACCTCTTGGATTGCTCTGGTTTGGATAATATATTTGCCTGGCTATTTATCATATGTCTTGTGTTAATCTAGTATTAGCATCTCGATTTAGTTTTATCGGCTGCTTCTCGTTTTAGGGTTTCTGCCGGTATCGGCTAAATCGTTTTGCTAGATTAGATTAGCCTAGGCATCTACCACCCTGAAAATCAGTCAAGGGCTTGATCATCTAGATACCGTGTTTCTTTACATACTTAGTGCTACATCAGTTGAGTTTGACCTACTAAGTCGTGCTTAGAACCATGAATCTCTAGCCTGCTTTTTGATTGCCGATAAGGGTTTCATCGGGGTTTCAGCCGATGAGTTATCTGGACGTTGCATCGGCTTATAAGGATTGCATATAAGTTGAATTTAGCCGATGACAACAAAGGTTTCACTGTTTAATCTAATCTTGTGGATTTTATGGCATTGGATCTATGTTAGATTCACTTCATCGGCTATGCTATGAATATATATAATCTCTCTCTTGAGGTGTTTTTAGACATAAGTGATTTATACTGTCTCGGCGCCCTGTCCGATCTATCCCAATCACTTAGTTTAAATATATTTTGAGATTTAGATTATGTATCATTGATATCTACAGCCGATCGAGTATGTCTAACTTTCGTTTCACTTTATCGAGTCATTGCCGATCTATTGCATATTATCATCAGCCGATTGGCTCTTTGTCAAGTGTTAGAATCTTCATTGAACACATAGCCGATAGCTCAAAACCCTATCGCTATCGGCTGTTATCAGGATCGGCTGGAATTACTACATCGGCTAGGTTGGCCGATCGGTTCTTTGATCTGTCGTTTGTATATCTTGTCAGTTGCAGGATCAAACTGACTGGCACGCCTGCATCTCACCAAGATTTGGACCTACACTGGAGCTAAGCAGATCTCCCAGGCCAGTGTGTGTTTTTTGCATCAACAGAGCTGTCCTGATAAGAATCTTCTGCACCATTGCATGTAGGGCACTCCTGGATAGATGGCAACCTCATTCCCTCATTCCAGCAGAACCGGAAAAACTCGCACTCCCAATGCGGGTCGTAGGAGTTGTCTTGATCGGCGTAGCCTTGAACTTGTTCTTCCTGCCGCCGCTGGTATTTTCTAATCAGGCCCTCAGAGGTCTGATAAGGTCACTTGCCGGTCCGATGGGCACTGCCATCGGTCCTGTCCGCCCGCACCATGTTGACAGATACATTCCTATTAATCAATCCATTTATGTAGATGACAGATACACATGAAAACATTATAATAAACACATGTATCAGATAAAACTGGCTGAAACCCCAGTTATATCCTTAATTACAACCGAAAGCAGACTTTGTGTTAGATCTCAAAACAGGACTAAGGTCGATAGCAACTCAAAGTGTGAATCGAAACTTAACACAAAGAAAATCAAACCGTCGATTGCTTTTGGGGATGGTAGATGCATTGAACAATCTAACCAAGCATAATAATTAAACCGTCGTCGGCAATAAACCCTAAAACGAATAGATCGCCGGCGAAGCATAATTAAGACACCTGTCAAGATTACCCAAAACATGATAGACGACGATCACAACATCGAGGCTTAACGTGCCTAAAACGACACGCTAGCCCCGACGATGCCGATCGTCGGGAACGAGTTCTTACCTTTGCTCCGGGAAGGCAAGAACTCGTTAAGGTCAACATCTTGCGAGGGTTGGCGATGCGCCGAAGTAAATTGAACTGGTTTGTTGTATTGGATTATGAGAGCGTTTCTATGTACAGACTATCGGGATATTTATACCCGAGATTACAACAGAGTCCATGTAGGACATGATCTTATCTCTAACAAACAACAAGTCTTTGCGGTAGACTTTTGCCATAGATTAGATCTAAACCTACTTGATTTACAAGATACAATTGCCTAAAATCGAGCCTTATCTCTATTTGGCAACTTCCTTGAAGCTTATCCTGAGCCCAAACCAAGCCCACGCTGGCTTTGTCAACTTCCAACCTCTATCGGCCAATAACCATACAAATCCGAATCGGCCGATACAGCCTTCCTGCCAGCGCCTCATTGAGTCCGATACGCTGACCATGTCCGATACGAGACCTGGTTCGACTCCAACTTAGCCCTTCGTCTCTGGTTCGGTTTCCTCCTCCTTCTCCGGGTCGATTACGAAAATCCGCTGTTAACACAAGGTGCATCGACTAGATGCACCTAATTAGGTGTAGTCCCCGACTATGTGTTTAGTTGAACAAACTAAGCATATAGTCAAGAACTATAATAATCATCCGAGTGATATAAATAAATGCTTAGCCAAAGCCAAAAGCAATCACAAAAATCATATAACACATAACCTCATAAACAAGGCATAGTGTATAATGACCCCGAGTACTGGTAAGCTAATGCTATCGACGAGTTGTTCTGTCCGAGTCCTCTCAAAACACACAACTTGATGGCGAACTCCTCCACGTGTTCTCGGTTGCTTCCAATCGGGCTTGCGTGCCTGGTGTCCGAGAAGCTCACCAAAGGGAACCACCTTCTCTGGAAGGCCCAAGTTCTTTCAGCTATTCATGTCGCTCAGCTTGCCGACTTCCTTGATGGAACAAAGCCGGCGCCGCCGAAGACGACTAATGTCACCAAGGAGGACATAATAAGTCCAAACCATAATATTGGTCTTAATCCAAGAAAAGCACACCAAGGTGGCAAAATAGCATTGATATAAAATCAATTGTTTTTAAAGAACCAAACAGCTCTAACAACTTATAAAAAAGTTGTCAAAAATAGTCATGAAAAACTTCACTGTTTGTCACCTTCCAAATTGCATCGCACCAACTCCTAAAAAGTTGAATAACCACTGTATGGAAGGATTTTAAAGGCTTTAGGCAATAGTACACGTGCATATTGCCAAGACAAATCTGCTTAAGTCCCTAAAGACACGTGACAGGCCACATCTGAATCATGGGCAGTAAGCTTCCCATGGGCCTCGGCCCAAATATGAAGAAACCTGCCGATACCCTAAAAATCACTGAAGCACCGTTGTCTTCCCCGCCGCTTCATCTCATAAAAATTTCCCCTTTCGCTCTCCTGTTCACAAACACCTCCACAAAAAACCTAGAGCACGAGTTCCACCAAATCCATTCATCCAGCTATTCAAAATTCCATCAAAATCCACTGCGCGCATCTTGCTCCTGATATCTTCTCCAAGAAACCTCGCTTCCACCACCTAATTCAATCCTCCTCAAATCTCACCCATGGCGGAAGAGAGAGAAATCCCCTTCGACCAATGGGCAACCTCTGACGTGAAGGAATCAACCCTAAAGGGAATGGTGAAGGACAGAGTCCTTCCAGCAAAGGAGATCATCGGCTAGCGTCCGGCTTATAGTGAAGAGTTCCCAACTCCAAATACCAGTGAGATCATAGTTTTCACCCACTTTTTCTATTACGGATTTGGTCTGCCCACTTCCGAATTCTTCCGCGACATCCTTGATTACTACGATATCAAAATTTACCATCTGAATCCGAACTTCATACTACACATTGTCATTTTCATCCATTTATGTGAAGCTTTCCTCGGAATATATCCCCATTTCAACCTTTTCCGCCGCATGTTCTCTTTTAAGGCCCACCCTACCAAGGATAACCCTTGTGTTGTTGGCGGCGCCAGATTTCAACTCCGCGACACTCTCCGCAAAGATTACTTTCCTCTTCCTCTGAAATCTTCCAACAAGGGCTGGCATGCAAACTGGTTCTACATCTCGAACCCAACCCCCAGTCTGCCCGACTTCATTGGTCTTCTGCCAATCCAACGAGCCAACTGGAACGCTCTACCCGAGAACCAAGACTGGATAGAAGCTAACAATCTTCTGACAAAAATTCTTGAAATGAAGAATAAGGGTCTCCAGGGAGAACAGATCACTCGGCATTTCATCAAATGCCGACTGGCACCCATCAAAGAGAGATCCAAGCCAGCTTTTGAATATGAAAGGCAAAGTGACCCCAATCGGGAAGATCGAGAATCCCTGAATTTTCAAGTCTTGTGCACTCGTATGTACAAGATCTTTTCTTTTGGAATTGCAGTGGACTACAGCAATAAACTGCCAGTTATCCCCTATAACCTTCATCGACCACCTCCTCCAGTAAGTAGACTCTGCATCTCAAATTGCTTTTCATCTTGCCATGTCCTTCAATGTTTCTTAAAAATATTGCTTGTAGGAAAATGCTCTAATCATCTCCCGGCCATATAAAGTGTATCACAAAGATATACCAACCCAGCCGACTACCAAGAAACCAATTGGCAGCCCAAGAATTAAACACCAAGCAAAACGCAAAAGAGCTGCTGCTGCAATCGAAGAAACCAGCAAACGCGCCAGCAAACAAAGAAAACTGGTCATGGATGACTCAGATGAAGAATTTGAAGAAGTCCAAACTCCCAAGGCCAATACAAGCTCATTCAGGCCATCCACCAGATCTGCTCCAAAAATCAGGAAATCCAACAGGTATCTTTCACGCAATTGGTATCGTCTTCTTGTTGAAATCTTACTCGATTCCACTTTGATCACTTCCTATCTTCTTCTACAGAAAACGTCAAGACATAGACCCCACCGGGCAGACAGAAAGAACAAACCCATCCGCAGCGCCGGAAAAATCAAAGTCTATAGAACAAGGATCCCAGACTCCTCTCCCGAGTCAGGCCATCCCTGACCAAGAGCCCCCGATTGCCAGTCAAGCTTCTCCAATTGGAAACCAGTCGGACTCTACCAATCAAACAACTCAAAAGCCCCCGACTGAGAACCAGCCGGACAAGAAGGAACAGGCCCCAACCAACCAAAAAGCACTAGTTGAAGATCCAGCATCAGCTACTGAAGAAATCAACAAGGATCAAACAACTAAGGATGCTGCCACTCAAGAAAACCGTCCTGAAACGACAACAGGTAAACCCAATAATCATCACATCCTTGTCTTGAACATATCTTCTAAATTTCATCTTTCACATCATCCTTAGAGCAAACAACTGGAGAAGATGAAGAAATTATCCGACTAAAATCCACAGAAGACTCAATGCCTCCAGTCAAGATCGAGTGGCGCAATGCATAAGGCAAAAAGCAAGGCATTATATTAAACAAGCAAAAGAAGCTGAAGAACATGATATGCTTGTTGCCAGACTCAACGAAGCCACTCGACTGATGAACGTAAAAAGAAATTCCTCATATCTTAATAGCATAATCTCCTGCACTCGACTGACTCATATTTCATAATGCAGAGAATATATCGTCGCTCACAGGCTAAGTCCGATACCCTGGAGAAACTTGTACCTCATGTCAACTCTCTAGAAAATATCCAGCAAGATCTCAAAGAAGTCAAAGAAGAAGCCGCAGCTAGAGAAGTTGTCCTGCGAGAGGAAATTAACAAGCTTCGAGATATGAACCTAGAACTTCGCGACTCAATCGGAGGTAAGAAAAAATAACTCATCTGCTCTTGGTCGATCTATTTAGCTGTATTAACTCCAAGTCTTCATGCTTTAGCCAATTTATCCAAGATTGAATCCCTCAAGGCTTAGCTAAACAAAGCAGAAAATGACAACGCCAAGCTTGAGTCTGACAGAGATAAGGCCATAGCTGAGATTGAAGGTAACCCCAAAAACTCATACTCCTTGATTCAATTCATCTTGGTCATTAGTATAATCTAAATCATATCTATCGTGTAGCCAACAAAGTTAAATCCCGTGCTCAATTTGAAGTCTTTGCTGAAAAAGTCCAGAGAGCCGAAAGAGTCAGGGATGACATTGCAAATGTAGCCACGCCAATATTGTCTGCAATCTATGAGAACGGTCTTGGAACAAGTGCTGTAGATGCTCTAGAAATCTTTGACAAACTCAGAATAGCTCCAAAGAAGTATATAGAAAATATTACTGATGCTGCTATCATGAGTGCAAGTCAAACCCTGGCAATGACAAAGTCTCTCTATCCCCAAGTGGATATAAACTCTATAGGAGATGGCTTTGCAGACGGCACTACTGATGAACAAGCCTTAGAGCTGATCAATGAAGCACAGGAATTAGCAAAGAAGATTGCTGCTGATGTAGTTGAGAATTTCCAGGGATAGATGTTTGTTGCAAATAACTTGTGTGACCCATCTTGTAAATACTCAGTTTACTTATGTTTATGCCCTAATTTAAATATTCGCATTTAATTTCTTAAAAATTTTCGTCCGACTGTCACCAAGCCTAAACTTGATTAAGTCATTAAAAAAATTTCAGTCCTTATTTACTTAACTCAAATCAGAACAACAAACAATGATAAACCAAATATAAACAAGCTATTATTGATAAAAAAAACTTCATACTTTTATTGATATTCATAGCCCCCGACTGACAACTCAAGAAGGCAACATGATACAGAAAATTTAAGTATAATATCGACGAAGGTGTTCGATATCCATGAATTCTCCACAATTGTCCCATCTTCACGCTTCAGGCCATATGCTCCTGGCCGAGTGACATCAGCAATTATATAAGGTCCTTCTCATAATGGAGATAATTTATGTCTATTCTTCGTAGTCTGAATCTTTCGCAGAACCATATCACCAACAATAAACACTCAGGATCGAACATTACGATTATGATAACGCCGAAGTCCTTGAAGATACCTTGCCAACTGAACTAATGCAGCTTCACGAGCCTCTTCTAATCGGGTCAAATCATCGACTCGGTCTTGATCATAACACTCATCAACAAAATTGCGAACACGAAGAGATTCAAACTCCATCTCACTCGGCAACATAGCTTTAGCCTCATAAACTAAAAAGAAAGGTGACTGACCCATAGCCCGACTGGGTGTAGTCCGCAATGACCATAATACTGAAGGCAACTCTTGAACCCATCTACCAGCATAGGGACTCAATCTATCGAAGACTCGGGCCTTAATGCCTTGAAGAACCATACCATTGGCACGTTCAACCTGTCCATTGCTTCTAGGATGTGCCACTGATGCATAACAAATTTTGATCCCAAAATCTTCACAAAATTCTTTGAAAATGCCTCCAGTGAACTGAGTCCCATTATCGGTAATAATTCTGTTTGGGACACCAAAACGATGCACGATTTTTAAAATAAAATCTCGGGCCTTGTCTGCAGATATTGTAGCAACCGGCCTAGCCTCAACCTACTTAGAAAACTTCTCAATTGCAACGAACAAATGTGTAAAACCTCCTAGAGCCTTTTTGAAGGGACCAACCATGTCCAAGCCCCAAACCGCAAAGGGCCATGACAGCGGGATTGTTTGCAACTCTTGGGCTGGAACATGACTTTGCCGTGCGAAGAACTGACAACCTTCACAAGTTCGAACCACCTTTTCCGCGTCGGAAACCGCCGTGAGCCAAAAAAAACCTTGCTTATAAGCCTTGCCCACCAAAGTACACGCTGCAGCATGACTACCACAGATTCCTGAGTGAATGTCTTACAACAATTGTCGTCCTTCCTCGGGTGTAACACACCTTAACAAAACTCCAGACGAGCTTCTCCGGTATAACTCCGAATCCACCATGACATAACTCTGACTACGGCGTCGAACTCGCTCTGCATCATCATGACCTTCGGGTAGCTCCTGCCGAGTCAGAAAATTGATAAAGGGTGTTCTCCAGTCGGCATCAAGCATGAAAACCTGGTCTGTAGCTTCTTCATCGGTAACCGGCTTTTTAGCAACAGTCAGTTCATAGAGATGCTCTATAAAGACGTCAGTCGGGGCTGCCTCTCGCTTAGAGCCAAACTGGGCTAATTGATCTGCCGCCTCATTATTGTGCCTCAAAACATGAGATAACTCCAATACATCAAACTTATCTTCTAGCTTACGGACTTCTTGACGATAAGCAGCCATATTGTCGTTTAAACAAGACCAATCCTTTATCACCTGATTTACAACCAACTGGGAATCCTCTCGTACAATCATTCGACGTATGCCAAGAGACACAGCAAGTCGCAATCCATGAAGTAAGGCTTCGTACTCGGCCACAATGTGTGAAGTAACAAAATGTATCTGAAGAACATACCGTAGCCTCTCTCCAGTCGGGGAAATCAAGACAACTCCAGCTCCTGTACCAGTGACTCTTTTAGACCTATCAAAATGCATGGTCCAATATTGTGGCTCCTCCCTTGGTACGTCTCCTTGGCACTCAGTCCACTCAGCCACAAAGTCAGCCAAGATTTGGGACTTTATAGATGTTCTGGCCTTGAAGGTAATATCCAATGGCATCAATTCCAAAGCCCACTTTGCGATACTCCCAGTAACCTCCCGATTATGGATGACATCGCTAAGTAGAAAAAATGTAACCACAATAACCGAATGACTTTGAAAATAATGAGCTAACTTCCTGACGGTAATTAAAACTCCATATAGTAATTTTTGTACCTGGGGGTAACGCGTTTTAGATCCGGCCAACACCTCGCTAACGAAGTAGATTGGCCTTTGAACTTTCTGAGCTCGTCCTTCCTCTTCTCGTTCAACAACCAAAACCATGCTGACCACCTGAAAGGTTGCGGAAACGTATAGTAGAAAAGACTCTTGAGGATAAGGTGAAGCTAACACAGGTGGCGTTGTGAGGAAGTCTTTGAAGTCCTCAAAAGCTTTCTGGGCCTCCGAGGTCCACTAGAACTCGTCTGTTTTCTTGAGCAACTTGAAAAAGGGCATGCCTCGTTCACCGAGTTTAGAAACGAACCAGCTTAGCGCTGCCATGCAACCAATAAGCTTCTAGACATCCTTCTGGGTACTCGGCGGCTTCATGTTTCGAATAGCGTTGATCTTCTCTGGGTTAGCTTCAATGCTGCGATGAGACAGCATAAAACCGAGTAGCTTGCCTGACGGCACTCCAAAAGTACACTTCTCTGGGTTTAACTTCATCCTGAAGGCTCGAATATTTGAGAAAGTTTCTTCTAAGTCGGCGATCAGATCCTGTTTTTGCTTGGTCTTGATGACGACATCGTCGACGTAAGCTTCCACGTTCCTCTCGAGTTGAGTCTGAAGGCATCTCTGTATCATACGCTGATAAGTAGCTCCGGTGTTCTTGAGGCCAAAGGGCATCGTGATGTAACAATAAGCTCCGAACGGGGTGATGAATGATGCCTTCAAGCAGTCGGACTCCTTCAAACTGATTTGATGGTATCCCGAGTAACAATCCAGGAAGCACAGAAGCTCACAGCTGACGGTTGAGTCGATGACTTGGTCAATGCGGGGCAAACCAAAGGGATCCTTGGGACAAGACTTGTTGAGGTTGGTGTAGTCAACACACATGTGCCACTGTCCTGTCTTTTTTCGAACCAGAACCGGGTTGGCCAACCAGTCGGGGTGGTAAACTTCTTTGATGAATCCGGTCGCCAAAAGCTTGGCGAGTTCCTCCTTGATAGCATCTCTTTGATCTTGCGCAAAGCGGCGAAGTCATTGTTTAATAGGTTTTGCGTCCTGTTTAACATTTAATGAGTGCTCAATCACCTCTCTAGGAATACCGGGCATATCAGATAGTTTCCAAGCAAATATATCTTCATTATTTCGTAGAAAGGTGATGAGCGCGCTTTCCTATTTGGAATCTAACTCGGCGCCTATTACAGCAGTTTTGGAGGGATCAGAGGGATCAAGTGGAATCTTCTTGGTCTTGGCGTCGCCTTCTCCCGACTTGGCCATCTTCTTTCTTGGGATCTTGCCTTCGTCTGACATTGATGCGGCCAGTTGGACCTCCTATCGGCCGAGTTGTCTCTCACGAGTTTGGGCCATGTCGCAGCTTTCTTTGTCGCAGGTGAAGACTTGCTTGACGTCGCTGCGCAGGGAGATGACTCCATTGGGACCGGGCATCTTCATCATGAGGTAGGTGTAGTGTGGGACTGCCATGAACTTGGCGAGCGTAGGTCTTCCAAAGATTGCATGATAAGCGGCTTCAAAATCGGCATCTTCAAAGCTAACGTTCTTTGTCCGGAAATTTTCCCGAGTGCCGAAAGTAACTGGAAGAGTGATTTGCTCGAGTGGCGTAGATGATAGCCCTGGGATGACTCCATGAAAAGGGGCTGAACTCGGCTTCAATTTAGATCTTAGGATTTGCATCTCATCCAATGTCTTGGTGAAGAGGATGTTGAGGGCGCTGCCAACATCGATGAGGACACGCTTGAGCTTGACGTTGTGAACTACCGAGTCTAGTACCAGGGGATACCGCCCCGGGTGAACAACTCGATCAGGATGATCCAAGCGGTTGAACGTGATAGCCACCTCTGACCATCGTAGGTAACGTGGGACTTCAGGCTGAACTGCGTTGATTTCTCTGTCAGTCAGCTTATGCTTCCTCTTTGATTCATATGCTCGTGGCCCTCCAAAAATATGGTTTAACTCGGTCCTATGGTCTTGAAAGGGTTCTGAGCCACCGTTTGCATCATCCTTCTTGGTTGCTGAGGTGTCGGCTCCATTTGAAGGCTTCTGATGAAGTTGAGTAGCATAATGCTCGGCGAACTGTTTGTAGATGAAGCAATCTTTGGCCGCATGCTTGTGATTTAGGTGATGAGTGCATTGGGCGTTCATGATCCTGTCATAGGCGGTGACTCGTATCACACCTTGAAGTTCTCCCAAATCGTAAAAATCGAAGTTAATAATTTATCTGAGAAATTGCTTAATTAATCTGGAGAAAAATCCAATTAATTAATGCATTAAAGAAGTGGAAATGGCAGGGTGGAATTTTCTTGAGTTTGCCATATGCCGAGTTCTCCTACAACAACAGCTACCAAGCCAGCTTGCAGATGGCACCATTTGAGGCGTTGTATGGCAGGAAGTGCCGCACCCCACTCTTTTGGGATCAGACCGGAGAACGACAACTGTTTGGGACTGAAGTCTTGAGTGACGCAGAAGAAAAAGGCCAGAACCGTCAGGGAAAGGTTGAGAATCGCGCAGTCTCGACAGAAAAGCTATGCCGACAATCATCGAAGGGAGTTAGCTTTCGAAACAGGGGATTATGTGTACCTTCGCGTCACACCGCTTCGGGGAGTACACCGCTTCCAAACTAAAGGCAAATTGGCACCACGCTTTGTGGGACCGTACAGGATCCGTGAACGTCGAGGAGAAGTTGCTTACCAGCTGGAGCTTCCACCCAATATGGCTGGTATTCACGATGTATTTCACGTCTCGCAATTGAAGAAATGTTTGAGAGTACCAGAAGAGCAGGCCAGTCCCGATCAGATCGAGATTCAAGAGGACTTGACTTATGTGGAGAAGCCGATTCGTGTTCTCGAAACCAGCGAGAGGAGAACTAGAAACAAGTTTAACAGGTTCTGCAGAGTTCAGTGGAGCCATCACTCCGAGGAAGAAGCTACATGGGAAAGAGAAGATGAATTGAAGGCCGCCCATCCGCACCTCTTCGCCAACACCTCCGAATCTCGGGGTCGAGATTCCGTTTAAGGGGGGTAGGTTTGTCACACCCTGAAGTTCTCCCAAATCATAAAAATCGAAGTTAATAATTTATCTAAGAAATTGCTTAATTAATCTGGAGAAAAATCCAATTAATTAATGCATTAAAGAAGTGGAAATGGCAGGGCAGGGTGGAATTTTCTTGAGTTTCCCATGTCAAAATACATTAACAGGATTTTTAGTGGAATTTTCAGAGCCCTAGAAATAATTTTAAATCAATTAAAATCAAATTCGGAATTTAATTAATCCCAGGAAATTTTCTTTTTTTTTCTTTTTCTTTTTCCTCTTCTTTTTCCTTTCGGGCCATCGGCCCAGTCCGCCCAGCCGCCGCGCGCGTGCGCCTCCTCCTCCTGGTGGGCTGGCCCACGGGGCCGCCTCTCCCTCCCGAGCACGCGCCGCTCCTCCGCTCACGCCGCGCTCGCCCGTCGGTCCGGGCCACCGACAGGTGGGCCCCACCTGTCGGGGTCGTCTCCCTCCTCCAGCCGGCGGAATAGGAGGGGAGCAACCCCCGGCCGTCGTCTCCCCCACCTCCCGCGTCCACGCGATCCACGCGCGCACGCGCGCACGCGCCCCACTCCGCCCGCAACCGCCGCACGAGAGGGGTGGGATCCGCCTTTCCCGACCGTCTCTCTTTCTCCTCTCTCTCCCACTCCGCCGCCGTTTCCGCACCCCTCGGCCACGATCTCGCCCTCCTCCGCACTTTAAAACGCTTCCCACGTCCTCCTCTCCCTTTTTCCCCTTTTCGCCGCCGCTCCCGTGCCTCCTAGCGCCCGCACCACCACCGACTTCGTGCGCCGCCACCTCCGCCAACTCCAGCCGCCGCTCCCCATCGTTTGCGCCGTCCCCGAGTCGCGCCGACGCGTCGCCGCGCTCGCCGCGTTCTCCTGCACCCCGTCCGCCTTCTTGCGCCGCCGGCTCGCGTCTCCCGCGCCGCCGTCTTCTCCGCCTCCAGGGGAGCTCGGTGAGCCCCTCTTTTTCTCTCCCCTCCATTCCCTCTCCCGATCCCGGCTGCGCCACTCCTCTCCGCGCGTGCGCCCAAGCGCCACGCCGCCGCCCGTCCCCACCCGCGGCACTGCCCGCCGCTGGCTCCGGCTGCCGCCGCCGCCACGCGCCATGGCCGGCCCGGCCGAGCTCGGGCCGTGCCGCCCAGCCGCCAGCCGCCAGCGCCCGTGCAGTTTGGGCCGTTGGATCGGCCACTTGCGGCCGTTCCCCCTCCCGTCCCACGTGGCCGCCGCGTCGGCGCCACGCGTGCGCCACGTGGCGCGCCGCGGCGCCGTGGACCCGTGGACTCAATCCACGGTGGGCCGGCCACCGCCGCCCGCTGACGTCAGCCCTGGGGTTAATTGCGCAATAAATTAATTAAGGTTTTTCTTTCTATAGTAAAAACACAGATAACTTCAAAAATTCATAACTAATTCATCCGAGCTCCGTTTAAGTCCATTCAAATTTCATTAAATTCATAAAAATGCGGAGAATTCATTAAAAATGGTTTTGTGCTTTGTTTCAATAGACTTATAGCATGTATTGTTGTTTGCTTTGTTTGTCGCGTAGATTCTGGCAATTCCGACGCTCCCATTTATTTCAAAATCGTCGCAGAAGTTGCTTCAGCTCAAGAGCAAGGCAAGTCATGCTTCGCATTGATCATATTGTACCCATATTTACAAATACCTTATTTTTCTGTAAACACCGCATTATTTCGCAATATCATTTCATGTGGGTTTTTACCTATTGTACTCAGCCATGTTTATTGATTACCATGTACCTTGAGTAGCCTGGGTAATTAACTAGTTAATCGCTGATTTTAGGAATGCTTAGCCATGCTTAGCTAACTTAGCTAACTAAAGGGGATCATCTTAAATAATTAATTAATGTACTCCCTATGGTGACACTTTGGTTTAGGAGCCACCATGGTAATAATATTTAATTAAAATATGCTAATGGTGGGCTGTGGGTGCATGGTTTTGATGGAAGCACCCATGGCACTTAAAGACCGGTTCATGGAAACCCTGGAAGAAATACCGTGCGTACCACAAGCAAGCGTAGGCAACGGCTGGACTTGTATTGTAGCTTTCCTCTAGCTAACGTACACTGGCTAGGGTGAGCGTGATGGAGTGCGGATGGACCCTGCGACGGTCTATGCGGCTGTTGGATTCACCAAGGCACGAGGGGGGCTGCCCACTGCCTTTTGAGGAGTGGGGGCGAAACCTAAGGTCGTACGATTGGTTAGAGGGGGTTATGCGAAGGGTCCTGTCACAGTCCCTTTCCGGGGTACCGTGGTGGTATACCGGCACGCGGAAACATGTCGTGGGGCTATGTCTTGTGAGTACAGATGTACACCTCTGATCAGAGTAGAACTATTCGAATAGCCGTGCCCGCGGTTATGGGCGATCAACCAGATTCACCGTGATTAGTCCCACTTTCATAATAACTGGAATTACTGGAACTGGTTTAGTTCAGGTGGATGGTTTGGGCCTGTCGCAACGTGCTGTAGCGTTGGACAGTGATGGTTAATATTGATCAATTAATTCAACGTTTTACTACTGCTTTCAACTACTGTTTTGTAATGCTTACTTTATGCAAATAAACCCTTGCCTGCCTTTGGAATACCTTGCATCATACCTTCCTTCCCGGTATGACTTGTTGAGTACAGTGGGTAGTACTCAGCCTTGCTTAATTTTTCCCCACACCAGAAGAGGAATATGCGTCCGATGGAGGCTTCTCAGAGGAGTAGGTTTCGTCCGCTGTCGAGGATGCCTGTGGAATGGTGCCAGCCCGCTGCAAGAGTCCTGTTCTAGTTTAGTTTGTTTTCGTCTTTTCGCTGCATTTCTGTAAGACTTTTACTGTGTTTGTAAGACATGGATCTATATATCAATATTGTCGTCTGTGTACCCTGGCTGGTCCTGGACGGGGAAATCAATACACATTCAGTTTCGGAAATTCTGGTAGTGAATTTCCGGGCGTGACAACTCGTGTACGCTGTTGTTGGTAGTTCGACGTTGCGGCGACTAGATCCTCGAGCTTACGCTTCCGATCTTTTTGGCCATTATTGCCGTTGCCGTTGTCCTTCTTGGGGTGCCAGCTACTCGTGGATTGCTTGTCCTACTGTGAAGCTTTAATTGCGTCGTCTGACTTGGCGTAGGAATTGGTTGTCTCGAACATCTTCTTAACTGTCCTTGGAGGCTTGCGCTCGAATTTGCCGATTAACAACTCATTGCGGATACCCTTCTGAAACGCGGCTATGATGACGTCGTCGGTGATGTCTGGGATCTTGTTTCGCTTTTCTGAAAAACGTCGAATGTAATCCTTCAGTGACTCGTCGGGCTTCTGGATCACGTTGTAGAGATCGAAGTGAGTCTCGGGCCTTTCAAAGGTACCCTAGAAATTGGCGATGAAGTGGTCTCGAAGCTCGCTCCAGGAATCAATCGAACCCCTTGGTAAACTTGCCAGCCAATTTCTGGCTGAGTCGGTAAGAGCGACGGGCAAGTAGCTTGCCATGGCCTTGCTATCTCCTCCTGCTGCGCGAATGGCGAGGGTGTAGACGGTCAACCATGACTCGGGGTCGGTTTTGCCGTCATACTTGTCAATCCCAATGGGCTTGAAACCACTCGGCCAATTCACTCGACGCAGGTCCCAAGTGAACGCGGGTACTCCCTCGTCATAGATGTCGGGGGAATTCCTTCGGTCTTCATGATAGGGCTTATTACGCTCGCAATGACGCTGGTCAAGTATCTCCCTCAAGTCAGTCGGCGCGGGCCTTCGAGAGCCACTCAGGTAACTTGAGCCATTGCCATAGCAAATTCGATCATGAACGGGTGGTCGGCCGAGACCTCTCTCACGAGAGTCGACCGTCTGATCTCGACGCTTCCAGATTGCATGATGACGGGGGTCATTGGAATTGGTAGGTGTCTTGCTGAGCTCGGGTCTTCGGTAATCCTTGGATCACATCGGTGGTAGGCAGCTACCGTCGAGTGTCTCGGCGATGGACTCGGTGGCTCCCTGAGCAGAGCCCGCAGGGGCACCGAATGGTGCTTTAGCGGCGACCATAGTCTTGACTTTATCCAAAATTGGAGTTACGTTGGGGGTGCCACGTCTATGATGGTGTCGATGAGGGTGAGAGCAGCGACCACGTTCTGTTGGGGCGTGAGGAAGACGTTGGTGTTGTCGACTCGGGTCTGAAGTATGGCGTCATGAGCGGAGCGCCCAGTCGCCCTTAGATCTCATCTTCTCTTGTCGTCGTCTTCTTTACGCTTGAGCTCCTCCTCCTTGTGCTTGTGCTCCCCTTCGAACTTGGCTCGTTCTTCTTTCACAACCCTTCGGGCCACGGTTGAGTCGGTCTCCCCTACTTTGGCCATAAGGACATTGAAGAATAGCGGAGTGTAGTCGTCGTCGAAGTCGGAGTCGTTGATGTCCTCCGTGGAGATATCGTAGAGATCATCGAAGTCGGAAGAGCTAAGGTAGTCGGCGATCTCGGTAGATGAACATGATCCGAGTGGTTGAATCATAACGGAGATCTCTCTGGAGCTCGGACCGTAGCATGATGGCGATGCAGAAAATTCTCCTGAGTGGTTCGGTCCCAACTCGGAAGATAGAAAGTTGAAGTAGATCTTAGCGTCGTTTGGTAACCCGAATGGCGCCGAGTGGTTTTTCCCTCCCGACTGGTTCGGATCCGCGTCAAGGAGAGAAATCTTGCCGAAGTTGTCGGTGATGAAGTTGAGGCTGCCGAAGCGGAACGCCTGCCCTGGAGGGAAGGCGAAGTCGTCGATGCCTAATGCAGATCCTATCGCGCTAATCAGCGAGAAGAAGAAAACTTGACGCACCCCTACCTGGCGCGCCAACTGTTGAAATATGGTTTCGGCAATAAGAAACAGGGGGTAGCGCACAAGTGCCAAACACGATGGGTTAGTAGACAAAAGAGTTCAGACAGGTTCAGGCCTTCTATAAAGAAGTAATACCCTACTCCTGTTTCGGGGATTGAATCCGCCGAGTTATATATTGATCTCGTGATCAAGTTGTGTATGAAGAAAACCTAGCTTATTGCTATTGTCTCTATCCCCCTCAAGGGACGTCCTACCCTCCTTATATAGGTTTAGAGGGTAGACTCCACTACTACAAAATCGATTTTTCTGGACGAGGCCCCCGATAGTTTCTAAACGGGCCAAAAGTGGTTGCGCCTGGAAAAACTGATGCGGCATTATCCCGTGCGGTCGGCTTAAGTGGACCGCACGGGAAAATCCATTTTTCCGTGCGGTCCCTTAAGTGGACCGCACGGGATAATGCCACACTATTCCGTGTGGCCCACTTAAGGGACCGCACGCAAAAATGGATTTTCCCGTGCGATCCACTTAAGCCGCCCGCACGAAAAGGGCCCACTTGGTTTGAACACATTGTCTGGACATTTTGAGGATTTTCCCTACTTATTATCCTTCTCCTCTTCTTTATAATTCTATAATTTATTCTGTGGGCTGGATAAAATAAAGTGGATTTTTGTGGAGATATATAAAAACACCTAGTTTCCATTTTCCTTGGTTGCACACAAAAATTCCTTATATTTTATTCTCATCAAAATAAAGAAAATCGGCCTGTGTGAAATTAGATTGAATTTTTAGGGGGTCAAAACTAATAAAATAAATTCTGAAAAAATTATATTAATTCATTATAAATAAGATAGTATTTGAATAAATTATGTTCTATATACACTTTCATATAATTTAATGCATTTTTGGATGAGGTATGAGTTTTGCCGATTAGAGTTTAGGATTATATTGGATTTTTACTCCTTTGACCAATTTAATTGGGGATCTAGATGTAAAGATAAAATCATGCCAAAATTCCAGTGAGTCTAACATATTGAGTAGCATCCACATGAATTTTTTTCATGATTTTATCTTGCACCAATTATTTTTAACAATTCACTAAGCTTATCTTTGAGTCTGCCGTCAAAACAGTCATAACTCGAGTGTCCTTCGATAAAACAGCCATATCTTTTTCATATGGATTCGAAATCAGACATATAATATATCGACGGACATCTACAGAAAAAGTTACATCTGTTGCTCCCCCGCTTTGTCGGGTTCAGTGAAATCAAAATTTCGAAATTCCGCTTGCAAGATTGTGTTTTTGAGGTGAGAAGCTTCGGGACCCATTTCGATACAACTTTGAAAAATTCTATGGACCACATATTTCGTTTGTTCGAGCTTAAATTTTTTGTGGTTGGTTCCTGCATGCTCCTATGTGTGAAAAAAATATTAGAAAAATAAAATAAAAATAAAAAAGTTGCACCTCTCTCCTCTACACTAGAGAGAGAAAAAAGAGATTGGAGGGGGGACGGCGCCAGCATTTAAAATCCTCTGAATGATGCGGTATATGTATTTAAAATGTATTTTTCTAATAGGAAGGAATATTTAAAGGAAGGCGAACTCATGGAATATTTAAAAATAAATGGGTCAAAACAGTCAAACTGGAGATTATTTCTAAACCCTAATCGGCCAAATCGATACACATCTCATATGTGTATTTTCTCGCATAAAAATGTATAGGGGAAATAATTTATTCAAATACTAATCTATTTATCATGAATTAATATAATTTTTCCAGATTTTATTTTATAGGTTTTGACCTCCTAATAATTCAGATCAATTTTGGCTGAACTGGATTTTCGTGCGGGCCTCTTAAGCCGCCCGCATGGAAAGATATCTTTCCGTGCGGGCCTCTTAAGACGCCCGCACGAAAAGATTACGGAAAGATAATCTTTTCGTGCAGGCAGTTAAGCCGCCCGCACGCGATGATCATCACCGCCTATATAGGTGCGCGCGGGCTCCGAAATTTTCTAACACCCGACGAAATCCAGATCTCGCCTCCGCCGTCAAGGGCTCTCCTCCTCCGCCGGCAGCCTACGCCTCCGCCTCTGCCTCCGCCTCCGCCTCTGCCTCCCCGCCTCCGGCCTCCACTGCCCTCTCCCCGCCGCCGGTCTCCTCTGCCTCCGGCCTCCACCGCCGCCTCCCCGCCGCCGGCCTCTTCAGCCTCCGGCCTCCACCGCCGCCTCCACCACCGCCGCCGGTGGAGTCTTCTCGGGTGTGACGGCGCATCGCCGCCTCCATCGACGGCCGCCTCCACCGACTGCCACCTCCACCTCCACCACCACCACCACCTCCACCGCCACCGCCACCGCCACCGCCACCGCCACGGCCGCCGCCGCCTCCACCGCCTCCACCGACCGCCACCGACGACGACGACACCACAATCGCCGCCGGCGCCGGCCTTGAAATTATTTTTTTTTATAATTTGTGATGTGAATTTATTTGTAAATTTAATTGTACAAAAAAATTAGTTGGGAAGTATATATGTGAAATTGTGATGATGTGAAATTAATTTTGTGTTATTTGTGATGTGAAATTAATTTTGTGTTATTTGGGAAGTATATCCGGATCCGCGCCGCCGCCGCCGGGATAGCTAGGGTTTTTATTTTTTTTTGAATTTTTTTTTCGTGCGGTCGACTTAACGTGACCACACAGGAAGATCGATTATCCCGTGCGGTCGGGTTAAGCAGCCCGCACGGGATAATGGATCTTTCCGTGCGGGCTGCTTAAGCCGACCGCACGGGATAATCGATCTTCCCGTGCGGTTGGGCCACCCGCACGCGAAAATGGTCTTTTTCTAGACCTTCTCGCGCGTGCGGGCAGGCATTCCGCACGGAAAGATGCCTTTCAGCCCGCACAGAAAAACCGTTTCTGTAGTAGTGCTCATAAATCAGAGACCTAACTACATACTGTATAAGACTCCATAGTATTCCCGATTTAGGACTATAAGTCGTTCCTTAATACACAAGGTAACGTAATACTTAAGTCCTAAGTCTATTACATGATCATGATTCACAACCTATCCTCTATAGCCAGTCGGATAAGCTAGCCGTGTGGATATATGGTAGCCATAATCTCCACAATTGGTGGGGAGAAGAAACCAATCATGGGCTCATGGGAGGGTAGAAGAGGAAGTGGGAACGGATCCTTGCCGCATGGTACATCGGACGGTGTAGACGACCTTGATTAGCTCATGATTGAATAGTAATACAGTAACGTGGCAAAAATTGTAGGCAAAAACAATAGGGTTTATATGATGTGAACTCAAATACAGTATACTGAAATGATGAAGTGTAATGTCTTTTTCTAAAGAGAAAATATACTCTATGCTATTGAGTTTATCCCAGTTCAATGATTTATCACTAACATTGTCTCTTTTTATAATATACCAATGATTTTATCAATTGTTATACAATATGCCATTAGGTTGGGCATTTTTTTAAAAAAAATCAAAATACCTTATAGACATACAAGACATACATGGTTAACAGTTGATTTATCTTATTAAAAGTTTTAGAAAATTATAAAATTTTTTATGTGGCCTCCTTATATAACATGAAAGTTTGTATATAAGTTTTAAGTTTTTTCTGGTATATTTATTTTTTAGAAAAAATATTTTTGTGTGGTATATGAGAGAGAATTTACTTACACAAAAGATAATAGCACAAAAATATCTTATGTAGCATATGAAAGATTATTTATATTACAAATAATAATAATAAAGTATTTTATATAACATATAACAGATAAGTTATATTTTTTGAAAAAAGTAGAAATGTAAAAAACTTATAAACAAAATTTCATGTTGTGTATGGATTCCACATGAAAATTTTCTCTCTTTTTTTTGAAAATTTCAATAAGATAAATCAATTGTTAACATTGTATGTCCATAAAGATATTTTGGACATTTTTGAAAAAAAAATCATTATTGTAGAATAATGGATAAAGTCGTTAGTATATTATAAAAACAGACAATATCAATGTTAAATTGTTGGACTTAGATAAATTAACAGATTCTCCTTTCTAGACTGTCAACCATCTTTAAAAAAACATGGTCTAATTGTTGACTTTTTTTGTAAATACTAATTGATTGAGGCATGGGCTGGTGAGAAATTTGACATTATGCCATTATCACAATTAAGTTTTACTGGAATGCCACTACGCAGATGGTTTTCGTTAAAATGTCACTTTCAACTCACGCATCTACGCTCAAATGCCATTTACATCGTTTCTTGCCCATTAAAATCATTTTGCCCTATTTTCTCTTGTGTGTTGACCAAAATACCCCTGTTTTCCCCTTGTTTTCCCTGTTCAACATGGACAGCAATGGCATCGGCGTGCCGGCAGCGAGCTGCCGTTGGGAGCCATCGTGGTCAGCCGTCGTCTTCATCTCCAAGCAGCAAGCTGCCGCCCGGCCGACCTCACCGCAGATCTTCTCGTCGTCCCCCACCGTCCGTCGCAGATCGGCTCGTCGTCATCACCGCATTCCTGTTTCGCCGGTCGCAGCGTCGCGCCTGCTTCTCCACCATCAAAACCGTTGCGGTGGCTTTCTTCATCGCTGACGCCGGCGCCCGTCTTCACCATTGCCAGCGACAACCCCGTCACTTGTGGCGATGGAGCAGCTACCCAGATCCAAGCAGCAGCCATTGATCTGGACTTCCCGTCGTCCAGGTAAGCAGCGACACGCAACAAGCCAACTCGCCTCACTCATCTTCAAGCAGAAACCAATAGCAACTCTCGGCTCCTGCATGGCTTGCGGCAAGTGCTCTTGCAGCCACTACAATTTCTACATGTTTGTGCAGGCTTGAACTCGGAGAGAACACAAGCTTCTGTAAGCTTTACTTTGCCCCACGCCGGCCGCTACCGCGGCGAAGCTTCTCCTCCAGGCTGCCTCTGTTAGATGATAGATAGATAGGATGAGTTAGTTATGGTGTTATCTTTTCAGTTTGTTTTTTTTCTTGTTGTATACTTCAAGCTAAAGGCTTGGCTTACTCCAAACTTTGTATTGCCGCGCTGAAGGCTTTTCTCAGCCTATAAATACATTGTGCGGCCCCTAACGGGGTTCTACGATTTCTATCTCTTTTCACATGGTATCAGAGCCAATCTCTTCCATAAATCCATCTATGGCGAACTCCTCCACGTCTTCTCGGTCGCTTGCAATCGGGCTTGCGCGCCTGGTGTCCGAGAAGCTCACCAAAGGGAACCACCTTCTCTGGGAGGCCCAAGTTCTTCCGGCGATTCATGTCGCTCAGCTTGCCGGCTTCCTTGATGGAACAAAGCCGGCGCCGCCGAAGACGGCTGATGTCACCAAGGAGGACAAGACCGTTGGTCACCATCCTCGACCCTGAGTTCGCTACTTGGGAGGCCCAGGACCAGTTGGTCTTAGGGTATCTTCTTTCTCCCCACGGACGATACCAGCCAAGGCATTTCGGTCAGCAAACAATGGAAAACAGGGAAAAATGATTTTAATTGGGAAGAAATGGAGGAAATGGCATTTGAGCATAGACACATGGGTTGATAGTCACATTTTATCGAAACACATTTATAAAGTGGCATTTCAACAAAACCCAGTCACGAGAGTGGCATAATGTGAAATTTCTCAGCATCGAAGCATTTAGTAGTGAGAAAATTCTTTCCATACCCTTGAAATTTTAGCCGATCCCTTCTATGCCCCTGAATTTTCTTCACTCCCTTGTATACCTCTTAATTTTGATTTGGATCTATTTCATACCCTTGTCGTCAATTGACCGTTAGTTGACCGTTTAATAGGTGTAGAAAAATCGGTTTTATCCTTCAATATGTGAGGAATATTAGAAATTTGTAGACTACATTATTACATTATTGAAAGTATAGAAATTTGTTGTGTGACCATAATATTCATAAGTTTGTTGTACATAGAAATTTTAATATATATTAAAAAATTATGTGTAGCATTTTTTTAAAATGATAAACATAATTTTGGAAAGCATTCCTATATAATATATACAACATAAAAAAATATAAAATGCTACATATACTCTTTTAATAAGTAAATGAATATTAACCCTAACTTTTATGTCATTATGTAAAAATAAACTTTGCCATGAATAATACCTTGTACAATAAAATCATGAATATAATAGTCGTATATAACAAAATTATACACTTCCAACGATATAGCTAGTCTACAATTTTCATGTTTCCTTCATGTCTAAGGGCAAAATGATTTTTTTCATAGAAATTAAACAGTCAATTAATGGAATGAGTGGAATGAGTATGAAAGAGATCAAACACCAAAATTCAGAGGCATACAATGAACAAAACTCGGCGCATAGTAAGGATTGGCTAAACTTTCAGGGGCATAATAGGAATTTTCTCTTTAGTAGTAGTTGCCATCGATGAGATTCCTTCCTTCCATCTGCACCGTCCATCCCCCACGCCCTCTGCCCCAAAGGCTTGTCGGGCTCACACCCCCACGCCACCACCGCCGCCGGTCGCCGGAGGGAGCCGGCCATCTCCGATGACCACGAACACCACCACCTCCGGGGCGCCCACGCCCCCACGCTTCAAGCGATCCTCCCCCAGGAAGAAGCGGCAGCCCCGTACCCGCCGCGTCGCAGTTGACGTCGTCGCCGGAGAGGTTGCGGCCGCGGGGAAACCACCTCACCCGGCGTGTACGGCGGTGTCGGCGCCATCGCCTATTGGCCGCGCATTGCCCCGCGATTTCTTCGAGGTGGACGCGCTTGACCTCGCCCCCCGCCTCCTCGGCAAGCTCCTGCGCCGCGACGAGGTCGTCCTCCGCATCACCGAGGTGCTTGTTCTTCACCTTACTAATTATTATTACTAATCAGTAATCACTGCGACCAAGTGCGATTATTGTGGATTTGTTCTGCGTGTTCCTCCAGGTGGAGGCTTACAGGCCAAACGACTCCGCTTGCCACGGTCGGTTCGGCATCACGGCGAGGACTGCTCCTGTGGTAAGGCCAAGGATTCCTTGCCTTAATCCTTCGATGTGCTTGACTGCTTGGCAATTTGGGGAAATCTCTTGAACTTCAATGTGGGCTGAAATTTCCTTCATCCGGTTTAGTTTGGACCAGGAGGGCATGCGTATGTGTACTTGTGCTATGGGCTGCACATGATGCTCAATGTCGTCGCTGACAAGGAGGGAGTTGGAGCTGCTGTTTTGATTCGCTCATGTGCTCCCGTTAGCGGTACGCATTTCTGATTTATCACAAGTATTTCAGCATGATCTATCATGTAATGTAAGTGAAAATGACCAAATATTTGGGGGACTTATATTTTGAACCTCCACTGCAGTTTCGTGTGGTGCTTGCTTAGTTTAGATCAGAAGATGTATCTTACTCGCAGTAATACTCCTATATTGGGTTTTCATTTCTGAAATGTATGTTTCGCTTCAGAGCTTGGTGATATGAAGTACAGATTAGAGCATATATTTTACTTAAATGAAACAGAAGGGAAGTTTATGAGGACATTGCCGTGTGAGCAAGAGGAAGAGGATACATGGTTATCTTTCCTCATGTATTTCGACAATTGTTTCTTCCTTCTGTCTCAACCAACTTCAGAAAGTAAAATCTGATCCTTTATTTGGATTACTGGAGTTCCAAGTTTACGAATGCAACTACATGCTTACACCATACAGCATATATAAATCATCTATATACTATAGTTGGTCCTGTGAGAAAAGCCCAGTCGAGTTACTAGTTACCAAATGTCTGTTTCTCCTGTAAATTCTCCTGTGTAACATATAGTCTGAGCTGAACGTCTTATCTCATTGAGTCATTGTCTTGAAAATACTGTAGGGCTGGAAACTATTCAGCAGCGTCGAGGCCAGCAGACTGAGAAGCCACTTCTACTTACTGGACCAGGAAAGGTTTATTATGCCTTTCAATACCATGTTCTGTATTCTGAACCATCACTGTTCCACAACTGAATTATAACTGTCTCTGCCCTTATTATTCAGGTTGGTCAAGCTCTGGGGCTTTCCACTGACTGGTCCAACCATCCTCTGTACACACCTGGTATGATTCAGTGATCTCCAACACTTCAAAAACGGTCGTTCAACATGTTTTCACCTGTCATTACATGCCTCAGGTGGGTTGGAGGTACTAGATGGGCCAGAACCAGAGAACATTTTGGTTGGCCCCCGTGTAGGCATCGAATACGCATCGCCGGAGCATGTTGCTGCACCATGGAGGTTCGCCATCGCAGGGACGCCATGGATCAGTGCCCCCAAGAACACTCTCAGAACAAGGTGAGGGCTTGGAGGCTGGACCGCTGGAGGCCTTGGAGGCTGGAGCTAGTACCAAAGTAAATGGATGTTTGATGTTTCTGTCTTTTGCTAGAGGTGAAGGGTAGCTGCCTCTTGTCCACATTGTAGCTTGCCATGTTTGATGTTCAGAAATTCTTATGTTCCATCGACACGGCAGTGTCGGATAGTTCCATATTGTCCAGCCAAAAAAAAAAAAGAGGCGCAAAAAAGTAGTCCATTGTTCAAGTAGTGGTGGAAAAAAAGGCTAAACACTAGAGAACCTATTGTGCATATACACAAAGTAAATGGGTTTGATGTTTCTGTCTTTTGCTAGAGGTGAAGGGTATCTGCCTCTTGTCCTGTTGTCCACATTGTAGGGTGCCATGTTTGATGTTCTGAAACTCTCATGTTTCATTGACACGGGCACACGGCAGTGTAGATTAATCGACTAATAAATCCAGTTATGTGTACATGATTCTTGCTTTAGTAGACTACATTGTCCAGCCAAAAAGAAAAAGGAAAAATCAGTAGTCCCTTCTGCAAACAATAGCGAATAAAACGCTAAAATTTAGAGAGCCTATTGTGCATATGTACACGATACCACATTTTTCCAACTTCTACTCCCAAATTTTCGCGCACACGTTTCGCAAACTGTTAAACGGTGTATTTTTATAAACAAATATTCCATAGAAAAGTTACTTTAATAATCATATTAGTGTTGATGTGAAAACACGGCGACCTGGAAGTTCTGCTTAGCTTCAGTGCAGGTCTAAATCTTGCTTTCAGGTTCAGTGCGTGCTAGTTGATTTGATCCTGTAATCAATAAATATACAAGAAAAATGATGTTAGTAAACGATAGCCGATTGGCCGGTGAGCCGATGACGTATTGTAGAAACCTAGCCGATACACAAGTTGAATCGGTTATAAGGTGAAGGATGTTATACATAAACTAGATTTAGAGCAAGTATAATCATAAACAACTTTTCCTTAACAGGTCGAATCCAATCGATACAGTATAAGATTGATGTCTTTTAAAGTCAATTGTCACACGATTATATAACCTAGATAACTAGCCGATGAATAGATGTTGTAGATTAAACCCAAAACAATCATGATCAGCTGTAGAGATAAATGACATGTAATCTTTCATTCAATTTTTCTCTTAGTTACAAGCAATTATAGATCGGACCCAACCGAGACAGTATTAATTGCATATTACCAAAATCAGATGAATCAATGATTACATGAACTTATTTCATAGGTGATGAGATATTTTTAGGGCACTTAGGATAACGTATCGACTAGAACTCCGAACAGTCTTATATATGAATATCAATCTTGATCAAATACATTAAACAAGTTTTAATCTCAACGGGTCAAACTTAACCGATGTCAGCGTAAGATTTGAAACAAGCTTAATATGTTTAAAGGATTGATACACTTGTATAAGATAATAGATATAACATGTAAAGCAAATTGAATGAACTTAAGTGCGAAACAGTTATACCAAGTAAGATCGGTTGAAACCCCGATTCTATTTTTATTGGCAATCAAAAGACAGGTTATCTTTTATGATTCTGATCACGACTTAGTAGGTCAAACCTAATTGATGCAGCACTAAGTATGAAAAAAAGTATAAAATCTAAACAATCAAGCCATTGACTGATTTTCAGGATGGTAGATACCTTAGTCAATCTAAGCCGAAAGAACGATTTAGCCAATACCAACAAGACCTTGAAAAAGGCTTGGCCAATACAAGTAAATCGAAACATCAAGTTATATTAACTAAGATATATTATAACAAAGGATTGTATAAGATAGATTAGAACATCTAAAATGATGCGCTAATCCGCCAATACAAACCGTTGTGACAAGCCATACCTTTTATTGGATATCGAAGTCGATGCAGCCCAACTCAAAACAAAAACTCGTTGAAAAGTAAAAGTAAAAGTGTGACAACGCGCCGAGAATGTATTGAACTGTTGTTAATTTCTTACAATATCCTGGGCATATATTTATACCCAAACATACAAAGCTTATCCATATCGGACATGATTCAAAACTTGCCTAATTACAAAATAAACAAACAAATCCCTAGGCGGACTCTTACCACGAAATCTTAAAAGGAAACAACTAAATCTTGTTTCTAACTAATAGTTATAGTTGTCTCTTATGGACTCAATCCTTGTTTGGCAATATCTTCAAGTCCCTTCCTGAGTCTGACATGAACTCGTGTTGCCTACATCGGCTGACCAAGTCCGATTTTGTATCGGTCGATATTGCTTTCAGTCGATGCGCTGTTTTATTTTTAGAAACAATCTTCTTTTCTCGAATCCGTTTCGGTCATAGCTTCATCCTTACGTATCTGTATCAAAATTTTCTATTAACAATTAGTTTATTTTTTAATTTTATTTTAACTAATGTTAATAATCATACGTTAATAAAACGAACATGTTAATAATCATACGTTAATAAATCGTTCGTTTTAGTACATGAGGTTGGAGTCCGTTGCCACGTTGGTGCCTGACCAGGCAGAATGGGCCAAAGCCTATATAGCCCAGAAACAAGCCGAAGCAAACAACCGATCCACTCCTTACCAGGCCGGCCCATTCGTGTGCAGGCCAACGCTGTTCCATTCGATTCGAGAAGGTTCCACACAACCACACAAATCCACCCCGCAAGCCGCGACGACGTGGCGCCCCCACCGCCCAGCCATACATCCCCCTCAGCCGCCGCGGCAAGCACAAGCAGGCAAGCAGCCCAACAACCAATCCTCCTCCGCAAGCCACGCCGCCTCCCCCAAGTTCCCCAATCCCCAATAAGTTCACGCCTCACACAGGCCAAACCAAAACCCTAAACCCCTCGCCTTCCTCCCCGTCCCGGCCATGGCGGCGTCGCTGCTTCTCCGGGCCGCGCGCCGGCGAGACCTCGCCTCGCCCCTCGGAACCGTACGCCCCCTCTCCCCTCTCCTCCTCCCGTTCCCTAATCTGTCTCTGTCGCGCGTTTGATTTGATGCGGCGACCTGTAATAGCGCGATTTGGTCATCGACTACGATTTCTTTTGCTTGGATCTGCCGGATCGAGCTATGGGTGGCTGATTGTTGTCCTTTGTTGGGTTGTCCTGTGGCTGTGGTTAATTTTTTTCACGGCAGATTCCTCTATTACCGCTGTTGACGTCCTGCTGGCTCTTGCAGGCTTGCAGCTACCTGTCTGATATGCGAGTAGGTTGACCTTTTCGCTATGTTGTTTTAGATTAGATGAGGGATATGTTATCTAGGTGCAAATCCAAATTATGATTATTTTTTTTTACTGCCGGTGGTATGGATTGGATCTGTGTGCCATTCTCCTGTTGAAATGTTAGATCGTGTGGATAATTTAGCAGGGTTTTTTTTTTCTACTTGGCTGGCGTAGTGAGTAGAGGACGAGGGGAGGGTGCGGGTAAGGTAGTTGATTTTGTTGGTCATTCCTCAAGAAGGGGATCGCCTCTCTTCAGGCTCCTTCAGCTAGGAGCCACAAGATTGTAACGTCCTGAGTGTCCTGGTGTGATTGCAGCACTTCTTGCATACTTACATAAGACACTCTTGCATAAGTACTACGATTCAGTTGGAGCTTCATGCCAATGCATAAATGGAAGAACTGGAGCTTTGTTTGTCTTCAGCTTATGGCCACTTTGGCCAGGTAGCGTTCTGTTTGTTTCCGTATTATGAATTGAACGGAACCTACGTGGAGCTCTGTGTTCATGCTTTGTATAGCCATAGTATTTCTATTTCAGCTTCTATCCTGTCAATTTAGTTTGTTCAACATGCGGTTTCTTATCTCTGTTAACACATTGTGTTTGGTGGGTCTNCCCTCCCCCCCCCCCCCCCCCCCCAACCCCAACACCCAAAAAAAGGATGGCCTGTAATATCTTTCAGTGATAAGTCTGAACCACTTTGGGTTAAGTTAACCCTGAAACTGAAACATATATGCCTGCCTCTTTTGTCTTACTCATGCATACAAGTAGTTTTATTTTCTTTTGCTGTTTCAAGAATATTATTTTGTTTTTACACTCTCACAGTCTCACCTAGATTAATAATTGCCTTGTTTCAAGATTACTCCTTTAGATCTGTCCACATAGACTATGCGAAGGATTGCAGATTCAATCATAAGCAATATTTAGCTTTTTACATTTTACCTTCTCGATATTTATGAAGCTTGTACACCTTTCAGTTGACCGCCAATGTTCAATTGGCGTATTCTGCAAATATTTGTTCACGATGGGGTAGTTTTGCAAGAGCTTTCAGGTAATGGCCTAATCTCAGTTTACACACAATTTAGCTAATATGTTTGCAGCATGCACTAACTTCATGGTTTTTTTCCCAGTGTAAAACCAACTGGAAACGAGGTTATTGGAATTGATTTGGGAACCACTAATTCTTGTGTTTCTGTTATGGAGGGAAAGGTGGGTGATCCTGTAGATTCTTCGTTCATTGCTTCACTTCCAGCTTTGCTTGTCAGTTTATTTGATTTAACAAGTTAATGATTGCAGAACCCCAAAGTGATAGAGAATTCAGAAGGCACCAGGACAACACCGTCAGTTGTGGCCTTTAATCAGAAGGGAGAGCGACTTGTTGGAACTCCAGCCAAGCGTCAAGCAGTGACCAACCCACAAAACACTTTCTTTGGCACAAAACGTTTGATTGGGAGACGCTTTGAGGATCCACAAACACAGAAAGAGATGAAAATGGTACCATACAAAATTGTGAAGGCTCCAAATGGTGATGCTTGGGTGGAAACAACAGATGGAAAGCAGTACTCACCAAGTCAGATTGGTGCATTTGTTTTGACCAAGATGAAGGAGACTGCTGAATCTTACCTTGGTAAAACTGTTTCAAAGGCTGTGATTACAGTTCCAGCTTATTTTAATGATGCTCAGCGTCAGGCGACCAAGGATGCTGGTCGCATTGCTGGACTTGATGTCCAGAGGATCATCAATGAGCCAACTGCTGCTGCTCTGTCTTATGGAACAAACAACAAGGAGGGTTTGATAGCTGTGTTTGACCTGGGAGGAGGTACCTTTGATGTCTCAATTCTTGAAATCTCCAATGGGGTGTTCGAGGTCAGTATTTATGAACTACACACTGATGCTAAGCAGTAACTTCATGTACAAAGAAAATGTAGTTACATAATATTCCTTTTTCCTGCTGATTCACTGATTACCTTCTTGTCAGGTCAAAGCAACAAATGGTGACACTTTTCTGGGAGGAGAAGACTTTGATAACACTCTTTTGGAGTTCTTGGTGAGTGAATTCAAGAGGACTGAAGCTATTGATCTGGCAAAGGACAGACTGGCTCTGCAGAGGTTACGTGAAGCTGCTGAGAAGGCAAAAATTGAACTCTCATCGACTGCCCAGACCGAGATTAACCTTCCATTCATCACAGCTGATGCTTCTGGAGCTAAACATTTGAACATTACACTTACAAGATCAAAGTTTGAATCTTTGGTGAATAGCCTCATTGAGAGGACCAGAGAGCCATGCAAGAATTGCTTGAAGGATGCTGGTATAACTACCAAGGAGGTTGATGAGGTCCTTCTTGTTGGTGGAATGACAAGAGTTCCAAAAGTGCAGGAAATTGTTTCCGAAATTTTTGGCAAGTCCCCGAGCAAAGGAGTCAACCCAGATGAAGCTGTAGCCATGGGTGCAGCTATACAGGGTGGTATTCTCCGTGGAGATGTTAAGGAGCTGCTTCTCCTTGATGTGACCCCCCTTTCACTTGGTATTGAGACTCTTGGCGGTATCTTCACTAGACTGATTAACCGGAACACTACAATCCCCACGAAGAAAAGTCAGGTTAGCAAGCATCCCAATAGTTAATGACCTAGCATCTATTTCATTGTTATGTGATTAAATTTTGTTCGTATTTTCATTTCGTGGGATAGAGATTACATAGTGTTGCTCTGTTCTTTATCATAGATTATTCTTCTGTGATTGATCCATGAATACTCTTATGTCATGCATTACATGATACTAACTTCCTGCTTTTTAGTTGCGTAGTATAATTCTTTCAGTAGAACCTTGCTGTTTGATTTTATCTGCCAGGGCCTTGTTCTTCTACCTTAGATTAAGCGTGCTTGCCACCTTTTTCAAGGGTTCCCATTATATGTGTTTGACCTCCTTAATTTACTCAATACATTCTGCAGGTGTTCTCCACTGCCGCTGACAACCAGACACAAGTGGGCATTCGTGTCTTGCAAGGCGAGCGCGAGATGGCGACAGACAACAAGCTTCTTGGCGAATTTGATCTTGTTGGCATTCCACCGGCGCCGAGAGGTATGCCACAGATCGAGGTCACATTTGACATCGATGCCAATGGAATTGTGACAGTCTCTGCAAAAGACAAGTCTACTGGGAAGGAGCAGCAAATCACCATCCGATCCTCCGGTGGCCTTTCAGAGGCTGAGATTCAGAAGATGGTCCAGGAGGCTGAGCTTCACTCTCAGAAGGATCAGGAGCGGAAAGCCCTCATTGACATCAGAAACAACGCTGACACTACCATTTACAGCGTTGAGAAAAGTCTGGGAGAGTACAGGGACAAGATTCCTGCAGAGGTTGCCACTGAGATTGAGACAGCAATTGCCGATCTCCGCTCTGAGATGACCTCGGATGACATCGAGAAGATCAAGGCCAAGATCGAAGCGGCCAACAAGGCTGTCTCAAAGATTGGGCAGCACATGTCTGGTGGTGGTGGCAGCGGCGCAGGCGGTTCAGAGACAGGAGGATCACAGGGCGGAGGCGACCAGGCTCCGGAGGCTGAGTACGAGGAGGTCAAGAAGTGAAACCGCATGTGCTAACAATTGCCCTGCTTTTAGAGATAGCAGCTAGTAGTTTTTTGGAAGAGACCGGGATACTAGGACCTTGCGCGTCGTAATAAGTTTTGTCATACGAAAACATACCTAAGCTCGTAGGCCGTGTAGTTGGGTAATGCATGACTTGGTTGCATTGGCTCCTTTTGCTTGCGGTACATCGCGCAAACTGGACGTGGTCTTTGTGATATTTTTTTCACACCCTGCTCCCTCATGAGTACAATTAATTCCTGCTTAAAGTGATGCTGCTTCTCGGTCTTCCGCTTGCTTGCTTGTGCTTGAACCTGGTGCTGTTTTGGACTGCAAGTCGAGGATGTCGACTCTTCAACAAGTCATTTGGCAATCACGCCTCCGTTCTGCCCGCCTACCAATATTATTTTGCTCTGTTTCATGAATACTCTTATCTCATGCTTAACATAATGCTCATTTCTTTTCAAGTAATTCTCCTCCTACAGTAGAACCTTGCTGATTGATAACATGGGCACCGGCACCATATATCATCAACCTGCCCTTTTTCCCATGATGAGATATTTAACTGTCTGTCATTCAGTGGCATAATTAAGAATTTATCATTAAGAATTTATCATTGAGCTCATATTATGGACATATAAAGATCTACATGTTATAAATTATACATGATAACTTTTTAATTGTTATATCTTGAAATGACGAAAAGTTAAATCTTTTCTATAATGAGATATTTAACTATCTGTCATTTTTACAATGATATAATTAAAAATTTATTATTGAGCTCATATGTCATAAACATATGAAGATCTACATGTTATAAATTATACATGATAAATTTTTAATTGTTATATCTTGAAATGAAGAAAAGTTAAATGTCCCGCCGAGGCTGGCTGACCATTGAGAGAGGCCTTGACCCACTCCGGTCATCGCACATTTGCCTGGCTAACCTTGTCATTGCAAACCGCGTCAAGGTTCAAAGCTAGCTGGAACTCCTGAGCTAGCTGGCTCTGATCTAATTAAGCTGTCAACTGGCTACTAGTCGGTGCCTGACTTCATGCCGGTGTGGCGATAATTCGGCAGGAATAGAATTAAATGAATTACATGCATGCACGTTCTTCGGTTCCTCGCCTGCTATTTCCTCCTGAGAAATATATGCAAATCGAATTGGCACATGGAATGCCGAGCCCAAAGAAGTTTCTGGCGAAAAAGGAAAAACGACTAGAAGATTGTGACATCTGGCTTGGAATTCGGTTACAATCTGGAGAGTCCAAGTATGCATCTAGAAGAGAAGATAAGTTTTGATTTGATGAAAGTATGAAACGCCTCGATCAAAATTTTGTTTATCTGGATGATTTGGGTCAATTTTCAGCGGTTGATGTTCGTTCCAAATTATTCAGAGTGGGATCTTCCGCGGCGAAAATTAGGTACAGTGACAGGGTCAAACACATCTACTACGTGTTTATCTTACCTGTGTCTCCAGGATTGATTAATTCGACCAAAGCTTGCAGCAAACGAAACGTGCTCGATCTAATTGGTAATTACGTCTGCATATTATAAACCACTGCTTTGATCCCAAGAAAGTGATTACTTTAAAACAAGTAGATGCGGTAAGTCATTATCTAGAATCAGGACGCCATGTCAGCGTGCATGTCACCTTGCTTCCCCTTTCTTCAGATGACAACTTATCCAAGCCGTCCAAGCACTCTTAGCAGCCGCAGTTCCAGACACAACCGATGTCATCAAGCCCAATAATCAAACACCAAAGCATAAACGACGCCGCATCAGACAAACTAAACGCGACAAGTAGTAAAAAAAATCGACCAAATCGCAGGCACGCAAATTTTCCACAGTTTCAGGCTCGCAGGCAGCTCGCCACCTCCTTCCTTGCAAAGCAAAACCAACCAATCAAAATGAACGAAGCTATCCACCACGAAGAAAAAAAAAACCACTACACTTCACCGCTTGCGTACACGACCAAGAAAATCCGAAACAACATGCAGGCCGGCTCAAGTCTATATAAAGCGAGCAAAGCGGAGACCGAGATGACCAAACACACAAGCTTTGATCGATCGATCTCTCTCACACGACTCGAACGCGCGTACACGTATACGCCTAGCTCGTTTGATTGCCGCCAACCTCCTCTCGATCCCTCGGTTTAATTTGCCATGGACGGCGACGCGACGAACTCGATGATCTCGCCGGAGATCCGCGACGCGGTGATGAAGGTGGCGGTGTTCGTGCTGGTGCAGGCGCTGGTCTACCTCATCCTCCGTAGCTCGTCGAGCGTCTTCTCCAAGGATAGCAAGCTGAGGTCGTCCATGAGCTTCCGGTCGATGCGGTCCATGAGCGTCAGGCGCTTCCTGGCGCCGCTCTCCGACGTTCCCGTCGGCACCGACGAGCCCTCGCCGTCGTCTTCGCCTTCGCCGACCTTGTCGCGCCGCTGGGCTAGCCGCCGCGAGGATTGATTCGCTTGGATTGAGCGGTTAGTGCTAGCTTCTGGGCTCTGACCAGCTTGGTGCTAGTTTGGTTATTCTGAAGAAACCTGAATTATCACGGGTTGGTTTGTGATTCATGGAAATGGGAATTGAACTCTGAAGGAAGAAGATTAGAGTGAATCTTGTAGATATGTCGATTGAATTAAATTATACGGAATGGTGGATTATTTGATTCTTTACAATTTGTCTGATTTCTCAATTGTGGTTATATGCTCTTTAAATTGCTGATTCATCTGTAAATTTGGAGTCTATTATTCAGATGATGTACAAACTAAAACAGGAGTATTATACTGGACGAGGTCTTGGATTGAGAGTTTGCACTAGTACTTGTCAGCTCTCCCGTCATGAGGAGCTGCAATATTGCTTTAATTATTGATCTCGTTACAACTTAATATCTGAAGAGATCATCTCAAATCTCTATTTACAGTATACATCAATTGCTTGATTTAGGTAATTAGTCACTTGTGCTTCTGGATCATTTCCCTAACCTCATCCATCACAAGCCACGCTTTATGGCCTCCTATCACTTCCGCTGCCCATTCTCCATCCTTCCATAACTGAACATGAACGAGAACTCTAAGATCAAATTTTGATATATGGACAACGAACTGTGAAGGAAGTGTGGAGTTACCTGAATAGTGGGCATTTTCTGAAGATAGAAGTGCATCCAAATACGTGGAAAGACAGAAATTGAGAAATGGAATAAGATAAGTATTCCACTCTGAACTAAAAATCAATACAGAAAAAAAAAGACAAGCTCAAAATTTGCTGACTCACAGTTATATTCCCTCTTTTCACCACAGCCTGTGGAACTTTGTTGACATCGACAAAGTAGAACCTGACTCTACAAAAGAAATGAGAAATATCATTTTACTTCTACTGAAGCAATGTGCCCTTCACGTCCATATTCCGAAAGGCATGCCTAGAACTTGATTGAATTCATAATGTCGTTTCTGTCAACCCAACATTAAAAAAAATGATGAAATTTAAACCAACCCTGGAAATTCTCCTGCTATCTTCTCCAGTCTGGGCTTCAGATATATGCATTTCCGACACCAACTAGCCATCCTGGCAACAGTAATTTAAACCTCAGCATCTGTGGAAGCATTTTTTTTTTTAGGGAATGGATGAGACCAGAATTCTGATAAAGAAAAAAAGATATGCATGATGCATCTCACTTGTGGTAGATGACAACAATATCTCAATTTATTGGTCACACTCCTCACAAGTCCATGGAACAATCACAAGTCGTTCAGGTGGGCCCAAATGAATTATTTGAGCACATTTCTTAAGACTACAAGCTAGGACAGGCGATAAGCCAAGTGGGCCATTCCAGCCAGACACCCATTTCGAAACATTCATCGTGGAACTTCCATCGATACAAATTTCTTATAAAAAGCTTCAATTCGAAAGGAATCACATGTCTTTTGTCAAAACATCACATTGGAAGTGACACTCCCGTTGCAATTTGAACCTGAAAACCAGGGCATTCCAACAAAACCTTTTCACCATTCTGTCAATTCATGGTATCTTCAGAAACTTTCTGAAGAGAATGGTAGCTTCAGAAACTAACACGATGCTACATTAGCCACAAAAATCACAGGCCAATTCCTAGCAAGTCCAAACATTCTGTAACACAGCCGCACTTCTAATTGCTGAATTCAGAGAGAAACAATAGTAAATCAGAAAAATGCAATGGGGACAGCGCGTAAGCATGCAACACAGCAGCAGGGAAAGGCAAAGTGGATCGTACCAGTCGATGATGATGGGCTGTTTGTTCTCGACGGACCACCGGAGCGCGTCGTCGAGCTTCTCCATGGAGTCGATCTCCTCCATCTCCACCGGCTTCGACACGTCCCAGAAGTAGGCCTCCGCCCTCAACATCCCATCCCCTCTCTCCCTCCTCCTCCCCTTCCCCCCGCCGCCGCCGCTCCACATCCCGAGCGGCCTCCCCGCCGCCCCGCCACCGCCGGAGACGGTCGAGCATGCTGCTGCGGGTGGCTGCATGGCGGGCGCCTCGCGCACGCGCAGCACCCGGGGGCTCGGCGCTATGAGCGCCATTGTTCGAGGACGCGGCGCCCGCACGCGCGTTGGTCGGCGGCGGCGGCGGCGGCGGCGGCGGCGATCCGGTGAGTGAACTGTTCGTGGCAGTGGCAGCGGCAGCGGCGGGAGGGAAGCTTATCCGTATTTATTTTGCGGCGCTTGCGTAGAGGAGAGGAGGTGAAACGCGCGGCGATGGCGAGGTGGGGGTAGGAAGGGACAAAAGCGTTGGCTTCCGGGGCCCACCGGATCGCGGAAATATCTCGAGATTTTTGCGTGCGACTCGGTCAAGTTTCACTCCATGGGCTTAGCATCATCTGGTCACATGGGCCTTTATTTAGTCTCTCCAGTCCAATGGCCCAATCTCAGTTCCGGAGGCCCAAAAGTGGCGATGGGACGGAGGGAGTATTAGGTTTGTTTCACGTCCTATTTTAATTTTGAGGGATAGTACTAGGCACATTCTGTACTATAGGTTCGTTCTGAAACGGGTGGGAGTTTAGAAATAAGAAGCCCAGTGTTCAGAATTCACATGTTGCTGGCGTGATGACCATCTAGACATGCATTCATTCAACTCCATGCTGCAGTTCATCAATGACAGATGGACACTTGACAGCTGACATGATGCGAACTCAGTTCGTCGATCGGTCGACACATCACCAAAGCTGCTGGATAGCCAGCACATCACACTTCGCCCAGCCAAAGCTGCTGGTGGATAGCCAGCCAGCCATGCTCGAACAGACAGGACTCAGCACCGTTGAGTTATAGGAGAAGCAGCACCGAAAAGATCTCATCAAGATCCTCGTACACCACTTGCGACTTGTGACTTGCGATGCTTCAGTTCAGTAATCGTACAGGTACGTACTCTACTACGTACGAATCATATGGTTCTTTACTCCTTTACACGAAGGATAACACTTGTAATCATCCGTTGCTGCTGCTGCTGCTGCTGCTTTTGTGCACGAACTGACGTCCTCGCATACATAGCTACTTGCAGGATGCAGCATGCGTGGCTTTCACCGGCATCGCAGTAAGCAGCAGCAAAAATTAAAAGCCACAAAAGGTACGGACCCTTGCTTAACCCGTACTCCATGGATCTTCCCTTTTTCAAACGCTATTTCTCCTCCTGTACTATGCTGGGATCCACTTAATCGCAAGCCCGGTCTCAGCAAGGATTTATGCTAGAGCTCAATGCGCATAGCGAAAAGTCGAAACTCATAAATTCTTTTTTGGGTTGGAGAGGAACTCCCGGCGCGTAATGTTGCTTGTCGTCGTCAATTGGCCATGATCGATTAGATCGTGGTGTTTATGATGATGCTACGGAGAGATAATAATCCGATCACTCAAGAAACGGAAGAGGATGACGATTGGGCCCCATGCACACGGCGATGCCGAAAGAATGATTCAAAGGACTTCTTCATGCAATTCCATGCCAAATCTTAAGGTTTATGCTCATTGCTTTCATAAGGATCTGCACATAAAAACAGGCCTTGGTGAGTGGCGACCAGCCTCTGTAGTCTCTAGTCTCTAGTAGAGCGCTTTTCCGCATGCATGTGACCTCCACGGCAGTTCAAAAGTGCATGACAAGGAGTTGGTCAAAAGGGAGAGGAAAAAACTGCCTCTGTTTACCAACGCTACAACGCGACCCGCAAATGTTTTGTTGACACGATCGAATCCTCTTGAGATAGCCTATTACAAGTGCGAGTGAACCAGTACCTAACCCTCTCCAAATATCGATCTTTGTCAGAGTTCATCTCACTTCTTTTTCAGGCGACTATGTATTATGCAACTTCTTAGTTGCACACTTACACGTCGCGTGGTGTTAGGCTCGACTTCACTATTTCGCAGGCCGTGTACTTTTTGCCGGAATCTTTTGTTTCTTTCTTTGCAGCGTTCTTTACAGTGTAGTAGTAGTAGTATAATTATCAATTAATCTCTGGATCATGGAGTTGGCATCTGATCAGTCAAGGAACTTAGGCTGTTCCCCAGTTTCATTGGGTAAACACTCACCTGAAAATGGACACCTTGGCATCTTGCAGCCTTTCAGGTTTGCAAAGCAATGAAAATTTCAAACTTCTTAAAAATTGGAAAGAATCTAACTTGATCTGCATGCACTCGTCGGTTTTATTTTATGAATCTTATCTTGGAAGTTAGGCAGTGTAGCAGAGTTGTCCCTCTCCTATCAAAATCGGCAACCTGTTGATAGGATTCAGGCTTGTGCGGATGGTCCAAGTGCACATATACATGTATCGACATGGCTAACCTTTGCACTTACATAGCTAATAGCCCATTGGAATTAGGCACGCTAATTAAACAACACAAGTAGATCACTTCAGATCAGATCACCTGGAGTTTCACATTTAACCGGCGCATTTAACGCGATCCAATCTAACTGATTCATTTCTGAAGCTGCACGCCTTCACCTGTTGTGAATGGCTCAAACCTTATTTAGTTTGTAGTCGTGGTGATCTTACGGAGCCTATTTGGTTTGAAGCCAATTTGTGCCGACAAGTTTTGGAATAACCAAATTTGATAGTATAGAATTTGAATTAGTTTTTTTTTTGAGGAAGAGAATTTGAATTAGTTTTGGCACAACTAAACCAAACATTTGTTTGACACTGTTAAAGCCGCCAACATTTTGGTATGGCAGAAAATTGATTTCAATCCAAACAAGCTCATAGATCACGCCCCATGCGTCAGATTTGGCATGGACGGCCCAGATCAGAGTTGGACCCGGTTGAGTTAGGTGGTTACTGGTTAGGCCGCCAAAGAAGATGCTGTACCAGTGTGTACGGACAGGGGAAAGCACCAGTGCTACTACGGCAGATGACGTGGCCATGCCAAACATGAACGGTCAAATAGCACTTCAGTCCCCGGATTGTCCAAGTGGAGACAGATCACACGATAATGCTGCATTCAAATGTACCATTCTTATCTTCGGTTCTGTTTCTTTTCTTCCCTTTTGAGGAAGTCAACGATAGTGCTGCTTTCTGTACTTCACCATGATTTATGTAACGAAACCATGATTTAAACTCTGAAGAACTCTGTTGAGTTTTAGTTTGACTGAAATTGCAACTTGCAAGTCTGCAACGCCACTGTATTGGAACTATGTTAATCCTTGAGGTATATCCACTCGTTTTTTTTACGTGTCTTCATAGTTATGAAAAAAAAGACATATTAAAAATTTTGAACAGAAATATCAATTGTAATATATCACTTATTAACAAAATAAACAAAAAATAGTTAGGTTGAGTTTGAAAGTTGGTGTTGGGAGTTAATCTCTCCTGCACGTAAAACAGAGCGACTCATTAGCACAAGATTAATTAAGTATTTGCTAAAAATTTTTTTCAAAAAGGATCAATATGATTTTTTAAAGCAACTTTCGTATAAAAACTTTTTGCAAAAAACACACCGTTTAATAGTTTGAAAAGCGTGCGCGCGAAAAAGGAGAAAATTGAGTTGGGAAGAGTAAGAACCGAACTTAGCCTTAAAATAGTTGTGAATATACACATATTGGTTACCCCCTCTATCTACAAATATAAATGCTTACGCATTTATGCAAATTTAGAAAAAAAAAGAAATAGGCAAAAGGATACCTAGAACCTCTATAACCGTGAAAAGGTAGGGGACATCGATGAATTGGCACATTCATAGTTAAGTTTGCCTTTTCGTGATAACTTATAGCTTTATATTTGATCGGGTATGTTTGTGCAATGATATATCATATACTATTAAGGCTTATTTGAATTGCATGAATGAAAAAAATAAAAAAACACAGGATTCCGGTAGAAATGCACATGCAAAACAGAGGATTATAAATCACAGGAAAAACATAAGAATGACCAGTTGATTGGATCGCATGAAAAACATAAAATTCAGATAAGAGAGATAGACGTAAAGAAAATTTTTCAAGAGGTTGAATCTCTTGCTAAATTTCTTTTAAAATCTATATAGGATTGTTGATTTTCAAAGGATAGGATAAGATTTAATCTTTTGTTTCAAAGACATTCATAAAATTTTTTTCTATAGGATTATAGGATTGAAATCCTCCAAATCAAAGGGACCCTTAATTTATCTATCTTGTCAAATGTCTTTATAATTTTTTATATCTATTTAGATCAGATGCAATAAACTAGGGACATCTCAAAATTTCATGGTATTTGCCATATAGTGAACACTATTTAACTAACTAGTTCCATTAAAAGCCTATTTAATTCCCCGCAAAAAAAGCCTATTTAACTGACTTTTTTTAGCTGAAATATATCCCGCTATATAATTTGCCTTAAAATTAAGAATTTGACGGGTTTATTTAGGAAAATGATACACGTATTAAAAAAATCCTTACAAATTTTTTTATAACCAACAATTGATTAGATTTAATGGTTGAGATATTTGTTTGTAAGATTCTTTCTTCTCCCAATTTTTTCAACTCACCTCTCTCGTTTTTCACACGCATGTTTTTCAAATTGTTAAACAGTGTGTTTTTATAAAAATTTTCTATATCGAAGTTGTTTTAAAAAATTTATATTAATCTATTTTTTTTAAAAATAGATAATACTTAATTAATCATGCAATAATATGTGTTTCGTTTTATGTTCAGAGAAAAAAAAAGTTTCCAACCTCTCTTCCAAACACACTCTTAAAAATACGTATAGTACTGTGAATTAGCGCAGTGATTATTTACAAAACTGCCATAATCCTCCTGTGGATTTACCGTCTATTAACTGTTGACAGCGCAGCCAAATTCAAAATCCCGAGCGATTCTCAAGCGCATGTCGCCACGTTCCAACTAAGCCCAAACGTGACGGAATTTAATTCCCCCCAACCCAAAAAGATCGCGAAAGTTAGTTTCGCTCCCAACCCGCCGCACCACACCCCACCACCACGCGCTCGCCACCATCACCATCGCCACCGCCGCCGCCTCCTCCCCTACAAAATCCTCCGCGCAGATCACTCTCCACCCGCGGAGCGCCTCCACCGCCACCGCCACCGCCTTCTTCTCCCTCTTCGATCGAAACCCTCGGGAGCTCTCCCCGCGGCCGCGCGCGCGAGGGCGAGCAGTGTATCAGATGAAGGGCGGCGCGTGGAAGCAGAGCGGCGTGGCCGATCACGTCGGCCACCTCGGCGGCGGAGGCGGAGGCGGAGGCGTGGCCATGGTCGGCCGCGCGCGACGGGTGAGGCTGTGCCTCTACGGCCTCGCGCTCGCCTTCGGCGCGTTCGCCGCGTTCCTCGCCTTCGCGCCCTCGCTCCCGGCGCCCTCTCCCTCGTCGCCGGCGGCAGCGTGGTTCGACGGCCTCCTTGCCTCCGCGTCGCCCTACCGCCCGCAGGTTTCGGGCTACTTCTCCTCGCTGTTCCCCGCCAACTCCTCATCCCCGGAGCCTCCTGGAGGAGCAGCGACGAACCGGCGAGGATCGAGCGGTGGTGGTGGGTTCGCCGCGAGGGGTGGGCAAGCAGGAAGCAATGGCTCCAGTACAGTTGGAGCCGGTGAGCCATCGGGAAGCGGAGTCGAAGTATCAAGCAGCAATGCGGGAGGTGTTCCCAGCGGCAACTCCCCATCCGGCAATGCTACCGCGGCGATGCAGAGCAACCCGCCGCCCAACGATCAATCGGGAGGCGGTGCAGCAGCCAATAACTCCACCACGGATTCCGCCGGCGAGGCTGCAGTTCCAAGCCGCGGTTCAGCCAGAAACGGCACGATGACCAAAGATGGTGCCCCTGATCGGATCAATGGCACCGACGTGATCGCAAGTTCATCTGGAGATGTCACCGCAGTGAAAGCTAATGCAAGAAATGCGGCCGGGTCTACTCACCGGCTAGGTGGTGCAAGTGCGATCGTAGATTCAAGCAATGGAACTGCTGCTTCATCCATCAATCAGACTGGGAATGCAGCAGTGGCCATGGACGGCAATGGCGCTGCGCCTCAGAGAGGAGGAGACGCAGGCAAGAACCAGACTGTCCTAAATCCGCCGGCTGCAAACGATCAGAACAAGAGTGGAAGCAGAGCTGCTGCTTCAGGTGGAAGCAATAGTACAGTGGATGCTACTCCTCATGGGATTGCTAGTAACACCACAGAGGCTTCTGCTGATGCCGGTGGTAAGAAGAAAGCCCATTGGATTGAAGCAATGGCGAGCTGCGATATGTTCTACGGAAACTGGGTCCGTGATGACTCATACCCTCTCTATCCTGAGGGATCATGTCCTCACATCGATGAGTCCTTCAACTGCCCGCTCAATGGCCGCCCTGATAATGCTTACCAGAGGCTCCGGTGGCAGCCCAGCGGATGCAGCATCCCAAGGTGAGTTGAGATTACTTGACCAACTCTGTTTTTTCAGTTCTTGGTGTTTCATGTGTCACAGCTGAAAATTCAGTTCCATGATGTTCATAACAGATTGAACCCGAGTGACATGTTGGAGAGGCTGAGGGGGAAGAGGCTGGTGTTTGTCGGTGATTCACTCAACAGGAACATGTGGGAATCCCTGGTTTGCATCTTGAGGAATTCTGTCAAGGACAAGAGAAAGGTCTTTGAGGTATCAGGCAGGCACAAATTCAGGGCCGAGGGCTCCTATTCTTTCTTGTTTCAGGTATGTTGTGCAGTTCAATCATGTCTCATGCTTTGCATCTGTGCTAATTTCAGCATAAGGAATGCATGCTCATTTGCAAATTTCCTGTTTTCTAGGACTACAACTGCAGCGTGGAGTTCTTCCGCTCCCCTTTCCTTGTTCAGGAATGGGAGTTTCCCGTCAGGAAGGGTTTAACCAAGGAAACTCTTAGGCTTGACATGATCAGTAGCTCTTTCCCGAGGTACAAGGATGCGGATATCATCATCTTCAATACCGGGCACTGGTGGACTCATGACAAAACTTCTCTAGGGTAAGTTACACTTGGTGCTTTTTGGTTTTACTGAAGATCTTCATGCCATGCGTTCTGCATTTTAAGTGTTGCTTACTATTGTCAGTATGTTGAACGTGTCGCAGGAAAGATTACTACCAAGAGGGTAACCGTGTATATAGTGAGCTGAATGTTGATGATGCCTTCCAGAAAGCTCTTAATACCTGGGCCAAGTGGGTTGATTCCAGTGTAAATCCCAAGAAAACAACTGTGTTCTTCAGAGGCTACTCAGCATCCCACTTCAGGTTGGTAGAACCTTTTCTGAATTCTGGCAGGTTCAGTTTGATCATGTGCAATATTATGTTATCTGATTAGCTGTTGACATGGTGTTTATTGTGTGTTTCGATTGTGTAGTGGGGGCCAATGGAATTCAGGAGGCAGTTGCGACAGGGAAACCGAGCCAATAACAAATGAGAAGTACCTCACACCATACCCACGGAAGATGAGCATCCTGGAGGATGTGCTCAGTGGGATGAAAACACCTGTTGTTTACTTGAATATCACAAGGATGACTGACTACAGGAAGGACGCACACCCTTCTGTCTACCGCAAGCAGAAGTTGACTGAGGAGGAGAAGAAATCGCCTCAGATATATCAGGACTGCAGCCACTGGTGCCTCCCTGGAGTACCTGACTCCTGGAACGAGCTTCTCTACGCACAGATTATGGTCAAACAGCATCAAATGTTGCACCAATAAAGGCAAGTGTGTTGAATTACTTGTTCCTGTACATGAGCTGTTGTTTGTACGAGTGAGGTTAAGGATTTTGGTATCCTTGCATAGAGAGAAGTAGTCAGTTAGTCACAGTCTGACAGTCGATATACGACCAACATATATTCTGTATAGGCTTATAGGATTTTATGATGTAAAGTTCATGTCTAGCTAGAATTAATCATAAACAGAGAACATCAATATAGCATACATGAGATGTTATAGGATCCTCTTCCAAGAATCCCTGCCCTTTTTGTTATCTGACCACTACTTTTTACGTTCTTAGCATGGTGATGTAGTATCATTTGAGTTCTTCTTGGATATATTGAAGTACTATAGAGAAATAGTTGTATTGACACCTCAGTCTCTTGAATCCTGAATGACTAGTGTTTCGTGCTTTGTATATTTGCACTGAAGTTCTTTGTAAGTAAGTCTGTCAGGTAGTATGATTGTAGAACAGATTTTACAGTACTACTGAAGTTTCAGTTAAATCTGTCAGATACAAGTACGGCTGCTGTTGAGCCTGAATATGATAGCAGTTTCAACTTTGATGAGATCCTTCATAGGTACTATTTGCTGCTTGGTTCTGTTCTAGTTTCAACTCAGCTGCTATCTCTCTTGAATATTGAAAAGTACCCGCTGTTAAACAGCTGATCATTCATATTCCAGTTTAGGCCTATAGGCTGTAGCAATATGAGCTTCTGCACATTGCTGCTAGACGAGTTGCAAATTCAGGTAGAAGCCTCCGAAGCTGCTATAGTACACAACATTCTGTCTGAAAATTTTTGCCTTTGGGAGAGAAAATGCTTGCAGTTGATGTGAATGTTCTAGTGCTACACTGTAGTCTGTAGCAAACGTTGTTAACGTTTTGGTTGGGGACATAAATCAGAAAGCAGGCTATTGTCCGCTAGTGGTGTTTTACCTCGATTTTGCATGGACCATGCATCTGGCATTCTGGCTGGTCCTTTCCCTTGTCGTATGGCATCGTTTAATTTCTCGCCTCTTTAAATAGATGGTATGAAATTAAAGACGCATTTTATTTGGGTTTATACATCGATCGTGAGGACGAAACATACCTTTTTCTGGCTGATTGCACAATAGAATTAATGTTGATAATTTACTGAAGCTTTTGTTTGGTGTGGACTATTTGGCTATACTGCTACCTTGCAAGCATGTGATCGACGTGGTGTCTGATTAATTAGCAGTCTGCTGTTGGTGAGTCCATTTAGCTAGCTGGGTTTTTGGAGCATTATGTGCTGCCTGTACTAGCCTGTACATGCATGCCGACAGAGGACGTGCGCCCAGGATCTAGATGTGCGCATTCTGTCCCAAATGCCCATCAGATGGTTGCCCATCAGCTGCATATCGATTCACAGAACGGAACCATCTGATGGTCCATGTCTGAAGGCCATGCCGACCTGCCTCGTAGACGCTTGTGTGTTTATACTTCGCTGGTGCATGATGTGTGTGGACTAGATCTATATACTCTGATTATGAATACGTCGTAGTATTTGACTATTTTTTAGAAAAAACAAGAATTCAATATCTTTTTGAATATTTAGATTAGATTAGATACATGAAAATCATATACGATGTTATTCCTATTGAAAAGAGTATCGTCGTGATAGCATAAATTTGTTGTATTTTACAAATAGCTCATAATAGAAGTTAGCAGAGTTTGACCGTTGTGTTGAATGACATGTATATCTGACTGGAGCGGTGGGGGCAAGTATCATTATTTATTCCACGTCATGGATCATTCCACAATTACGTAGTAACCCCGATCCATGCACCAGAATCCTCTAACAAGTTACCCCATAAACCGCCTACCTGGAAAGAAAAGAAAATAACATTAGCAAACTATTAGGTAAAAAACCCATTGAAAACATTGTTTTCCCTTTATAAAAAGAGAGAAAGAAATAGTTGCTATTGTTATCGTTTTCTTTGTGCGTTTTGGTCTCTTGAATTCTAATGGCTATTGGACTACCGTGGAAACAATTTTTTTTCAAAATGTACTAACGGTAATGTATACACATCAGAGCAACTTAAATGTAAGATTGAATCTTAAATGTAAGATTGAAATCAAATCTTGCACCAAAAGTTCGAACCGGGCATATTGCGAGAGTCGATCGATGCATGTTAGTAAAAAAGCAACTTTAAAAGAGAAGTCGACCATAACCAATTAAAAATAATTTTCATCGGGTCACACAAGAGGGAGGGCAGATGCTCGTGAGATTGAGATTATCTTCATGTGGGTCCCACAAATTGATTTTCACGCTACAACGATTGAACCAAAAATTTGTTTGCTTGCATGAGTCGCGCCTGTCGAACCAACATTAGAGCTGCCATCAGAATCATAACAATTATGCTAGGAAAAAGTATTATTTAAGAGAGATAATCAAACCCACAATCAACAAATAGTTCTAAACGTAAACATGGTCACGAGTTAAGGCTAACTGCGGATATAAAAGTGCATGCACAAAATCGTTTTATGCAAACATTTATTTGTAAGACATCGATCTCACCAATTCACACGTAAGAATTCCTTCAGTCTTATTACCTCCCCCATTTGGAACCTCAAACGAAGACATGCCTAGAAAAAACCACAGACTATAGATCCAGAAAAAAGTATATCTACCTTCTCTTTTTTTTCCCCACATGTATTGTTCGTTTGTACGCATAGCAATACCGTCCACCAGACAAATCTCACCTGCCTCTCCATCCCATCTCCTATGCAACAGTTCTAATGCACATGGCGTATTGCATGCAAAAACAAACCCATCCCACTACTCACGCCATCCATCCATCCACCACACCCTGAAGCCCTTTCGTTTCTGAAGTCTGTTCGTTTCCTCTGAAGTGAGAGAATGAACTTTTGGATATTTATGACATGTTTTTTAAACTGTTAAACGACACGTTTTATGTGAAAATTTTTTATATGAAAGTTGTTCTAAAATATCAAATAAATTTATTTTTTAAGTTTGTAATAATTAAAATTTAATTAATCGCACGTTAATGATATCTCATTTTACGTGAAACATTTAATTTTATCTTTATTTTTATTTTCAGAGATTCAAACACCACCTCAGGTCTTGATATGTGCACCCATCTCATCTCTAGGCCAAAGCCAAACCAACCCAACCAAAAGGCCAAAAAGCCAAGCAAGGCAACAATGCAAATATGCAAAATGCAGCGCAGCCAAAGTGTAAAAACTGCACCAATCTACTCCTATTGTGCTTACTGGTTCCCATAAATAAATGCCATCCATGAGGCATAAAAGGCTTAACCAAAACCAAGGAACCAACACCCAAAGCCCCCCTCCTTTAATTTGCACCCTCCCCAAATCTCCATTGCGCTCTCTCTCTCTCTCTCTTCTTCTCCCCTTCTCTCTCTCTCATCCATCCATGAGGATCAGGAGGCGGCCTCAGTCCCTGCAGGCTCTCTCCTCCCTGCATCCCTCCTCAGATCCATCCACTGCACCCCAGTCTCCACCAAGAAACCATGGACGTTACTGGCTCTCGGGAGACAAGGTTGAGGAGGAGAAGAAGTCGGAGCGGTTGCACTTGCACCCAAATGCGGATCTTGCCGACGACGACTCGTCGGCGGCGAGGCGCGCGGCGGCGGCATTGCCGTTGTTCCCGCAGGTATACTACTTACTCCCTTTATCCCAATCTGCTCCAACGACAGAAAAACAAAAACTGCCATTATGATTCTTGTTAGTTATCATCATAGGTTGGTTTCGTTGCACCACCCCGTTTATGGCGGATGCCCAGATCTATCTAACCCCCATGTTCTTGGATTGATGCCATTTTGCCAGGACAATGCGGTTGTGGAATGCAGCAAGATCAGGCCCGGTGGTGGTGGTGCACAGCAGGGAGCAGCAGATGGTCACAGGAGGTATGTGAAGAACAACTGAAACTGGAACAGGAACAAAACAAGAAAGTGCCTCTGCTAGCTTGTGTCATTTGTGTCATTGTGTGGGTGTGAGTGACAGTAGTAGTGGTGGTAGAGGTAGTGGGGTGTAATAATAAATGGAAAGAGAAAGCATCCAAGGGACTTTTTCTATCTTCCGGGTTTGGTTTTTACTGTTTTATACTGAGCAATGCCAGCTTGACACATGACACACATCAATCCAACCAATTTAATACAAGGCCCCTGCTCATGTAGGCATGTACTACTACTACTAGTGTTCTTGGCTTCTTACTGCTAATCCATCCAGTGCACTACTGCTCTTGCACCCTCGATCTTGGCCTCTTCGATCGGCCACTTCCATGGCTGATTGTGTGATCGCCCCTCTTACAGCCTGTTTTTGCTTGTCCTCTTCCATGATCGCATTGGTGCAACCGTGCAAGCCATGTTGATCGGCAGACATGGACCATGTGCGCGCGCGCGTCGTGAACTATTCCCTTTTCTTTCTTGCAGATGTGCACTTGTGTTTGACATAAGTTGCATCTCTCATTGCATTAGGTTGGATTCATTGTACGTAGCTTGTTCGTCAGATGGTTGACAAATCAAAATAACAGCGAGATGTTTTGCACTTGCAGCCTAGAGAATGGCCATTACAGCAAGCCTGATCCGGCGATCAGGAGTACTACAGGAGAGCGTCTCGTCAACGGCGTCGTCCGGGCAATGCCAGTGGCCGTGAACGCGAAGGAAGAGACGACCAAGAACGACGGCGGTGGCGGCGGTGGCGGAGCCAAGAAGCGGCGTGGCCCGGCGGTGCTCATGGAAGGGTCGCGTTGCAGCCGCGTGAACGGGCGCGGATGGCGCTGCAGCCAGCCGACGCTGGTCGGCTACTCCCTCTGCGAGCACCACCTCGGCAAGGGCCGGATGCGGAGCGTCACCGGCGGCCGCGGCGGCGCCGGCCAGCTAGGCCGCACCGAGCCGAGGAAGAACGCCGCCGCGGCCGTCGCCGCGGGGCCCAAGGCGACGGCGGCGGCTGAGCCGCCAGTCGTGCGGCCATGCTAGGCGCGCGGAGATTCCATCGATCGATCGATCGGTTCAACTGCAAGATTCTTTTGTTCTATGGTGATGTATGGTGGTGCATATCAGGTGGTGGTGAATGATCATGAATGTGAATTCCATGTTCCTTTTTCTGTAAATTGCAAATTCCATGGCGTCTTCGTGGAAGAACTGGAAGATCACACTGCAGATGATCTGTTCTTGACCAGAATTTCCGTGATAGATATTCCATTGATCCCCTTGCATTCCTAGAATCCAGAACCATGCAAACCGTAGTTCCAAGAACGTCCAGCACTCTCGCCGGGTGCAACCGCATTGATCTCACTGCTCCTCATCAATCACACACACAAAAAAATCACCAACAAATCCGTGAAGCCAGTGGACTCAATGCATTTAGTTTGCTACTAGTAGGGTTCATGCACCGGTGCACCACACGGTGTGCATCGTGCCATTGATCGTCTCCGATCCGACAGCCATAGACGTACAGCCACACGGATCGAGCAATTACTTGCGTCAAAATTATCACCTGGAAAGCGGAAGCAACATTCCGGATAAAGCCTGACGCCACGCAAGGCTGCCTGTCCGGGACAGACAGGGGAAGGATGTCAGTGTCAAGGCAGTACTTAGCCACTTAAGTACTCGGAGCACATTGATGATCATAACCTCTTCTAATTAACAACATACTCTACCAATGTTTCTAGGCTCATTAAAGCACGTACGCACGCCGCAGCATAGGATTCGTACAAACCGTCACATTAACGCTCACGCACAATGTAGGACACCTTGTGCATGTTCACGAGAGGCACCAAGAACACAAGAGAGAAAGAAGAAGAAGAAGAAGAAAAAGAAAAAAAAATTAGCCAGGGCAAAAAAAAAAACGATGTGTCTGTTAGATGCTTTTGGATGGTAGCACGTAGAGGAGATCCGGATGAGCTAGCAGATCTCAAAGATGCATTGTGGGGGGGGGGGGGGGGGGGAGCTAGCTAGCTACTGTAGTAGAGTTCGATCGCCCAGTTGCCTCTTCTTGCATGGCTTGTAGCTGGAGGCAGCAAAGGAACAACTAACCAGAGAGAGTGCATGAGATCGTTGCTTCGGACAAAAAACTGTGTCAGAATGGAGTTGGAGCGTGGGGAACCAAGCTACCTTGGCCTTCATGCATGTGACTAATCGGTGATTATGTCTTAATGGAAGGAAATGCACTCTGACCCGTTCGATTTTGCAGGGAAATTATCTGCCGTTGATTTCAAGGTCAACCCTTAGATAGGACAATATATGGTCAGGCAATGGCGGATCCACCACAGGTCGCCTGGGCACGCACAGTAAAATTTTAGCATTAATTTAGAGATTGAAAGTGTTAACATTTTGTAGCAAACATAGTAGAGATAGATTTGTACAGACTCCAAAATTTTCAGGATCCGATCAGAAGCCATCTGAAAGCATCATTAGATGTTTATGATTGTGAGGCAACATCCAGTAAATCCTTAATTCTAGTTTTTTTTTGTGAGCTTGCCAGCTACTGTATCATATTGTGTGTACTACTTGTTCAAATGACAGTTTAACCTGATAAAAAAAATGAGATCGCTACGAAACATAGAAATGGTAAAACAAAAAATTTTAGTAGGAATACATATACAAAATAAAATACTATAAAACACATAAAAACATAAACGATAGTTTAAATAGACGGTACGAAGAAAAATAGAGTTAGATGAGAGAGAACTCAAAGAACATTTTTTAAGAGATTGAAACTCTCATTAACTTTTCTAGAAGTCTACATGAGCCATTTCAAATGATTTTTATAGGATTTTAAAAGCTTCAAATCTTTGTTTTAAAAGGCCAAATAGAAATTTTCATATCGGCATAATCCCTTATTTCAAAGTCAAAGAAGGCCTGACTGTGAAGCTCACCAGTGACCACAGCCAACTGACACATAGTAGGTCACTGAAAAGCTAAGCAAAAAATATCTAACATTGCTATCCTAGAAAGGCCTTTTTAGGATAACGCATTTCTCTTCACAAACGTACGTACGGTCACTCACTCGCACCACCGGACCTCACTGCCGGCCATGGAGTTGCTGCTCCTCCCTTCTCGAGGCGCCGCCACACGCCCGCTTCACCAACCGAGCCCGCGCCGCGTCGCCAGCGTGTTCACCGCCCGGCCGGCGGCGGCAAGCTCCAGCAACGTCGAGGTCATCGACATCACCGCCACGGCGGCGACGCCGGAGGACGTCGCCAAGAACCGCCAAGAATGGCGCGCGGCGGGCGGGCTCGGCCTCAACCTGTCGGAGGACATGAGGCGCGGGATGATGTGGCGGATGCTGGCTCCCCCCGCGGCGGCGGTCGCGGCGGAGGCAGCGTTCCTGAGGGTGCTCGACGGCGCGGCGAGCGACGCGGCACCGGCCTGGGCCGGCGCCGCGGGCTCCGCCGTGCTGTTCGCCGTGGGGCTGCTCGGTTTCCACTACGGGTTCTTGTCGTCGAGGTGGGACGCCGCAGAGAGGGGCTCGCTGGTGGGGTGGGAGCTCGCCGCTAGTCACTGGAACGAACTGTCCATGGCCAAGCATTCCTCCATCTCCATGGATGACGAAGAAAGTGACGTCGACGAAGAGGAGGAAGACGATGAAGAAGATGACGAAGACAGTGACTAGTTAACCGATGTATATATAACATTATCTTGTTCGATTTAAACCACGATGTAATCAGTAAAATGGTTTAAGACTTGTAGTCAGATATATACTCAGATTTAGAGATTGTACATAACCGTTTTATGTTGAAGAACATTCAACTCGGAGCCCAGGCCTCTTTTGGAACACTGAAACGTTACAAAATCTTCACACGAGTTAGCTCGTTTCTTAAATGTTCGTAAAATCCCTCTTTTCTCGTAGGACATTTCGGATACTATTTTAACATCACCACACGACTGAAGTGTTAACTGGACCAAAGAACATGACAACTATATTTACATGGTAATTAAGATCGTGCACGTCTGGTGATCCGTGCTAATCATCGAGCAAACTGTGAGCAGATTTTGATGTTCTTGTACTGCCTAGAGTTTTCTCTGATTACGTAGGCTGCAGCAGGTTGAGCCACAATTTCCTAGCGCAAACAATCCCCCGCTCATGGCCGTCGGATCGGATAAGCGTTGAGCTTCCAAGCGCTCGTCTTCTCCACTCCCGCAACAATGGAGTCTCTTCTCCTCTCTCGATTCACCCCCAGGCCTAGCCTCACCTTCACCTCTTCCCCCCTCCGCCTTCGCCTCCGCTCCTCTCTCCGATTCCGCTCTCCTCGCCGCCGCCGCCTTATCCGCCTCAACGCAAGCCCCGGCGGCTCCGACGCATCAGACAACGGCGAGGTTGGAGAGATCGGCGACGATCTGAGCGCGCTGCCTGGGAAGGTCATCGATGCCTACCGGAACAGCAACACCTCCGGACATTCCTCCAGGAGGGCGAGTTCCTGCGGGCACTCATCGACGCGGACCTCCCCGGCAGGAGCCCCGATCTCAGCGTCCTGTGGAAGCTCCCGGCCGTGGCGGTGGCCTCGTTCGCCGGCGTGCCCGCGCTGCTCGGGTGCCTCGGCGAGGCCGCGGGCGCGCACGTGCCCGCGTGGATGCCGCTCGTGTACTCGCTCGCGTCGTTCCTGCTCGGGACGCTGCTGGTGGCCGACGCCTCGATCAGCGACGAGGAGTGGGAGGAGTGGGTCGGGCGGCGGCGGGAGCGCGACGGGGAGCTCGCGTTCCTCGACTCGGAGGAGGTGCTGTGGCGGACGGCGCGGCGGGTGCCGGCGGCGGTGCTCGCGGCGTCCGCGGTGACAGGGCTCGACCTGCAGCCTCCGATCTGGGTGGCGTTCCTGCTCTTCGGCCTCCTCCTCGGCGTCCCGTTCGGCGTGTTCTCGGCGAGCTTCGATCCGGCGGTGGAGGGATCGTGGCTCGGCTGGGAGGAGTTCGTCGACAACATCCGCAACGTCGTTCTACGCACCGGTGGCCATGGCCATGATCGCCGCGACAAGTAGAAAGATAGTTTTACATATTCCAATCCAGCAAACAGCGGTTGCTCAGCCTAACTGTTTAGTGATATCGTCGTCAGTTGATGAGCTGTTGCGAGCTGTGTGACTCGAGAGTGATGTTCTTGTAAAAATTAGTACGGGTTTTGGATACTTTTTGGGTGTTCATGAATCATGACCCTTGTCGTAAATTGAGAGCTGCAATGCTGAGAAAAAAAATGCACTATTGCTAGCGTGCAATAGGGTATACACTGTTATCTCACGAGCTGAGTAACTTGTGTAGCAACAGACAATCGTCTCTACTATCTAACATGATCCAGGTGCTCTTCTTTTTCTTTTTTTCCTTTTGGTGTGTTTGTAATTAACTTTTATTCTTTTTAATGTAAAGATGCGTTCCTTGCGTATTCCCCCCCCCCCCCCCCCCCCAAAAAAAACATGATCCAGGTGCTGAGGTGCAGGGTCACCAGTTTGCAGTTTTGCACAGCTACCAGGCATGTAAGCGAGCAGAGATGCAGGCAATGCTTCAAGCCAAGAACGAAACAGTGATGCATGAACCCTCAATATATACAGTACATGATTTAGTTCCTCCAGTTTGGTCCCTGTCGCTACGAGATTAATAGAAGGGAAAATATGCAGCTAGTGAAAAAGCCGTATGGGAGGGAGCTAGTTAGGGAAGTGGTTTTTTTTCTTTCGAGTATACGTTCCCTCGTTTCATACATGATGTCTAAAAAGTCATTAATTTTTTTTAAAAAAATGTTAAGATAAATCAATATATGATATATTTTTTCACAAACATGCAAGCTAAAATTAGACTTATGCAATTCGAAACAAAAATAACAAATTTGACCGTGAATTCATGTTCAAATTTGTTAAATTTGTTTCTATTTGTATAAATTGAATTTGAACATGCATGTTTGTAAAGTGACATATCACATATTGATTTATCTTACTAAATTTGTTTAAATTTTTTAATGACTTTTAAGCGACATGTAAAAATGAGGAGATATTCTCTTAAGAGATTATTAGAGTTTCCCAGCTAGTTAGGGTGTATTCGGCCGGTTGTGTTCCCAACTCCACTCCCTCGTATTTCACGTGCACGTATTTTAAACTGCTCAACAATACATTTTTTTTTAAAAAAGTTTTTATACGAAAGTTGTTTTAAAAAATTATATTAATTCATTTTTTTAAAAAAATTAGCGAGTTGCCTCCTCGTTTTTTCTAGTTCCAACTAACCTAACCAAACACAAACAGCCTTAGAGAAGTACTATGCGCGACCCGTTGCATATAATGGCATGGCACTGTGCGTACCTACAGCCGTCTGAATACGACTGGTCGCATGCATGAAGGTTTGCCGCGCATGCATCAATGCACGAATATACCTTGAATACGAATACGAATACGTTAGCGTTTCCAAAATGTTCCTACCTCCGATCCAATACAAACCCTATCCCGATTCTCATATACTTGATCCGTTTTAAAATAAAAACTATTTTAATTAAATAAGATATATGTTAATACTAGTATTAGGATGTCTTACCATTCAAAATATTTTATATTTTAAGACCGAAGAAGTATATATATGAGGGCCGCATCAAAAGCAACCGTTAGGCAGCGCTTGCGCGGCACGGTGCGTAAAGGGAAAAATGTGTTCGTGATAAAGCGACACATGTACACGAGACACCACACGTGCAGCATCATTGTTTACAACCGATTCAGAGTGTAAGCGACACCGGGGGTACATCAGGAAGAGCCGGTACCTCAACTTCACCAGGCTCAGCGGGGCGATCTCGGTCCTGAACCAGAAATTGCAGGCGCTGATAGAGCAGCGCGGGTTGTTTGCTTGGGACGAGTACAATGCACGGCAGGGGGACTTGCTAGCGGCGTGTGAGCAGCTGCAACGGTTTTTCTCTCCGTCGCGTGCGCTCGGCTTGTGATTGTGAGGGAAGAGATGCGGCGAGCCAAGCGACAGCGCGAGCGGGAGCCCTAGGATTTTTTACATTTTGGTCTTTTTGGAAAACTTATTTTACAAATAGACCCCTAAAAAAACTTATCCCAGGAATAGTCCTTTTTGGTGTGCCAGAGCCTCTGGCGCCGCCCGCCAACACCACAGCGCTAGCATTGGTGGCGCCACCAGGGTGTCATGATGGCACCACGCATAGGGCTGGAGCTAACGTGGCGGTAGGGCGGCGCCAAGGTCGCTAGCGCGCCACACCCTACCACGCCGCCAGTGATGCTGGCGTGCTCCCCCCGAGGTGTGGGCTAGCCTTAACCCCCGCGGGCCCCACCCTGTCCCATCCTTCCCATTCGCCCCCAAACCCCCAGCCGAGCCCAAGAGAGCTGAGAGCTCTCTCCTCTCCCCTCTCACCTCTCCTCCTCAAATCCACTCAATTTGGAGTCGTTTTTCATAGGATTTTTTGTGGAAATCGAAGAGCAATGTATACTCCTCCATTTTTCTCTTTTTTTTTTGTTTTAATCGATGAAATTTATAGATCGAAGGTAACTCTAGAACCCATATTTTACCCAAATTTTTGATTTTGAAGATTTAAATTGGGGATTTGTTGAGTATAGTGTTACATGTGTGCAATGTGCTTGTTGGAGATATAATTTTTTGGAGTACATTATGTGGTAATGTTGATTTTAAGGTGGTTTGGTTGGATGGATGGATTGTTGGAGGAAAAAATTTACTTGAGACATGAAAAAAATTTATGTTGATGGGAAATTGCTTTAGGCAAAATCTTTAGGTATCTATTATATGGAGGAAAGCATTGCTTCGGTGAGATGATAGAAATTTATTGAAGTTAACTACAAGTAAGTTGGGTTGTATGAAGGGAAGCATTGCTTCGGAATAGTTATAATATTTGTATTTTTAAGGCACTATTAAAGATTATTGCTATTGTTGGATGTGAATTTAATATTTTTTGTTAAATAGTAGGTTTGGGACAATTTAAATTATGCATTAGTTCTAATTAGTCAGTTTGTATAACGTTTAGGAAAGATGAGGTAATTTTTTTTCTGAAGTGACATGATATTTATCGGTGTAGATGGATAGACTTGTTCGTGTTTACTACAGTGGTAGAGTGGTTGAACCTTATGTTGGTGCACATGTTGAGTTTAAGGATATGTCGTTGAAGACCATTTTGTTTTTCACCCGCCCCACTTTTGATGAACTAAGGTCACGAGTCAAAGAAGTTCTTGAATGGACCGAGGATAATGTGAAGATTGGTATTTATGGGAGATATGATGTTGGTCAAGGACATAAGTATGTATTGAAGGTGCTAGGTCAATTGGATTGGAATTTATTTTGATTTCGTAAAAGACTCTCAGTTTAGATCTCTAGAAGTGTTTGCTTCAAAGATGGTACGTATCGTAGACAATTTGGATCTAAACAAGTCTCCGTGTTATCCTTACGACGAGAACAGTTTTGTGACATATTCTTCTCGTTGTGGGGGTACACGCTGTGGCAATGGGGGAACAAGTAGATCAGTATCGAAGATTGAGTTAGTACGAGAAAACTTAGATGAGCAAGGACAGAAGAAGAGACCTTTGTTTCGAAATGAGTTAGAGGAGGCAAGACCACAAAGAGACATCACAGTAGTGACGATGTGGACGCAGCAAGGTAATTGAACATGGAGTTAGTAGAGAGGCTTGATATAAGTGAAGGTTCATCGAAAGATGTAGGTAACGACCTAAATTGATCATCGTACGGAGGCAACCTTGAATACTCGATGCAAGTAGCAGGCCAAAATTATGATCCAGCTGATTACTTTGTTGTGCACTTGAGTGGTGGTCACGATTCTGTTTCGGTAGAAGTCAATCGAGAGGAGGTTGGCGAGAAACCAAGTGTTAGTAGTATGATGTTGAATTTGTTGATGACTCCGATGATGACTGGGTTGCAGGTCGGTTGGATTGGATGACGTATACCAACCGCGCAGACTACCACCACCACTACCTCAATCCGCGCGTTCAAGTACCACCCGACACTCCATCAGGATAGAAGAGCACGAAGAAGTTGGCGGTTCGTCGTCATCACGCAATCCACGGGGGAGGGGAAAGGGACAAGCACAGGCTACACCTAGCGGCGACGACAATGACGATGACTACATTGCCCTGGATGCTGAAGAGATAGGCATGTCGCAGCTGCCCGATGCGCCTTAGGCGTCACAGCCCATGACATACAACTTACGTCCCACTCGGCAAGGGAAAAAGAGGTATATTAGCCTTACTATTGTCATATGTTATTTGATTTGCCTCTCATTGTTTTTTGAAATATTCTAAACATTGTATTTTCAAATAGGAACACTCCAGGGTCAAGGCTCTTCGGCATCAACGGAAGAAGTGATTTTGGTGAAGTTCTACTATTTCTCATCTTTAGAACATTTGTGAACTTGTTTAGTGGATTTATGTTATGTATGTGGATGTGAACTTATTTCATGGACTCTGGAGTTGCATGGACTATGTGATGAACTTGTGAACTAAGTGATGAACTTGTGGAGTAGGTGGTGAACTTATGGACTATGTGATGTTTGATGTGCAATTGAACTTGTCGACTTGTTTGATGGAATTGGACTATATGATGTTTGATATGGTGCGGATAATTGATTAGTATGCTTATTGTGAATTGGTTGAAATGTTTGCATTTGATAGATTTTCTGTTTGTTGTTTCCAATGTGGATAATTTGCGAGCAGGGTCGACAAAGGAGGGCGCCAACACACCTGATGCTGTGCTGTTGAGGGCGGCGCCAGCCTCCGGCTGAGGCAGGAGCGGGTTGGGCTGGCAAGGGAGCGGCGCCAGCAACCCTGGTGTCGTGCTCAGGAGGGACGACGCCAGCCTCCTGGAGGAGGCAGGAGGGGGTCGGGGTGGCCCTGTGCGGCGCCAGCCACCCTAGCGCCATGATATGGGGGGTGGTGCCAGCCTCCTGGCCAAGGCAGGACTGGGTTGGGGGTGACCGAGGGGGGTGGCGCCAGCCTCTCGACCGAGGCAGGAGGGGGTCGGGGTGGCCGAGGACGGCGCCAACCACCCTGGTGCCGTGATATGGGGGGCGGCGCCAGCCTTTCGTCCGAGGCAGGAGGGGATCGGGGTGGCCGGGGGCGGCGCCAACCACCTTGGCGCCGTGATATAGGGGACGGCGCCAGCCTCTCGGCCGAGGCAGGAGAGGGTCGGAGGTGGTCGTGGGCCGGCGCCAGCCACGATGGCGCTGTGCTTTAGGGGACGGTGCCAGCTTTCGGCCCGAGGCAGGGCTGTCTGCACGAGGGAGGGTGGCAGCAGCCAAACAAATGAGGGAAGGTGCCACCGGTCGGCAAACACATAAGGGGAGGTTGGAACCATGTCCGAGGAGATGAAGTCCCACAACCGACATATCGCCGCACGAGCCAGGAGGGGGGCCGACAGCGCCAATCAGGCGTCACATGGAGGAATGCCGACGTGATTTTCGAGAGGCCAGTTAGGAAGGGACGCTGTGACACATAGTAGGCCAAGACATGACACAAAATCGAACCTAATAAAACATACAAAATCGCATACATGCACGTCATACTTCATCCAAACACGACAAAGTACAATGGCAATATCATCGAGTTGAAGTCTTAAAATTAAAATGTTTCCAGCTTGATATTTCAATACTGTCGTTATTACGTCTGAGGGAATTTAAAATTGTCCAACAACTTGTTGGAGCAGAATTTAGACCCGCCTCACGACCAAACGGGTTCCACGTTTCCACGGCGGCCTGGGAGATCTGCTTAACTCCAGTGCAGGTCCAAAGGCTTGTCTAGGTGTATGTAGGGCGTGTCAGTTAATTTGATCTGCAATCAACAAGATAAACAAGCAAACCATGTAAGTACACAATGGTCGATCGGCCGATGTCGCATTGTCATGACCTAGCCGATAGGGCAAAGTTATATCGGCTCGCTTGTAATTGTTATAAAATAGCATCAAAATATAGATCTAATCTCATCGGCCTTCATCAACATGTTCATGTCAATTAGTGGCATCGGCCGATGCAGGACAAAAGAAATAATTACATTAGCTAATACTCTAATGCAGACTTGTACAAACCAATCAACTTATATAAATACATCGATCACAAGCAGACCCTAAAGGATAACCTATAACAAATACATTCATATCTGTCAATCTACCCGTACAAGTGGCAAATACATATAAAAACATTATAGCAGTTACATGTATTAGATAAGACCGGCTGAAACCCCGGTGCTATCCTTAATCACGATCGAAAACAGGCTTTGGATTAGATCTCAAAACAGGACTAAGGTCGATAGCAACTCAAAGTGTGAATTGAGACTTAACACAAAGAAGATCAAGTCGTCGATCGCTTTTAGGGATGGTAGATGCATTGAAAGATTTAACTAAGTATAATAATTAAACCGTCGTCGGCAATAAACCCTAAAACAAGCAGATCGCTGGCGAAGCATAATTAATACACTTATGAAAATCACTCAAAGCATGATAAACGACGATCACATCATCGAGGCTTAACGTGCCTAAAGCGACACGTTAGCCCCGACGATGCAGATCGTCGGGCACGGATTCTTACCTCTGCTCTAGGGAAGCAAGAACTCGTCGAGATTAACCTCTGGCAAGGGTTGGAGATGCGCCGAAAGTAGATTGATTTATGTGTTGTATTGTTGTGAGAGCCTTTCTATGTACATACTACCGGGATATTTATATCCGAGATTACAACATTGTCCAGATAGGACACGATCTTATCTACAACTTAACAAACAAATCTTTGCGACAGACTCTTGCCGTAGATTAGATCTAAACCTACTTGATTTACAAGATACAGTTGCCTAAAACCGAGCCTTATCTCTATTTGGCAACTTCCTTGAAGCTTATCTTGAGCCCAAACCAAGCCCATGCGAACTCTATCAACTTCCTGGCTCTATCGGCCAATGTCCATATTGAATCCGTATCGGCCGATACGCCTTTCCTGCTAACACCATTTCCAGTCTGATACACTCACCGAGTCCGATACAAAACTTGGTCCAACTCCAACTTAGTCTTTCTTCTCCGCATCGATTTTCTCTTTCCTCTCTGAGTAGATTACGAAAACCTGCTGTTAACACAACTCCAATAGTACTACTGGGTGCATCGACGATATTTCCCCTTGCTCACGGCCTCCGGACCAGCCTTCTTGGCACGCTGTGCCCTAGCCAGCTTCCTCGCCCGCTCCTTTTCACGCTCTTCCTTTTTCGCAAACTCCCTTGCCATCTCCCTGACCTCCCTTTCCTCCTTCCTTTTCCTCTCTGCGATCTCTATTGCTGCAAGTCGGAGACGATGATCGAGCCGTTCCTCTTCCCATTCACGTTCCCTACGAAGCATCTCCGCATCGCAGGGATCAATCTCTGTATCAATCCATTCCACAAAGTCGCATAGAGGAGGTGGTATCTTCGGTACTTGCACATTCCACGATTTAAATGATTTTCATTATAAATTTCAGTGCAGTATCGCAACCTCGAAAGTATAACAAATTACCTCCACTGGCTTCGCCGCCTTTCCTTTCTTTCCCTTTGCCTTAGGCTTGGGCTTAGGCTTCTCTGGACTTTACGTATAATTGCAACACATCCAGTACCTCTGATGGTATGTCTTGTGGTCATCACTTATTGCAAAACGACATTTGTCACCGCACCAACACATGGGATGGATAGCGTCCGATGGTGGTAGCTACCTAGGGCAATAGCCAGTTTGATCCTTCCTTATCATTATACAAAACCAAAATTATCTCCCGGCAAGTAAATTATTGTGAAATTTTATCAACCACTATCTTATAACATAATTAACTTACTAAGCACTACAAAACCGCCTATATTTTTAAAGTCAATATATCAAATTTGTCATCTTTCATGAAAATTTATAGATTTATATTTAGCTACAATTAACTTCTAACATGAGACTAAATTTATCTATCCTCCATATAGCATATAGCTACAAAATTTGACCTACATCAGTTTTTCCATACAATCATCCATTCAAGTCTAAACTAAAATTTATCATTACCAAGTATATACTCGAAAAAATCATAGCACCAACGAGCATATTGCACACATGTAACACTACAATCATCAATTAAAACGATGGTTCTAGGGTTACCTTTCGATCTACAAATTTCACCGATTAAAATGAGAAAAAAGAGGAGAGAATGGAGGAGTATACCTTACTCTTCGATTTCCAGAAAAAGTCCCACAAAAAATGGCTCCAAATTGAGTGGATTTGAGGAGGAGAGATGAGAGGGGAGGGAGAGAGCTCTCAGCTCTCTTGGGCTCAGCTGGGGGTTTAGGGGCGAATGGGAAGGATGGGGCAGGGTGAGGCCCGCGGGGGTTAAGGCCAGCCTCCACCCCGGGGGGAGCACGCTAGCACCACTAGCGCCGTGGTAAGGGGTGGCGCGCCAGCGACCTTGGCGCCGCCCTACCACCACGTCAGCTCCGGCTCTATGCGTGGTGCCACGGTGGCACCCTAGCGGCGTCACCAATGTTGACGCCATGGTGTTGGAGGGCGGCGCTAGACGCTCTAGCGCACCAAAAAAGATCATTTTTGATATACGTTTTTTCAGGGATCTATTTGTGAAATAAGTTTTTTAAAAAGATCAAAATATAAAAAATTCTGGCGGAGCCCCGGCGTCTGGCGTCGTTGAAGAGGCACCTTCGGGCTCCCAGGCAGGCCCAACCGCAGCATCCGTCCACGGCCAGTTTGCTTGTGCGCTTTTTTCTGTTTCCTTTTCCTTTTTTTGAGAGGATTGTGCTCGGATGAGTTTAGAGGTTTTCAAAGCCCTACGATCAGTGTGCAGCACTGCGGCAGGGCATATCGTACATTCGTACTGTTAATCTGCTCCACCGGCGAACTTACGTGAAAAAAAGAAACAATTCATAATTTTGGTAGGGTCTCAAAACCAAAATTAAGATTGCAAGTGGATCAAACCATAAACATTGCCCACTTAGATATAAGTGATCTATAAATAGGTTTACGGATTAATCCACACTTGCAGTCTTAACCATAATAGCCCTATGATAACCAGTGTGCAGCAGGGCATGTTGTACTGATATTAATCTGTTCCACCGGCGACGGGAACGGCGAACCGACGGACTCCCACACCGCCTCGACGAGAGCTCCATGTGCTGACAACTCACCTAGCAGCTGACAAGCGGCTCTAACGCAACAGCTTGACGATCCCTCATCCAGTTTGCATAGGCAACCGACAAGCTAACACACTTGCTTAGCAGAGACGCAGGCAAGACTTCAGGCCAAGAACGAAACAGTTATGTGAAAAACTAGCCGTCATTATATACATGAGATGTAGTTCCTCCAGTTTGGTACTCTAGCTACCAGATCTAATTGTGGGGCAAAAAAAGATTATATAGCTCACATAGAATACATTCCGCCAAGTAAGATAGCCACAAGGATATCAGGGCTCTAGCGCATAGAAATGTGACCAAACGTTAGCACCTTGTCGATCGAAATCATACCCTATGCCCATGCTGAAGAGCATCACATTCACGCGCGCCACGTTCCAGAATTGTAAGATTGCTCAACTTCGACATCCCAGCTCGCTTCAATCGCCTATTCCGATACCTCCATGCGACTTGAATACGCGTTGCAGCAATGGTTCTCCAGTAGGGTGACTCATACCTGTTGGATGCAGTTGCAACAGTAGCGCACCAGCATTAGTGAACATTGTCATACATAGATAAATAGATAGATAGATAGATAGATAGATAGATAGATATTCGGCAACTGACGCACTGAATGAATGACCTACATGGGCTACAAGGAACAAGAGTACCGTAGTAGTTTCTAATTATCCCAAATATCCCAGCTAATAACAATCATTGTGATGCATGATGGACTCCCTTAGTTTTTTTTCCAATTAACTTATGGTAAAATTAATTTAAATCAACAGATCAACCATTCACAAGCCTAAAAAATTATAGTTGAATCAGGGAATTGTTCTGGTGAGCAGGTATATGATCATGTGACACACTAAAGAAAAAAAGTCTCCACCTGATTGCACCCTGCACTCGTGGATTGCGCAAGAATCGTGAAAATTGTGAAGTTACTTCTTCGAGATCGCTTGCCCTTAGTACAAAAGCTTCAACATTTGTTAAACATCTTACAGTACGAATAGCAACCAAACGCATACCATGGAATCTGATTCTCCCGCCATCTGAAACAATAGAAATATGGTGACTTACCAAATATAAATCACAGAAAACAATAAAAACACAAAATGCAAAAACTGCAGACCTCTGTTTGCTGAAGAGTGTTCTAAGTACCATGTGAGGAGCTCCTCTCCACATACATCACCTTCATGTAACGGAGCTTTGCTTCCATCTGCACTGATGCTTTCTAGCTTTCCTCTCACTATGAAGACCATTTTTTCAACCGGACCACCTTGATAAAGGATGTCACTTCCGCTAATATACAAGTTCTGTCTTAGTTTGTCACATATAGCATCCAAGATAGGCCAATCCATCAATGTGAATAATCGGACCTGAAAAATAATTGTAGTCAGCATTTCCTTGAAAATTGTAGGGGCAAATCATCAGCAACCTCTAATTTTAAATGCATCATGAGCATGGAAAGTAAAAAGGTGATTAGTAACTAGTTGCAGTGCTTGCTATCCCAGAAAAATCACAGTCCTCATATAAACAAACCTTGTTAAGAAATCTAAAGAAATGACGGCGTATGTCCCTTTGAATATCTTCTGGTAAATTACTTAAAAGCTCCTCTTCATTCACCCCTTGGGTAGCTGCCCAGGTGAACCTTTCTGCACGTCTAACCCTCCTGGACATTCATAAAACTATAAGTACTACAATCTTCCAGTCCAAAAATAAGGAGGAAATAAATTGCTTGCCAACTCCAACAAATGTAAGTTCGTGTTCTGCCTGGGAAAGTTTGTGTTCTTCCGCCCATTGTAGGAATACTCAAGATTTACCATGCCCTCCCTCTCCAACCAAACTTTAACATCTGGTGTGATTAAGATTGTGGATATGAAGAGAATGCAAAGAAGAACCCATTTCGAGCATTTCACAAACTGACACTCATTTTTCTTAAAGACGACAGAATACACTGAGTAGCACTTGTTGGTTAGTTGCACATTTAAGAGCAGCAAATACTCAATAGCAATCCTTGGTGTTCAAAAAGATGAAATTGCACCCTTTTGGGGGTGTTAAATTGATTTCCGCATAGATAAACTAGTTCAAAATAATGATCCTAAAAGAATGTACCAAACCAAAATTCAGGTATCTTATTGACATTGTCCTGAGACAGCGGTGTGCATCTTCTGCATATGGAAACTTGGTAACTAACTTGTGACAATTTTCAATATTAAACAAATGATGTTTACACTAAATCTGTTTCCTCAAAATATATCATACATTCGTTTTACCCACAAAACAAAATGAGATTTGTAACACAGATCATTGCTTTCATGAGATTCCACTTATAAGATGATTTATCAAGAAAAGCAGCCTGATAACTGTTGAATATGTACACGTTTTTCTTCTTCTGAATAATAGGAGCCACATAAACAATAAAAGTAAGACAAAGCAAACAAAAAACAACATATTAATAGTCTGAATTAATAAATGGTTGCGATTTGCAACAAATTAAGGAATATATAATTTTTTTTGAAAAAAGAAAAGAATAGTTTCTTAGTAAAATTTTGTTTAGAAGTTCTGTAGATGAACCTTCTTAAATCTTCTGGCAGGCGTCTATGGCTCATCCACTGTTCAACATCACGCCTCCTAAGTTGCATTTCTAGTCTCCTATCAAAAAAGAAAGAAGAGAGAAGACCCATATATCAGGACTAGATATTTTAGAGTTAGCTGGTACAGCTTATATCTATATATGGTGTCAATTCCTGATGTGTATTAACACAACAAATAGAGGTCCATCTCGGGATAGTAAGGTACACAATATTGAACAATAAACACTAAGCAAACTAGCACCACGTACCGTCTTCCAAGAGCTTGGAGAAAATTTTGCATGTTCCCAATAAGTAATGCGAAAAGCAACAGCCCCAAACCAATAATAGCCATAGTAAACAGGACTTCCCATGCAAAATAACTTGGGACAAGATTGCCAGCTAGTGTGCTTATTTGCTGACGTCAAACCAAAAAAGCATCAGTAAAGGGTAGTCAAAATTGTAGTGTGTTAGCATGGATGCTGTAATCACATACAGAAACCTTATATATCAAATGGAACAAATGAGGCACAACTTAAGTACAAGAATATGAGGAACAAAAGTCAAATACCTGGAAACCCCAAAACAATGAATATATATAACGTTTAACAGCACTGTCCTCTGTAGTTAGCAGAACAGCCTGCTCATAAATCCCATAGTGGAAACCATTGTCTCCAGTGTCGAAACAAGCTGTTGAGGCTGAATCATTAAACCACTGCTGCCTACTTAGTTGATTCTGCTTCCCAATATTAATGCCACGTCCACAATCTATAAAACCATCACAAGATGGAATGTTTGATGCAGAACAAGCATTTCGTAGGCATTGGTTGACCCTCTGTTAAATGAAAACAAAAAGAATAATGGCATCATGAATCTCTACTTTAGTTAATATCTCCTGTGTAGCTTTGATATGATCAAGTCCTCTTATCAAAAATATCAAGGAGTTGTGAACAACTTAAAAGGAGCAGGTGAATATAGCAATTTACAATCACCCCTTTTAACACAAGGAAATCAGCATGTATACAATAAAATGCAATCTAAATGAAAACAACAAAGTAAACAAAAGGTATGTTTTCTCCATATCAATAATAAAGCACACCAATACAAAGTCATTGGCATAATTCTCCAAATATAAGGAAACAATTAATAATATGACATTCAAATTGTTGGAATTTGTAAAATGCCACTCAAGTCAGTGTTGCATCCATAAAATGCCTTTCTTAATTTAATTTCTTGTTCTTTGCCGATTTCGCATTTTGGAGCCATGTGAAAAGAAAACCATGCCTACCCCACTGTCTATCACCATTTCTCTTCATCCCAAAATTCCAACAGTTTCTAGGCAATTGCTCTCCACCTCTGGTGGACTAGGCTCTGACAGGCTCCATCAACCACTAAGTTATAAAACCCCTCTAGTCTGCAGCCAATTCTGAGACCTCTGACGTGGCTGGCCACAGCAGTAGCAGGTTCCTGTCCCTGATATTCATTGGTTGAGATAAGATACCACTACAAGTCGACCGTTGCAATGCGTGTGATGACGATGAAGCTTGAGCAGGTGGCAACAATGGTGCTGCTGCTCTTTGTGAGGGGTAAAGGAGAATGGAGAAATAAGAAGACAAAGGGAAGGGCATACTGGTAAGTTCAATATTTGAGTGGATGCAAAGGTTGATTTGAGTGGTTTCCCTATTTCAACATTTAAGTGACACTATCAATTTCCCCAGATGAAAAACAACTGGTTCAACACCAGTACAAATAAACACAATATTTTTGTGCAGAAACTGAAATAGAAGATGAACTAACCTGCAATCCAAATAGGTACCAACATGAACCAACAACATGTCCCGCCAAAACAAACATTAGAAGGTTAATCACAAAGTTAGCCCATGCTGACTCGAATATGAATCCATTGGCAGATGAGTCAGACTGACCACCAAGCAATGGTACAAATCTGATGATGCGGGGAACATACTGAAGAAGAACAGTGATACGCAGTAAATTCTTAGCATAATTTGCAGTTGATAACCCGACATATTTAGGGATGACCAGCAATATCATCACCTTTTTCAAGGAACAAAAGACAAAAAAAAAGTATTAGCAAATAAGATATAAAATGGTGTAAATTGTTTAGATGAATATCCTTTATTAATAAAGTTAGAAAAAAACCATGCAATTCTAGTTTACATAAGCAACTGGGGCAATAAATAGACAAAAGGCATCTGTGCAATCAGATCAAATGCTGCTCATAGTCTCATACTGACAATATTGATGGCAAACAGAACAGAAAGTAACAAAGAATTGCCAGCCTAGCCAAGATGTTTCTCTATACGATCGATTTCATGAGACTCATCCTCAATCTGATAACGTCACAAGTATGGAATAATCAATTAGTCATTATCATGCCCAAGATCCATAGTATTTTCAATGCTAAACAGCAACTTCTTTTTGACTTTTTGTCAATTTCTAGTTGGCTTAAATACATTGGCCAATACTCTTGAGACCAATAAGAAATTACCAAAATAAACCCGAAAGGTTCAATAGCATATATTTTCAATGGGGACCTGAACCAATACTCTTCAGATGAAGCTTATGTATTTTAAAGTACATCAATAGTGGAGATCATAAGTTTATAGCTTAAAAAGGATAATGTGGTCTATTGTTCATGTGAAGAGAACTGAAAAAATGCTCTTGATCTGCGCATGATAGGTCCATAACACTAGCTACATAGGGCAATGAATTTGTTGTGTGCATGAAAAAGATGAATATGGATCACTAGCACTTGCCAATTGCTAGCATTCAGCTGTGGCCACCGGTCCACAAAGCCATGGCTTTGAATAAGATATGCAAACAAGAACAGCAATTTTCAATAGCTGGATGGATAGCTTGGACCTCCTAACTCCTATGCTGCTTGTGCCAGGTCTCCAACATACTCTCCAGGATGTATAGAGAGTTCCCAGCAGCTAACTCTTTTATTTGTTTGACCTACCCTAAAAAATAATTATCACAACCCTAAGAACAGGTTTGCCTTCCGCTACTGACTTGAAGAGGAGTACTGAAGCAATAGAAAAATAGAAATAGAAACAAAAATGATAAGGGAAACTTCAGCCTGATGGATAAAATAAGTCATCCATCAGGGATAAAGAAGAAAATTGAAGCTTAATGTCAAAATTTAGCCACATCAACTCAGAAGGATAAAACAAGTTACCTGAGGGAGTGGAAGCACAACGAAGAAGTCGAGTAAAAAATATCCACGAAGATAACGGACAGCAATTTTCTTTGGCTCGTCTACTAAATCTCCAGCTCCCACTACTCGCGATTCTGGAGCTACATAAGCCAGTCTGAACTGAAAGAGAAATGCAAAAAATAAGACGGTCAAAAGTTGATAAGATGTTTTCTTGGGGGTAAAACTGGACAGGAATACAAGATTGTCTTCTTTAGCAACAAGAATGGAGTCAAAGCATAACAAACCATTACAACTAACAAACAAAGGGTAAAAAGATATCACAACTATTTGATCACGGAGATATGATAAATTCATCCACTGAAGATCAAACAATCCATTACTGTTAGTTACTAAAACATGATACCAGGACACAAGAATATTGAACCTGAGCGGCTGAGCCTTTTCTCACATATTGTCAACAGATAAAAAGTGCAAGTTATACTCACAAAAACTCAGTATCTAATTTGGCATTTTTAGAAGAAAACTACTGATCACTCAACAAATATGCTTGTCCTAATATGCATACCAAACAACCAAAATATAATCAAACTGCCTTCCATCTGATGCCTTAGCAACCATGTTATTTATGAAAGAATTTTATAAAATGTGGAACCATACCCTCTCATGGAACATGAATTATAGAACCTTCTATAGAATAGCAAAAGCAATGATGCACTAACCTGAAGAAGCATGTGTAGAAAATAAATAGCATCCGTCACGCTTCTCACAACTGCAAGTGCTGTAGCAAAATGCCAGTTCAACACAATGCATTTGTTATCCTGCATAAAAAAAAGGAACAAAAATAAGTGCGGTCAACTTTGATCGAAATTATAGAGAATGATTAACTAAATGCAATACGTCCTGAAATTGCAGTTTCCATATGAAGTCCATACAACTGCTCCATAATAATGGCAATAGCATGCTCTAGGTTAAACATTTGAGGTAGCCAGGAAGGTGCTTCAGAAATAATTTTGTGATTTCTATTTCTCCTACACATTTATCATTGAAAGTGCATCTAGGCCCCTAATTATTTTGGTGGTTAATGACAATACGATTAGTGAGGACTAACGTTTTATTTGGGAACATGTGAAGGAATATTAGTCCTTTATGAGTTGATATTCGAGGCAATAACCGTTCATGTTGTAAAAAGAAGAAATGCGGCAAAAGTTCAAATGGTAAAATGTATTTTTTTCCTTTGATTGTGTCGATAGGAAAGCCGTATTATTGGGGATGTCTAGGAATGAGTTAGGTGTTCAAAATCTTTGTTGAATGTTTCTCATTCTTGAAATATGCTCTCTGGTCAAAAATCGCTTCTCTCTTTCTTCCTCCTCTAAAACTTCTCCCTTGCGGCATCTAGGGGTAGGGCAAGTTCTTGGAGTCCTCCATCCACACCTTGAGGTGCTCTCGGATACTCCGGTGGAAGTTTCCTCGATTTCAACAATACCTTGAACAAGCTCAAGACTCTTGTGCCTAAGGATGGCGATGCTAGCCACATCAACCATTACTCTTGTGCCTAAGAGTCTTCCTCAACATCCTGTTGAGATATACATGAAATGGCTTGAGACCCTTGGTCCCCTCAAGACATGGTCTCCCCCAGGGATGTAGATCCTAGCAAGAGCATCATCATCAAGAATACTGTCCTGGTGCAAGCGGTGCAGAAACTGCTGAGCATTCATGTTGAAGCTCCATCCGGCTCCAAGTTCCTCATTAGTGATGGAGTACCACTGACCCTGAGTCATCCAATGCATGGTCTTGATACGATCCTTTTGGAAAAAGAAGGTGGCATAGAACTGAGCAATGACCTCCCACCAGTCATACTGAATCCTCGTGAACTCGACATTCATGTCATCACAGGCACTTATCACTTCATTCATGACAGGGTCACCCAAAGTTTCCATAGCTATCCAATCAATCCACTGCATGGGGATAGTTTGCCCTTTCCTTGACATAATGACAGTCTCATAGAAATCTTGTTGAACGAAGTTCCAAAAACGAGAAAGTGAGGTTCAGCGTGAGGATCCACATCTCGTTGTTCAATCAACACAGGTGGTTTCTGACACCAATCTTTGACCCGTCTCTTTGTGAGCTCCTCAACAAAGAGTAGAATCCCCTCAAGGATTTGAACTTTGAGAACACATCGACTTGCAAGAATCCCAACAATATCTCTCTCCCACTCCTCTAGCTTTGCTATTTGGTACTGGTAGTAGTTTAGTTGACGTTTGTGCAATCCTTTCCATACTTGTGCTTATCTAGCTTTGCTTGAGTTTGTGATTTTCAGAATTTCCGAAAAGCATTGCTTCTGCATTTACTTAAAAGTTTTAATCGCCTATTCCCCCCTCCCCCCATCCCCAGCCTATTTGACTCCTTCAATCACACTACATAAGATATCAACACTTTGAATAGTTAAATGATAGGAGAATAGTATGCTGCAACAGGACTAAGAAAAATCACAAGATTAGGTCACAAACAAGGTGCAACAACAAATGTAGTGTACAAGAAAGTTATAGGCTTTTGACAAATGGATATAAAAAGCATTTTCAAGTGAATTAGTTACCTTTTGTACTGATAAAAGGAAGAAAAATAGGGGGTCGATGAATATGGCAACCAGGCATGATATCACAAAGAACTGATTCCATTGCTGAACAACTTTTGCATGTGGGTTCATAACTGGAATGCGTGAAAGGAAACACTCAATTTCCTTCTTCCATCCACCACCATGCTCATAAAGAAAATTATGGAACTTCAAGAGAGCAAAAGAAAACAAATTAGATTATTCAATACAACAATACCACAATCAGTAACTTTAAGTGCTCTTAAGAAATGCTTCGATCATTATGTTGAGGAAATCTAACTAGACAAAACAAACTAAGAACCAAGGTACTACTAAATAGTGTTCACAATGGCCATAATTGCAGCCATAATAGCATTAGCGGGGTACTTCCGCTACAGTGCTACCTCCAGCAATATTGGCTGCTATTTCCATTGAAGATTGAAATATGAATTTTGATGCTTAAAATTGAGTTATTTGCAGCCAAATGTTGATTGCTTACTAGGAGATTTTTATATAAGTAAGATAAATATCAACTAATATTACCTCTCATCTATGTAGTGGTGTATTCTATACTCTTTTTTTTTGCCTTTTATCTTTTATTGTTTTAGACTTGTGTTCTCTACTTTATTATGCTAGGAGTCATCAACTCAAAGGTTAAGTCAAATTTCTATGTCTTTTATTCATCCGCTATAGCAAAGCCAATCTACTACTACCCCAATATCTGCTATTTAGTACTACCTCCGTCCCATATTCATTCGATAATATTCAGAAGTATTAGGCTTCTCGAATCCAGATCACTTATGATGATTGAGAAGTATGTATCAATACTATGTTATTTTACTAAGAAAAATGTTGCACTATCCAGCCACAACTATCAGGTTCAGATAGAAACATATAGTTTTAATGTTTTATACATTCCTACAAAAAGAGGGAAGTAAGACCACCTTACTGTCCAGTTTATTTGATCCTCTGTGAAAATGCCTTTTGTTTTTACAAGCAGGAGGACAGTCGACACAATCAGGATCGTCACATTGTCCCAAAGGTCCAGACATCATCAAGTGTTCATTCTTTGGAATGTTCCCACTATAAGAGCACCTGTTTCCTCCAATTTCTTCTGGCATTATCGCATGTGGCTTGTTGACTTGTTTTCCTTGTGAAGGTCGAGGAGGCATATCTGGTGTATCTCTACTTGTAAATGGAATGCCTGCTGCTGCAGTTTGTGTTGGTGGCTGAACAAACAGAGGACCAGTATGGGGTACAAATGTGTCTTCTTCGTATTCATCATCCCTAACTGGTATGCACATCGATGTACTTCTAAGAGGAAACCTTGGTAGCTCAACATTTGTTAGTAGCATAGGAATATCATCTCTCTCCCGGTCAGACATTTCTTAACCCTGTAATCGACATCCATTGTAATAGAAAATCAAGCTCAATGACATAAGCAAGAAAGTTTGCATACTTTTGTATAAAAGAACATCAATATCAATAGTCATGTTGGACTTATATTTATTGCACAATGTCAGCATAACAACAACGAAAATTTTCAGAACATTTTCAGGAGTGTGAAAACACATTACTGAATACCAGTGTTTGAAACAACCACCTTAGATGGAAATATAAAGTTGTTAACCTATAATGGCCACTAAAATGATACAGCACCAAAATACACACTCTGTAGTAGAATCCACATATAGATTGGCCAAACAAAATCAGCCCCTGTTGCGTTAGTACCCTGCTGCATATCTAACAATGTTGACAAGCCAATCACAATCAAGTGTTCACCTGATTAGGTCCCCCAACTTACAGAACCTATTACATCTGTAGGAGTCCCCAAAAGAACAGAGAACCTGAAATGAGATAAAAACATTTTGCACTTTGTTATAGAGGGAAACCTATTACTGAATACTGATGCTGCATTGGAACTAAGAAGTGCAAACCAATGAAGACAGCAAATACAGGTGCAACAACTTTAAGACTAGTTGTGTCAAGTGCATGAGATGGACGAAGAGAGAAAATAACTAATAAATAGTTCAATATAAAAAAGGGTATATATCACTTGAACTTGCACATTGTGATATATACCAATAGAAAGCTTGGTTCTCTCAAAATACCACCGAAATAGTGTGCTCTTCCTCAATCTGAATCTACCGTTCTCCTCTAATGGAGGTTCGATTGACCCTTGAAGGTTGAAGCCAAGCAATCAGGGCAGCAGTGTGTGGTAGCCTCCAGGACAACGTCAGTGCCCTCCTCAAACAGCTTGAGCAATGGTGGCACCACCTGGCTGCAGCGGGCAAGCTACCCTAGGTTGGCGGTGGAGTCCCTAATCCAGGGCAAAACTTTGGTTCATTCATCCTCGTCGCCGCCACTCATTTGCTACACCCCATTGCTTCAGTGGAATCATCTATCTTATCATCAAAATCACCAAACACCAGCAAACATTGCACTTCACCAAATCTAACACCCAGATTCGCATACCAAAAACCAATTCAATTACTTCTAGGAAAACCACGAACTCATCGACTTCCAAATCAAAGTAGGGCATGGAGCAACCTCAGGGAAGACGAAGACGGCGGCTGGAGGAGGCGCTACGCTTGGAGCGGACGGCGGCGACCCTGGCTGAACGCGAGGGCACGCACCGCCGCCAAAAAGAATTCCCAAAAATAACCCAAAAAAATCGCCTCTCCGACTCCTCTGGAAGCATCAACGCCTACTCCCCCCAGTCTCCTACCACGTCGCCACGGAAAAGCGCAGAAAAAGGAACAAAAAAGAGGAAGAGAAACCGAACTAACCCGACGTGTTCTTCTTCTTCCTCCTCGAGACGTCGGGAGATTGCACCGATCAACAGCAGCCAGCCACAATCGCTTTCAGAACTTGTGCGCGATTTGGACAGTGGAGCGAGACAGCGAGCTAGTAATATTGTTTTCCCTTCTCTTTTTTTTCCTTTTCTTTTTGATTTTTAATCTATTCTTTTGCGGCAAAGAGTAAAAAAGACGTCTCTTGTCTTTCACTGACACGGGGCACGTGAGGTGGGACCCGGTGCTCAGTAGCTGGCGCTTGTGGGGCCCACCAGGCACCAGGTGTTTTTGGACTGTACCTGCTGCCCCGACGCACTGCTCGCTGCCACACTTTCCCATTCTCCTCCCCCCCGCCGCCGCCGCCGCGGGGATGGCCGGAGTATCCGCCGCCTCTGCCGCCGGGAAGATCGGGAGCTTCCTCTCGAAGAAGCCGTACGCGCCGCCGTCCTGGGCCTCGCACCTGTCCCCCGCCCCCTCACAGACCTTCTCCCTCGGCCATGTGAGTTTCCCTAAGTCCACCACTTGATCGTTGATCCCTACGGCCGCACTTGTTTCTTATCGGTGGATTCGAAGTAGTCTCAATTTATTAGGAGGATAGGAGGGGCGTGTGAATGATCGATTCCGGGAAGCTCATGGTTTAATTTCTAATTGAAACAGTTCCCCACGCCGATCCACAAGTGGAATCTGCCCAATTTGCCGAATGGCACGGAAGTGTGGATCAAGGTTAGAAATAAGCTACAGTTTTCTGTATCAATGAATAGATATGATTCAGCCCGCAAAAAAAAAAAGAGTATAGATATGATTCAGGGAATATGTTCCATTTACTCTATCAATGAATAGATATATGATTCAGGGTATTAGTAGTTCGTTTGTGGAGTTTGGCTTCTGACACGAGAGTTTGGGGGAAATTGCAGCGAGATGACATCTCAGGCATGCAGTTGAGCGGGAACAAGGTCCGGAAGCTCGAGTTCCTGATGGCGGATGCCGTCGCGCAGGGTGCTGATTGCGTTATAACTGTAGGTGGCATCCAGAGCAATCATTGCCGTGCCACCGCAGTGGCCGCAAAGTATCTAAATCTTGATTGTTATTTGATATTGCGCACATCCAAGGTGATCTGTGTGCCTATGAGGTTAAATCATTAAATTGATATGACATCGTGTGGTAACATATTTGGGCTAACCTAGTTTTGGTGGGGGCATGTTCACGTTCAGCTTCTTGTGGATAAGGACCCCGGTTTGGTTGGGAATCTCCTTGTTGAGAGATTGGTGGGAGCACATATTGATCTTGTGTCAAAAGAAGAATATGGAAAAATTGGCAGTGTGGTATGCTCTTTTCCATGATGTGCTATTATTGGTTTTTTTATTATTTTTTCATAATTCTGTCGGGCCATGTGTAGCAAAAAAAACTTTTTATATTTTGGTGTTGTACTGATATTTGTTATCCATACTCAAGTAACTATTAAAGGGGCTAAAGGTCCAATCAAGTAGTGTGTCCTGCAGTATATGTCTGCATCGTACAATTAGCATGGTCATTTTTTTCCCTATTCTGAGGAAAGATCATGATTATATTGCCTGTTCTTTGAATATGCATGTAGATAAACTGGTAAAGTGGCATTGCCTATTAAAATATCTCAGTGATCTTTTTCTTGTTAGAACTTTTTTATTCATATTGATATTGCCTAGAAGTCCCTAAGCCTAGTATGGATTTATTTGGTTCAGGCTTTAGCTGACTTGCTGAAAAAGAAGCTTTTGGAAGAAGGCCGAAAACCATATGTTATTCCTGTTGGTGGATCAAACTCTCTAGGAACTTGGTATTGTTTTCTGTTCAATCCTAACCATTGAACCGTTTTTGCATTTTCCCTTTCTTTGTGTGTTTGTAGCGTACTTTGAATTTTCTTTGGGGACTATTATTCATGGATTGGTGTCTGCTATCAGTCTATCAGAAAAGAAGAGATTACTTTGTATTTGAATAAACATTAGGGCATCAATTTTTTTTTACAAAGATCTATTGGTCAATATACTATTTTGGACCTGGAAAGTTGGAATTGTCTAAGGCCCTAGGCACTGAACCTTGTGGATCTCATGTAACACTAGAAGGTCTGCTACTATCTTGTATGGATCAGTGGGACATAGCTGAAGGAAAAATGTAGTGTACTTGATTCACATTTTATCAACAACATTGAATAGAATATAAGATTACTGTAAAGTGAAGGTTTGCACTTCAAACAGATCTCAGAATTTGTGAAAGTGGTACCCAACGCAGCTGTTGAAAGTTGACCTATCTTCATAACTTGTATTGTTTCTTGACAGGGGATATATAGAAGCAATAAGGGAGATTGAGCATCAAATTCAGATATCGGGTGATGTGCAGTTTGATGACATTGTTGTTGCATGTGGCAGGTATTTTGTCAATACACATAATATGTACTTGTTGCGTCATGATCGTGCCTAGTTCCTGAAAATAGCAACATTGTTGCTTTATGACTCGAGGTGATTTTTAAATTTATGCAGCGGTGGAACTATTGCCGGTCTTGCTTTAGGATCAAAATTGAGTAGCTTAAAGGCAAAAGTATGCACTTTCTTTGATTGTCTTTTATCCTGCTGAAATTTTTCGACTGATTATCCACTTTTAGGATAGGTCCATGCTTTCTCTGTTTGTGATGATCCTGGATATTTCTATTCCTATGTTCAAGACCTGATTGATGGACTTCATTCTGGTTTGCGTTCACATGATTTAGTCAACATTGAAAATGTAAGTACATTTTTAACGCTCTATAGTTGATATTAAAGTGGTTTTGAAGAGTGGACTTACATCCTCCTGATATGACATTGTTATGCTCATTCAGTATATAACATAATTGTTCTGAAAATAGTTTGATCATTTCATTGTTCCAATTTTATGATGGAACTCTAATTGATGTTTTTTTCATGTTAATGTGCGTTGGTAGAATTTTGTGAACATTTGACTTGATCACCTGCAACTGCCACTTGACAGGCTAAGGGCTTAGGTTATGCCATGAACACAGCTGAGGAGCTTAAGTTTGTTAAAGATATAGCTGCAGCAACAGGCATTGTCCTTGATCCAGTCTACAGGTATAACACATTCCCTTTGCTGTAATATTGAAACCAAGAAATGCCATATGTGTGTAACATCTAATTTTACATCCACTACGCTTTCTGGTTGTTGAAAAGTATAAAATGGTTTGCCCTGTCAGACAAATATTGAACAGCAGCACAATTTCATGATATATTTACCCATATTATTGCTGCAGCGGAAAGGCGACATTTGGACTGCTGAAAGATATGGCTGCTAATCCAGCTAAGTGGGAAGGGCGAAAAATTCTTTTCGTCCATACAGGTGGTCTTCTTGGTTTGTATGATAAGGTTGATGAGTTATCATCTTTGAGTGGGGGCTGGCGCAGAATGGATCTTAAAGAATCTGTTCCACGCAAAGATGGAACTGGTAAGATGTTCTGATTGCTATGCTCCAAACTAGCTTCCATTATTGTTAGGGGTTTCAGACATCTAATTTTCTTAAAAGAGTATTTACCTCAATTTGTACAACAAAATTCAGAGCAGATGGGTAATCCGAAGTACTGGTTATTACATTTAAAGAATAAAGCATATCTTTCTGCCATTTGGAAATGAAGCTTTATATATTTGATGTTTTGACACCATTTCTGTCCTCTTTGCTTATGTAAAATTGTTTTTTCATTTTTTTTTAAGAAAGACAAACATTGGATGTGCCATTATCCTTAGGGCTAGTCTTTTCATACACATAAAAGCAAGCGCACCGTTGACAATCTTTCACATGTACCATTAAGAGCAGTAATGGACTACATAGAAAGTAAAAGAAGGAAATACACCAAAGATTCACTCAATAACAGTTTCCAAATGACATGGAAAAGCTAAATGCCAGAGCCAGAGATCACCATCCTTGAAAATATCACCAACTCAGATAATGGTTCTCTGCTAATTGATGAGTGAACTCCGAAATGAGCCCAGCATTCCAAAGTCCATCCTTTAGCAAGTCAGGCATTTGACCCGGTTGGTCCACGCACCACAGTAACCGGGCAGGTAGCGTTGTTGACAACATAGTTGCTGACGCTTCCAAGAAGGGCCCTGCATTCAGGTAAAAGGAGTTAGAAATGTAAGGAAGCCATTGCTTAGCCAAGACAAAACCACACATAATTTAACAGATAAGAGGTCTAGATCAAAGAATGAAAGAGGTTTAGATGCTAACCTTTTCAAGGGCCCTAACCCCCTGCAACCAAGCACAAAAGTATTCACCTTGAGATCATCTACTGCCTCACAGAGTTTCTCCCTTGCATCGCCCCAGTAAACTTTTGCTAGTACTTCCACCTGATCCAGCCAATATGGAATCAGAGTTTTACTTTGAATTATATGTGGATCAACCTTTGTTTTTCCTAGATAGTTTGTAGCCATGTACAGGCGGGCAACCTTGAGAAATAAACCTAAGAACTTTGGTTATGCTTTGACTTGGACATTTCTCTTTACTTGTGCTGATTGTTTGACCTTAGCCTTGTCTATAAATAAAGAATGGGCTGTTGCATATTAAGGGCCTGTTTGGTAGAGCTCCAACTTCTAAATTTAGCTCTAGAAGTTGGGTCTAGAGTGGAGTTATGGAGCAGCCTAAACCCAGCTTCATCTCTCTAGTTCATTTTGTGAGAGTGTTTCACCCAACTCCGCTCCCATTTTAGGTGGAGCTGAAACCGTTTGGCTGGGCTTTAGCTCCAGAAGAGGTGGAGCTGGAGCTAGAGCTGTGCCAAACATGCTCTAATAATGTTAGGAGAATTTGAAGGAAATCAACTTTGATTGCACTACATGCGGATAGTATTCATCATATTATCCAAAAAAAGATTTGTGCTTTTCAGGTCTCCCTTTAAATTTATGTTTCCCTATAAAATCATATTGTCATTTGATTGGATGTATATGCTCATAATTACTTAAGTAGTTCTAGCTGTCACCTTCTATATCCAAGGATTACAGATTACCCACCTGTTGGTTTCCACAGGCTTTCATGAAGATCACAGGAATAAATAATGTTCAGGAAATTATTTCTCTTTAGTAAAGTATATGTTATATGATTCAACCTTTTGTGTGAAAATACCTTCTCTCCAACCGAAGATTGCAGACATAGTACTTGTCCCATTGCTACTCTCCTGATATTTTTAATTCAATGTAATAGGCGTATGTAGCAGTTTAGGATTAAAGTACTTGTATAATTTTCGCTTTTCAGCCTAGATCTGCAGAATCCTAATCATCTACAGGTTGGAGAGCCTATAAGAGTGATAAACTTCTGGCTACAGAATCACATCACAGGTAATTCATGAACAATTCAGACAAGGCTAGAGTCATTACCTGTTTGGACTTGGATTCAGCCTGCAGGATCTCCAGTACCTCCTTATCGGGGTTGATCCCATACCTCGCCTGCACGTTCATCTCCATAAACTCCAGCAGAGGAATCAAAGCTTCAATGCAGAAAAACAGAGTCAAAAATCAATGGAAAATCAGATGCAAAATCTTTCAGTCTTTTATGAACCAGAATTTGCTGAACAAGAGAAGAAACTGCAAAAAATGCAATGTCTCTCCATACGTGACCCGGTGCTCTTCCAGAGCTCCTTGTGACTGGCATCTGCTCCTTTGGGAAGGACATGGACGAGGATGATCCGGTCGCCGGCCTTCACCAGGTTATCCACCGCCCACTTCGCCGCGGCCTTGCTCGACGGCGAGTAGTCCATGCCGAGCCCAATGGTTCGCTTCTCAGCCGCCATGGCAAGGGTAAACGAAGGTGAAGCTGTCAAAGGAAACATCAAAGAAAAGAGAGGTATTTGTGGTGCTAGCTCTGGGTTAGGCTTGTAGCACAAGTACTCCTATTTAAGGACGTCGTTGAACAGCAACAGAAATAGGGTGACATATCGCCTGTTGATAGCGAACTTGTAGACTAGGTTGGCTTTATTCCTTGTGCAAACTGCCTTTCTCCTTTACATGGCCGATCGGCCGTTCGCCAGATAGGCAGGCATGATGGTGCTTCTCTCTCCAGAAGGCTCTTTAACCATCTGGAAAGACGAAGAATATTTTCGTCCAGGCTCAGTACAAGTCCGGCTTTGATCTGTGGCCTAATGTCAATTGCGTCAGTTAGGAGCCAATAATGTTTCCAGGTCTCAATTCTGACGCAGTTTCTTAATTTCCCTGGCCAATGACATGGAAACAGGTACGGTTCCAGAGCATAGAGATATTTCACTTGCGTAGAAGCTGTAATTTACCTTGTTTTGTTCATTCATATTGAGAACTGGTCCATCCAAGTTTATTTGTAGTTGCAGATTTTGTTTTTGCAAGGTTGGCACCAAAAAGGTCCAAAACCATGGGCATGTTGGCGGATTTACAAAACGGGAGCCGAATCGTATGCTCTAATTTTATTCTTCTTCACAGCTATAGGCCCTAGATGGAAATGCTCAATGCCTCTAAGTACAATACTACTGGCAAATTATAATGCACATATGCTTTGGTCAACTTGAGTTGCAGAGCCCTACGGTACTGCAAAGTGCAAACAAACGGTGGTTGCTGAACTGCTTGCTGATCGGCGGCGTAGGAGAGCAGCAGCGACCGCCGATCTGGGCCGCGCGAGCCAAAGCCCAATAACATTAGGCCCGAAGGGTTGGGCCTGATGGGCCACGTGGCCCATCCCATTTGGTAACCGCAGGACTGTCTGAATTGTTCTGAGCTGAAAGATTCAATCAACAGGACGACGAACAATACGCTTTATGTAACAGTATAAGCAACCCCGGGAACACGCAATGCCTTTCTTTTTACCGTGTAATGTACATGGCAGAGATCGATGAAGTTCCAAACCATTCACTTAATCCGATTAATTACGCGCATTCTGCTCGCTTGCATCTAATGTAGTGACTAAGCAGTTTGGGACGTCTAGGACTCGTTCTAACAAGCAGAGCTGATGGCAGTTAAACAAGGTTTGAACAAGCTAATCCCGGGCAAATACCACCGAATTAAGTTTGTACAAGTGGACAGCATTCAAGTTCTGGACTCATTCAGTCTTTCTTCATTGAATATTCTTGTGGATTCTCGCGAACTTTTACTTGCAAAGTCTGACAATATTCCGAAGCCAAGGTGTGCAGTGTACATCGAGTCGTGTAACACTTATAAATAGGAGTAGTTTCTCATTCACCAAAGACACCAAGCTTACTTAACTGGAGGTTACAATAGCATTCTATTGTACTTTGCTGGTTCGTTTGTGCTATTTAGCTGTATATTTCTTTCATCGTTGTGTAATTTTTAGGAGATTTTCAATTGGTTACTTTGTTTTCAGGAGCATCTTGGTGAGCATTAGAGCGTGTTCCGCTCAGAAATTCCTGGAGCAAAGAATGGGGAAGTCCAAGCGTAACAACGTCAAGAAGAGCATCTGGCAGCTCCTCTGCGGCTGCTCATCACCTCAGACAAGCGATTAACTGAAACTGCACCGCACGAAATTAAGCAGAAGTTGCTCGTGTTGATGGACGTTGGGTTCAGGAGTGTGGTGTGATTACAAGGTGTCGGAAAGTTCTTGATTGTTTTATTAAATTGTTTGTAGATTTATTCGTGTTGAATTTAGTTTCATAGCAGTAAAAGGAAATTCAAATGTCCTGTAACCGGATTCTCAAATAAAGCCGTTTCACCTTGTATCATGACTATGGCCTAAAATATTTCTGGTTTCCTCCTAAAGTAATTTTACCATCCCTATTTTTTAAGTTTAAAACCTGATACCTTCGGTTACTAGGTTCCTTAAATTTTGGTGTGACCGTAAAATTTCTCTTCCTCCAAACTCTGCGATATGTTACTAACTTACTAGCTCAAATGCTCATTAGGTAATTGGTAGGTATACTGGTAAGGCATCAACTTTTTTTTCCTTCATAAGCACAGAAGCTTTATAGAATTTTCACAAGAACAAGATAAATTCTCAAACAAAACAAAGAAAAAGAGGAGAACAGTACTGCAGAACTTTGATTAGGTCATGCTCATCGTGTATCGGTTCCTCTACTCCGGAGTTAAATCCCTAAGTCTGTTCTTAGTATATTGTACATGACAATGACGGTATTCACTCTCTTGTTTAAGGCATTATCTAGAGTTTTGAAGTATTTTCTCTATGTGGTGAATGACGGTTTGGCTTTTGCTGAATGAATCATGGGAACGATAGCTCGTGCGAGCGTTCGCTTTCTTTTTCGAGGCATTTTTTTTGGAGGGCCTCTATAGTAGTTCAAGTATTGCTTTAATGGAGTGTAAGTATGAAGATTGCTTGTGATTGTAGCTCCCTATTTTATGTCGTTCTTTTTATTCTAAATAATTACAGGCTGTGGTCATCCTAACTATGCAAGATCGAGAGCAGTTTTAGAGTACTTTATCATTTTGATGTAATTGTTTAAAATCAACACAACTTTCTTTACATGGAAAAAAGATCCTCTAAAATTACTTCCAAGGAGCACTAAATAGTGCTCCCTTTGATAAAAAAAAATAATCTCTTCAGGCGTAGTTCAATATGTTATTTTAAAAGCTTTTTTGTCATAAAATATATTTAAAAATCTGATAAATCAAAATATATGATTTTCGTACATACAATTTATATATTAAAAATATTATCAAAATTTTAAAAGTTTGACTATGTCCAAACAAACAATGTGTTTTTGACCCAAGAGGGGTTAGTTTTCAAGCATCCGACAAATTTTATAAGCAGCTTTCCTTACCCCTTTCCGAGTTCCGACCCATGCTCTGTTTACTCTGTTTCTTCCATGGTACTACTGCATCGCTACTGCTCCACGTATCACGAATGTACGGTTGCACATCGCACGCCCGACGTCGAAGCGCAAGTTAACATGCGTGAACTTCTGAAGCATCTTATTGTTTTAATCATTTGCAGTAAGCATTTTATTGCTTTAATCATCTGCAGTAATTTTTAAGAGTAAATCATTTGCCATAGTTAGCAGCAGCAGCAATAATTGAACCGTTCCAAGCTAATCAAGGTAAACGGTCGTCCATGCTTCAGTCAAGGTATCGAGCTTGGCTGATTTGGCCTTCTTTTTTAAGGCGGGATTTGGGCTTTTTTGAGACCGATAGAAATCCAGGTTTACGCGTACCCTTTTTGCACTACCGTGTTGCTGCATACATGCCGACCGGTGAATGCATCAGACCAGCTGCAGGTCAGTTCAGGTCAGGTCAATGGATTAGGAACAGGTGTAGTCCCAACTATAACTGCACGTTAGGGATTGCACGAAATCTCGTCATCCAATTTTTCAGTTGAAGGTCCAGATTAAATGCTACAGTAGTCTTGCTATAATAATTCTATGCTAAATACCCTGGATGAACGGTGTCCTGTCGAAATTTGCATCCTACAGCCCTAATAACTATTTAAGTTGCAGTCACACAGGAACCAAATCCACCATCGATGTATCGTATCAAAGACAAGGATTGAGATACGGCCACATGATAACAAATCAATAGTTCAGATCAATGCATCACTGTAGCACCTGTATATTGTAGCAAAAATTATTGTTTTACGTGTTTTGTAGCAACGAATCTGAACCATTAGATAAAAAAATAAATGATCTAGATTGCTTGCAGTTCTTATTGTGCAGTTGTAGTACCAACTGCACCTGATCTCAATTCCAAAGGGGATTTGCAATTCTAGTTAACTTTACTGGTCAAGCACAATACACATGAAACGAGCTACTAGCTACCACGAAGTACTAATAACTAGGTAGAAGCATGAAGCTTGAAATATAAGCAACCTTTTGTTCTTAAAAAACTAGTACTACTTGACTAGAAAACTACAGTATTTTTCAGTGAACACTCCATATCAAATGCGAACTAGTTAGAGAAAATTTCATCTATACCACAAACTTTTGAACGGTACCAAAAAAATATCACAAATCTTTCCACCTTTCCAACAATACCACAAAACAGAACGGGAGTGGAATAGAAAATAGTGTTATCATCTTGGAGGACCAAAATACCCTTGTGTCAGGGAGGAGACCGTGCGACCAGAGAAAAATTGATGCGATGGGAGGAAAATTGTGTGCGATCACTCGGCACCCAGGACGACGGTCACTGAGAAGAACCGGTCCGATGTGAAAGGAAGAGGAAGGAATGAAGAAGAACATGGTAACCGACTCCAACCTCACGATCTCTGTCCAGCGAGTCCATCCCCCACCGCCACGAGCTCCCCAGCCACCGTCGCCGCCACCACCACCACCATGTTTAGGGTTTGGGAGAGGAGAGAGAAGAAAAAGGGACGACGGGCACTGAGAAGAACCAGTCCGATGTGAAAGGAAGAGGAAGGGATGAAGAACACAAGAACCAACTCCAACCTCACGATCTACGCCTAGCGAGTCTATTCCCCACCACCACCACCATCACCAAGGCTGCCATGTTTAGGGTTTGGGAGAGGGGAGAAAAGAAAAAGGGGAAAAACCGAGTGCCTACTCACGGTAGGGGAGAGAACGGGTTTATCGAAGCGTGAGGGGCAATTCTGTCTAACAAATTAGTCATTTCCACTCCGTTTCACTCCCTTATTGTTTTGTGGTATTGTTGAGAAGGTGAAACATTTGTCGTATTTTTTGGTACCGTTCAAAAGTTTGTGGTAGAGATGAAATTTTCCCAACTAGTTAAGGGGGAGTCCAAAGTGTACGTGTTAACTTGTACTGTATAACCAATGACCTGATCCAGGCTGCACCTTTACTTTTCCTGCTTCGTGTGGACTCGTGTTACTCGAGAGGGTACGTACATGACTCGTTATTCGCTGAATTTTCATGTGGTTTCTCACGCTATTTTACTAGTAAAGCTTGATAGCTACAAACTTTCAATTTACTGGAGTATAGTTCTCATCAACCGGTCACCTTAATTACTGAAGCTCTACTTGTTACTTGTACGAGGACTGCACTGACGTACGTCACTCGTTACTTCAGTATGAGATCGAGAAGAGTCATTCAAAAGTGAACTATACATGTTTCAGTCAAACAATTCGAGTACAGCTTGCTAGTACTGTTCACCATTACTCACGCAGTAAAACCAAGTCATAGTTTTACGGGGTTGTCACGGTGTCACACCGTATTCGACCACTTGTTGCTTGTTGCGTGCTAGCATATATACCATGGAATGCAACAAATTAAGGTACTATGTGTGCAGCTAATATTCAAAGTGCTCACACTGATCGACACTCTCGATGATTAACTTGACGTCTTGACCTTGATCAATTCATCATACTCACAAGTCGTTCGTCGGTAGTCGGTACAGTTCTTGGGGGACAAGGCAATATTCTACACGGCGAAAAGTACGGAACACAGGCTAAGCTAGGAGAATTAAGCATACCATTTTCACAGAACATTCTAAGAAAACAGAGTTAATTATACAAAATGAAACCAAGTTATTGTACAAAGTGAAAAATCCAAGCCCAGCTTCAACTGTCACTTGCTAGGCGACCTGTTCTACATTGTCATCACTGAAGTTCTCTATGGTTCTTCATGTACTTTTCCTAGTATGTGCTCGGTAAGCTTCCCTGGTCGTCTTACCCGCAGCACTATAAAAGGGCGAAATGGGTGGCTTGTTGGAGGCACCAAACATTCAGAGACATCGAGCTTTCGTTGATCTCTCGCAGAGCTAGCTGGCATTTGTTCATCTGAAGTGTTATTCCAGTTAAGTTCAGGTTCAGTAGCAGCAGAGGGCGAGCTCTTTTCAGAGTAATCGAGGATGCCTGACCACAACGGGGTGAAGAAGAGCATGCTGAGCGTGCTGTGCGGTTGCTTTTCTCCACCAAAGACGAAAGGTTGAGATCATGGCTTCATGTACATCTGTAGTGTTCATCTTGTTCAGAATTGTTCTATACATGAGAGGTAATAAGAGGCCGGTGTAGTGGCCGTGCGTCCCAGTCCATCAGGTAGTTTTCCATTGATTTGATTTGTACTCTTGTAGGTTATAGTTGTTTACGTTGATTGTATTGTTCCATACGTATGTGTGGTTTTGTGTTTGTATAAGTCTTGAGTGATAAAGAATTACCAGCTTATTTCTGAACATCTTCACTATACTCGCTCCACTGTCACCTGAATATGTCTGTATACTATGTCTGAGTCATTGGTTACTGGAGAAAATATGTAATGTAAATCACATATACAGTGAAAACCTAAACCTAAAAATTATTGTTGAATCTAAAAATGGACGCATAAGATTTATCCACGTCACCAAGAGTCCCAGTAAAATTTTTACTCATGGTTTAAACTGGGAGTAAAATTTTTACTATTAGTGACATGGATAAATTTCAAGCATCCATTTTTAGATCCAACGGTAGTTTTCAAGTTTTCACTGTATATGTGATTTTTATTATATATTTTTTGTGGTTATAGGGTCTGCCTACCCAAGCTTGGCTCCAGCCGATTCCAAACAATCAAAGTTTCAAACAAGCTGAAACAAAACAAAACAAAACAAAAGAAGAAAAAGAGTAACGTTAATTTAACTCAAATCCAAAGATTTTCTCATCCGAACGTTTTTACCACAATTTGCATAGCTATGTGTCTAGGGGCCTGTTTGGCACAGTTTCAGCTCCAGCTCCACCTCTCCTGGAGCTGGAGCCCAGCCAAACAGTTTCAGCTCCACCTAAACTGGGAGCGGAGCTGGGTAGAGCGCTTTCACAAAATGAACTAGAGATGTGGAACTAGGTTTAGGCTGCTTCACAACTCCACTCCAGACCCAACTCCGGAAGCTAAATTTAGAAGTTGGAGCTCTACTAAACAGGCGCTAGGAATGCAAGTGGGCCGACCCGCGAACCCACTTATAGATCAATTAAGTGGGTAACCCGTTGGTTCTTGCATCATGGCCCGGCTTGCCGCATCTAGAGATGTAAGTGGGCTGACCCGTAAACCCAATTATAGGCCAAATTAGTCCGTAACCCGTGGGTCAATCCGCAGGTTACCCATTAATTTTGTCTATAAGTGGGTTCGCAGATCGGTCCATTTGCATCCCTATCTGCGTCACGCCTTGGGGAAAAAAACTAGAATGATCACTACTCCCTCTGTTACATATTATAAGTCAAAGTCAAACTCTTTAAATTTAGCTAAGTTTATAGAAACAAATATAGTAACATTTCCAACCTAGAAACAAATATATGGTGGATTTAATAATATATAAACATATTTTTGCCCATTGCGAAAAATTCCCCACTGGTGCCTTCCATAGGAGTCTGGGGAGTTGGCTGATCATCCTCTCGGATGTTGTAGGTATTGTTATGTTTTTCTATAAATCTAGTCAAACTTAAAGATGTTTAATTTAGAATAAACCTAAAATAACTTTTTTCCACCGTACCAACGAAGGAGCCCGAAGTATACTAAGAAGAAGAGAGAGTATTTTATAGAAAACAAAAAACAATTCCTAGCGCAATCGAAATGGCGCACTCGACACACTGTTTAGAGGCAACTTCTAATTATAGGCAACAGGTAGGAAGAGAAAGGCCATCGAACGCTTCCTCATAGCGCTATGGTTACCCCCCCCCCCCCCCCCCGTCTTTCCAGGTTTTTCATTCATCCTCGATGGTCACACACAAGTGAGTTGGTGAAGTTGCCCACCCTTCTAAGATGTGAGCGTTGTGTTCCTTCAAAACCATCCATGTTACCAAGATGACTCCTGCACCGGAACTTTTTCTATTATTCTTGGCGATCAACTTGCAAGGTTCACCAGAATCCCCAATTAAAGAGAAATTTTTGAGATCTCTCCCTTTACTAATCTACCTCTAAATTGGCCAGAGATGTAATAGTGTAAATGACAGAAAAGCGTGTGCAACAGTTTTTAGTTACAAACAAATTTACTGACATGTAAGAGAGAAAAAGGAGAGGAGAGAGAAACACCGATATTAAATTTAACATTAACTCTTAGCTTGTACGTGATAAAAAAGTAAATTTTGCTGCATAAAGGTGAGGAAAGGAAGAAATGATAATTAAAAAAAAGCTTTTATAGATTAATGTTTAGAGCATATATTTGTCTCAACTTTTATAATAGGGATAGTTTTTAAATAACTTGTATTGCTTAGGAAACATACGGGGCTTAATGCTTATACTTACTCTAATCATGTAATGCTCTGTTCTATCTTTCGNGGGGACGGAAATTATTGCTCTATTATAAGGTTGGAAACCTGTTAACGCAAATTAACGTGATCAACTAAACAGGACAATAAACATCACATGAAACACAAAAATATTCCATTGCAAGATGAACGTGGTAGAGTCTGTTCTTAAACATTCAGCAGAACTGTTAATTTCAGGGTGTGCATGCCGTATGATTCAGTTTCCGTCAAGCAAGAAAAACACTTGCAAGCTACTGTACTTTCGGCATGGCCGGCCGGCTTTGCATCCAAGAAGAAACATTTCCATACAGTGGTCTGGTCGTGATCGAGCTGATCAGAAATGATGAGGTGACGCTGACCCTGAAGTCTTGGGCGACGTACGCTTACGTGCAGAGACAAAACAACCGCCCAAGCTAGATTTGGTGGGGGCAAGCCCTGTCGGCCGCAAAGCACATACATATATATTCCATGTAAATTACGTCGAAGGCTCGTAGATGCGTTGGATTTTCGAAGATTCCAACATGAGACGTGAAACTCTGCTAAACATACACGCGTTTCCTGGGATGAAATTAGAACGCAAACTACATGCAAAACGTCGTACAAAATCTCGTCGATGTCGCTAGCGAATCGTGCACGGCCATGGCCCTGTTTTTCGCCGCGCGCCAATCAGCCAACACACGCAAGATCGATAGTGCGCCGCCTTGCGTGGATTTAGGCTATGTGATTGTGGTGAAAAAAAAAGTTCATTGAGATGAAAATGGAAGTGCATTTCCTTCCCAAAAAAGAACCGTCCGTTGTCCGATACGGCTACATCCGAGTCACACTTACACTAATACGCATTTCCCTGGTTTTTACCCCAGAAATAGGCCTGAAATGTCTCTACATTTTGGAGTATGATCAGCTCGCAGGGGTACGGAGAGAAAGCGACCGTGCTATCTATTTATACTCCACGCATTCAGGGCTCTGCTTATTGGCAGCTGTTGTTGCTTGCAGAGTTACAGTTCCAATACTCCTCTCGACAGAGAGCACCCGTGTTAGTTCGTAGAAGTTGTTAGCTGCTGATGGAGAACGGACGCGGCGGCGGCGGCAGCGACGACACGACGAATCGGCGAAGCAAGCCGGCGCCAAAGCGCGGAGGAGTCCTGAAGAGCATCCTCCGATTGCTTCTGCGGTGCTCCCGCGGAAGCTTAGTTATGTTGATCCATACACGGGCGGAAAGCACGTAGCTGAAGCTGGGCCGCTCAACACGATATAGAGTACGTTGGTATATGTCACTGGTTCCCTAATTAAGCATGGGGTTGTTCTCTCCGTGCTTGTGAAACTAATGTAAGTGTTGTAAATTAGGTACGCTGATGTTGTCAGTGTGGATGAGTAATGTCTGCCTACGTATAATTATGGTCTTAGTTACATTCAATTGAACACATGTAATTCAAATACTCCTATATACGTACTCCTAATTTAAGTTGTTATATACCTACACGGCTCGAAAAGCCTAATGAGCGATCGCGCGATCAGCCCAAGTTTTCCTTTTGGGCCGGATTGAATGTTGTCGGGTTTTCTATTTTTGACCCATCACATGTTAGCCTGTATGCTTTTTTTTTCTCTTTTTGTTAGTGGTCCTCATCTATTTTTTGTGGACTAGGCCGGATGCAGTCGAACAGGTCAGCCCACGCGTGGATTTTTATTTTTTTCTTGATTATTTTTCAGTTTTCATTAATTATACCTAGTATACATATAAATTTTCTACATATACGTACAAACTTTATACATATATGTATCAAGTTTGTACGTGTATGTATCAAGTTTGTATGTATACATATAAATTTTTTGTGTCCATACATATGTATATATGTATACATCCAAACTTTATACTAAGTACAAAGTTTGAAAATATACATATAGATTTTCTGTACGCGTATATAATCTTTTTATACACCAAACGTTTATATGCAAGTACTATATGTATATATGCATACACTTTTGTATGTATGTATGTGTATAATATATATATATATACACACACGTATAAACTTTGTATATATACATATGCATATGTATAAGCTTTGTGTGTGTGTCTGTCTGTCTATCATCTATCTATCTATCTACACACATAAAGTTTATACATATATATATAAAGTATATCTATACCTAATAATAAAAAAATGCAAAGCTTCCGGTTTGTTTTTGTTTGTCCCATTTTTCTTAGCCGGTTTTTTTTCCGATCTCATCCAATCGGATTTGCTGCACGCGCGCCTCCAACCGCAGACCGGCTGAACCCTAGCGTCGTCGCCACGTCGCTTCGATTTTGGGAAAAACGGAAAGAGAAAATCGAGTGGATCAAAATCTCTCAATTAATTTTGGAAGATCAAGAAAGATTCAGCCGAATTTGATGGGGAAGATTGGCTCCAGCATCGTACGGGCATAGGATTGTCTTCCAGAGGTTGAAGACGATAGTCGGCTGTGCGAGCTAGGCCTGCGGATTCACTTGTGGACTATGCTAAAGAGAGGTAGGCCAAGCGAACGGAGGTAGCGGACTAGGCTAGGGCTAAAAGGGAAGAAAGGAATGGGCTTTCGGTTCAAAACCAAGAAAGAATTTTCATGAACTTTTTCAATTATAATGTATAGTGATCCTAATATTTTAATTTTTTATCCATTACAACGCACGGGTATTTTTTCTAATATATACATATATACGTATGGATGGGATGAGACTAGAGGGGAGGAAGTGATCGCGCGGGTACAGCCGCACGCGGCTGACCGCGGATCAGCTTGCCCCTACACAGCTTGAAGGCGGAAGCACAAATAGCGCGTGGCGGTATCACTAACATGAGCCCGTGTGAAAAAAGGCCCGCTCGACACAGCCCAACCATGGCACCATCCCGGACGCACACGCACAGTCTCGCGGGTGGGCTGAGATGGCGAGACTTGGTCACTAGCACGGATGCACGCGCGCCGCCGTTCCGCGCTCGCAAATCCGCGATGCAGTTGGCGTCTTGGCACTACTACAAATTCTACCATCATTGACAGCTCATTTATGTCAGATCCTTGCAGCCTGTCACAAAGACAATCATCTCTAATGGGTAGAAAATTAGCCTGTTTAAGATTAATTTACCCGGAATAACCCTTCACCAATACGAGGTCATATGTAACGGGTAGTAGTTGTAGCCCGTCATTAATCATCTGTGATGGATCATAACTACAGCCCGTACGTTATGAATGACCTCGTATCTTTAACGGGTCTCTAGTATTAACCCGTCACCGATGACAATAATGGGTCAACAATACAACCTGATTAGAGAATCTCGAACGGGGTTGTTTTTTTAACCCGTCAGCGATGTGAAAGAAGCGCTCTCATCCACACACATAAAAAAATCTAGGCAGCGGAGCTGTCCCTTCTCCCGTCTCTCTCCTCTCGCTCATCTCTCCTTCTCCCCTTCTCTCTCTCGCTCATCTCTCTCGGCAGCAAAGTCGTCCCTTCTCGTTGCCGTCGTCCATCGCCACCACTAGCACCACTCCAGCTCTACCAGCGCCCACCGGCACCAGGTCTAGCTCGAGGTTGACCAATCGTCGCTGCCTCCAGATCCACGACCAGCGGCCTCCTTCTCGTCGCCACGAGCGGTCGCCCCCACCCCGTCATCGTCGTCCACCTCCAGCGCCAGCACCAGCTTGAGGTTGACCAACTGCGTCGTCTCCAGATCCACGGCTAGCCGCCTCCTTCTTGTCGCCGCGGTCGCCCCCACCTTGTTGTTGTCATCAACCTCCGTCGCCGCTGCCACCTCGAGGTCGACCGGCCGCCACCGCCTCCTTTTCATCACCACGAGCGATCACCCCCACCTCGTCGTCGTTGTCAACCTCCATCGCTGGCTCCAACTTGACGTCGACTGGCCGCTAGCGCCTCCGGGTCCACGGCCAACTTCCTACTTCTCGTCGTCGGGAGTGGTCGCCCCCACCTCGTCGTCGTCGTCCGCCTCCATCGCCAGTGCAAGCTCGAGGTCAACTGGTGGATCCAGCACCTCCAACCTCCGATCCAGCTCTAGGTCAACCGGTGAGCAATATTTTTCTTTCCTTCCTAAACCACTCGCAGTTTCATGTGTCTACTGCCTACAATTTGTGGATCTGTGTTGCCTTTCTTCATGTGAATTGAGGAGTTTTTATGGTTGTTTTTGTGATTGAGATGAATCAGCTGAGGAAGATGTTCTTTTTTGCATTGTAATATGAGATCTGAAAGATTAAATCTATTCTCCATATGAATTGAGGAGATTGAAACAAAGAAGAAGATTTGATGGTTGTTTTTGTGATTGATATGAATCAGCTGAGGAATATGTTGTTTTTTGCATTGTAATATGAGACTTAAAAGATTAAATCCATTTAGTTTGGATTTTTTTTGTGATTGTGTTGAATACGGCATCGATCACCAAGGATTAGCATTTTTGTTTCTTTTATATTTAATATAAATCCGTGACGGGTGTTAATTTGTGAATTGAATTTTTTTTACCCCATTATGCATATTGGTGACGGGTATTAACATGTGAACTGTTAGATATCACACTCATCTGTGTCGGATCTTCACCCGTTACGGATAAGGTTTTTATATCAGTAACCACTCATCTGTGATCAGTCGTTCATCCATCACAGATTAGGGTTAGGACCCTTCACGGATGAGGGGTTCTGTACTAGTATGGTGATGCCGTTTAGCATTACCCGGTGAGGGCGGGGCGGGGCGGGGCGGCCGAATCTTGCGGACTTGCAACCGACCGAGAGTCTGAGACGCGCGGTTTTGCATAAGAGCAGGTATAATAAGGATGTGTTTGTTTAGAGGATTTCCCAAAACACACCGCGTGCACGAAAAACGAAACGGTCTATTAGCGCATGATTAATTAAGTATTAACTAAATTTTTTTTGAAAAATGGATTAATTTGATTTTTTTTAAACAACTTTTGTATATAAACTTTTTTTTAAAAAATATCGTTTAATAGTTTGAAAAGCGTGCGAACGAAAAAAAAGTGATGAGTTGGGAAGACGAGGGAAAGAACTCACCCTAAGCCATCGTGGACTGGCGATAAGGAGGCCACGTCGACTGCGGTGATGAGTTGGAAGGGAGAGGGGGAGAGAGAGAATGTGAGCCGGCGACTATCCTATCGCCCGGCTATAGCACGGCTTCCCATATGAAAGCGTTGATGAGAAGAGAGGGAGCTGAAGATTGTCGCGGGGTCGTCGTCATCTCCTTCCCTGCTTGCTATCGTCACACCATTGCTTAGCTTGTTTCAGGCCTCTAGCCGGCGGACTCACTTGCGACCGTTTCCTAGCTTGCCTATGAAGCTCGAGGTTGTCGGTGAAAATCACTGGAGGAGCTTGAGGACATGCCGCCATGGCGGCGACAGGCAGTGCCGCGGGCTGGCGCAGCAGCCACGCGCAAGGACTCGGGAGGCGGCCTACGACAGGCTCAAGAGCAAGGTTGGCCTGCCAGCTGCCGATTGTGTTCATACCCAAAACCAATAAAGAAGATGGGAGAGAACACAGAAGAGATCAGAAAGAAGTGGATGGTGCATGGTGGCTATTGCGATGGAGAAAGTGATGAGGTAGAGAGAGAAGGTTTGGTGTGCTCTTGTCAGAATTACTTATATTGTCTTAGACAATTTGGTGGGCCATCCTACTGTAGCTAAGTTATTATATTTGAGGGCTCTTATGCAGCCTTTAGATGACCTGGATACTACTTTCGCCGGTAATCGGCTGTATTGGTTGTGTTTGTTTGCATGTGTTGGGAAGAAATTTTTTTCGCACGGAAAACGAAACGACTTATTAGCACATGATTAATTAAGTATTTACTATTTTTTTTTGAAAAATGGATTAATATAATTTTTTAAAGCAACTTTTATATAGAAATTTTTTGCAAAAAAACACATCATTTAGCATTTTAAAAAGCGTGCGCGCGAAATACGAGTGAGATGAGTTGAAAACTCACCCCAACAAACATACACGCTTTTCAAACTACTAAACGGTGTGTTTTTTTTCAAATAATTTCTATACAAAAGTTGCTTTAAAAATCAAATTAATCTATTTTTGAAAAAAAAATTAGTTAATACTTAATTAATCACACATTAATAGACTGTTCCGTTTTCCGTGCGTAACGCAGGCTGCCGAACGGTAGACTTGCTATAAGCTTGACGGCCGATTGTGACTTACGGTTGCGGGGGATGGAAATCGCGGCGCAGCAAGCATACAGGTCTGTGGATCCAAAGAGACTTTGGGGCCATCACAACGGGCCGGAGAGTGGAGACTTTCTCACGAAGCCAGCCTCTTTTTCTTAACCCTTCATCCTCAACGTCTATATGTTGGCTTTTTTAGGAACTTAACTTACGAGTTGAATTTTGATTTTTTTACATAGTCAATTTTCCGGACTTAATTTTTAAATTGCCAACAACATAAAAATAAAATTTTACCCATAAATATTCTTTTATTTATATTGTTAAGTAGCTGGAATAATCGGAACCGATCCATCCATGCTCTATGCTCTCCAATACTGCATATGTGGTAGATGTGACTGACATACGGGCCCTAATTACACCGAGCCCTTATGTCAATGATATTTATTAGCTAATACTGCGAAGGATCCCACTCCATATTAGGCTATGTCTATCTATATATACTCACATTTCTCAACTTTTACTCCTTTATTTTTCATGCACATGTTTCTCAAACTATTGAACAATGTGTTTCTTAAAAGAATTTCTATAGAATGGTCTTTTCAAAATTTATATTAATCTTTTTTTTAATTTTTTTAGCTAATATTTAATTAATCATGCGCTAATAAGCTATCATGTTTTTTTTTGTGCGGAGAGAATGAGCTCCACACATGGAGGTTTGAACGCAGCTTTAGCAGGTTAAGGATACTCTGGGCTAATGAAGTGAAGGCTATAGTATGAACAAGTCATAGCCGTTCGATCAAAATTCGGTAGTTCTCAGTTATATACTGTAGTAAAGATGCTATAGTATAATATTCCTCACATTATATTTCCTTGTTTTTCATAGGTACTCCCTTTGTCCTAATCTCTCTAAGTGAAAGTTCTATCTCAAAATGCCCTTAGGATGTGCCACGCCATTGAATGAATATTGGGCATCAGATTAAAAACGACAAAATAAAGAGAAAGGATTAGAGACGTCGGATCAGATGAATGGTAGTAAAAATCATGGTGGAAAATGGAAAGAAGTAACAAGAGGAGTCAGGAAAAAAAAACGGCCGTCTCCCACTGTTCCGGCCGCCGCATCACTTCTTCTTATATAAATTAAACATGTACATACGTATCCTAAGACAATTTTAGTGGTGAGATAAGTAGTATTTGAGTGGGCATATTAAGAGTATTGAAAGTATAAAACTTTAAGATGTGCTTCTATGCTCTTCAAAGAAAAAATTGTACGGGTTTTAAAGGAGATGAGAGGCCCAAATTAGATGATAGTTTAACAGTCTAAAACTTTTTATCAAGTGTAATTTTGTCTCTAGAGAGAAATACCCGGATCCTAAGTCCGTATGCCTCCATTCAGTCGCTGCCCTTCTTTCTCCCTCGTTCTTCACCACCTCCGGTGCCGGCCAGCCCGCGTAGGCCTAGGCGCCTAGCACACCAGTTATGCCTCCTTGCTGTTTCTTGAGTAGTAGTGGCAGGCTGTCAACGGCCATGGGGCAAATTTGCTGCCAAGATCAGTGACATGAGCCGTCGCGGCATCAATGCATTGCTCCATATAAATGAAAAGCTAATAAACTCATTGATGCTTGCTTCTCGGTCTCATGGTGCAGTGCCAAGTGCCAACAATAGCTGGATGATTATACGTGAGAATGATTGCAGTTTGGGATGCATCCTTCGTTTGTTGTTTGTTTGTAAAACTGAAGTACTCAACGCCATGGCTAGGCGGCAGACGTTCATCATTATTGATATGGGATCCGGATCGATAGGATCAGAGATTAACTCCCTCATGGACGAAATTACCCTTTATAAATAAAGTTTGGTCTGTTAACTAACTTTTAATCTGGGTCTCTCATTTTCTTTAAAATCTATGCAGTTTTTTCTTTGAAGAGCATAGAAGCACAGCTCTAAAACTTTTTTATTCGTAAAAATGATATTGTCGGTGATATGGGCCCGGGGTCTCAAGATTAAAGGGACGGGCGGCCCTATGCGCCCACGTGGCGCGTCCCCCGGAGGGGTCAGGCCCGAGGGTGATGTGACAGCTGCCCTCCCTGTTTCCCCCGAGGGTCGGGCCGCTCCCATACCTCCCCCGAGGGTTGGGTCGCTCCGACCTCCTAGGCGCTGGTGCCGCGTGTGCGAGATTAGGTGACCTCGGCCAAAGCTCACCTAACCGCATTAATGACGGTTCTGGCAAACGCACCACGCCGCAGTTAATGCGGCATGGCACGCGCGTGGCCAGTCTACGACCGGTAACGCAGATTGACCGGTCGTAGACCGGTCAGATCATGGGTGAGACAGCGGCAGGGTACTTGCACGCTACCTGTAAGTCAGACGACGTACGGCACGCTTTGCCCCGTCCCATCAGAATGATGAGAGCCTTTTGCCTCTCGTTCTTCAGCCGGAGTTGGTATGCTAGCTCCGGTCAGATGGTTTTCGTTTTCCGATACGAACAGAACACAGAAGTTTCTTTCCATTTAATGGAGCTTGACACGGGCGTCCCTTGCGTCAGCCGCCTGACCAAGCGAAGGTCCTGCTGCAGCGTCTGTGCGAGTGGCTTTCGAGTCAAGCAACAAGACAGCCATTAAATGTAAAAGAATGTTTTCCTTCTACCTTAGGCAGCCTGTAGCCCATGTGGTAGCCCCTTAACGTATAAAAGGAGGCCCAGGCTTGAGTAGAAGGGGGGACGCACCGATAGACAGGAGAGAAAGGGAGAGCAAAGACTTGTATTCCCTGTTTCCTCATTCGCATACCCACAGAGCACAGAAGTAGGGTGTTACGCTTCCCAGCGGTCCGAACCTGTATAAATGCTTGTGTCCCTGTTCCTCTCTCTCTCTCTTGAGCGATCAAGGAGAAAACGGATTTCGCCCTGCACCCCTGGCCGGATTCACAAAGGGGATCCTCTCTGTCCCCCGTTGAGGAGTTAATATTCTGTCAGATATTTTCTCGATTTTAAAATATAAGAACTTAGTATTGGATGAGACATATTATAATATTTCTGTCCAGATTCGTAGTATTAGAATGTGTCTCATTCAGTATTAGCTTGATATATTATGAACTGAAAGAGTAGGTAAGAAGATAATACTAATTGATTTATTTTCAATACTAATTGATTTATTTTCATGACTTTGAGCTCTAATACGGAGCACCTGCGTACTGAAGCATCTTATTACCTTAATCATTGCAGTATTAGTTTGCAGCAAACATAGTTGAACCGCTCCAAGCTAGGACTGGAGTTGCTATCTAGGCCACGCTTGTGAAGCGGACGAACTTGGCTTGCCTTCCTTTGTTTTTTTTTCTTCTAAATTAAGACTGTCCATACTCCATAGCTAGCCAGAATCCCAGTTTACGCGTACCATTTGCAGCGTCGTGTTTTGTTGCATGCATGCCGACCAGTGGAAACTCATAGAGCCAAGTTCAATGCATTTAGGTGGTGTTTGGATAGTTTAGTCAGGGACTAAAATGTTTAGTCAGGTAACTAATATTTAGTCACCTCCTGTTTGGAGAAGATGACTAAACTTTATTTAAGGTTATGAAAAAAAACAGATTTGTCCACATTCAATGTTTGATCCCATGCAGACACAGCAAGTACCTTGAGATTGCCCTCATCATCATCAGCGTCATCATCGTCGTTGTCGTTGTCGTCCACATCGACAGGCATTCCAGAAGAGCCTGAAGAGCGGCCTTGGGCCATGACACCTCCACGGCCGGATCCACCACCACGTTCGCCGGACCCGCCACCACGTCCGCTGGATCCGCTGCCACGTCCAGCAGAACCACTGCCCTCAATAGTGACACCTCCGCTGAGGCGTCTGCCACCTCGGTTCGCCGGCGGAACTCGAAGTTGACGGCCTCCCCTAGGGCGTGGGGGACGGTACGGCGCGCCGGCTGACCTGCTCGCCGGAGGCAAGCCGAAACCGGCGTCGGGTTGCAAGATCTCGGTGTAGGCGTCAAGGTCGGGGAAGCCCGTCGACTGGGAGTTCAGGTCCAGGGCAGAGAACCCCAATCCCCCATCGGAGTTGGCGGCGCCGGCTCCTCCTTCCGAAAGGACCGAGGTGGGGGGGAAGCCGTTCTCCTCGTCGTCCATGGTGAAAGGCGGGTTCGACGAACACGCCTGGGAGAAGAAGTCGAGGAACCTCCCTCTTCCGACCATGGCGGATGCGGCGCGTACGGTGGAGAGGAGCGGGCGGCGGGTGTACAGAAGCGGCAGCCGGCGGATACCAGCAGCGCGGATTGGAGGGAGGGAGGCGCGATAGATGGGCTGCGGCAGGAACCGGAAGCGCGGATTGGAGGGGGGGAGGCGCGATTGGGGCAACGGCGGTGTATCACGATGAGGGGCGGCGGTGGATCGAGGGTTCACGACGCGCGATAGGGATCGAGTGGTGGGAGGGGAAAGAAAAGGATACTACGTGGAAACTTTCTATTTTTACCCAGTTTTAGTCACCATAAGCTGAGGTAGGGGTGACTAGATAATTTTAATCCATTAGTCATTTTTAGTCACCTGTTTGATATTTTGGTGACTAAAAGAGACTAAAAGGGGTGACTAATATTAGTCACCCCCCATCCAAACACCACCTTAACTGAACCAATGACCGAGTCCATGTTGCGCCTTTTGGCGATTGCGCATGTACTACTTGCAAACCAAGTTTTCTCAATTTCGTTGCGTGAATCGAGAGTTCAGACTCGCTAATTATTCGTTGAAATTTTCTTGTGTTTTTTCACGTTCTTTTCGTAGTAATGATTGTTTTTTTATGAAGAAAAACCTTATTGATACGGACAATTATATCAAGATGATATGGTTAAGTAAATGATTATACATTTTTTTAGAAACAAATAATTATACAATTAAGTAAAAAAGAAAGATGATATTTTAAACTAGCCACCTTACAATGTTCAAAAGTAAACGGTGCTTAAGTCAACCAATTCGAGTACGTAGGAGCAGGGGTACATATTCACCGTCCAGGTCCTAGGTTACGCGTATTTATGTCACAAAGTGTTCTTTTGCGAAATAAAGTGTACTCACACAACATATTCGACCACGTGTTACATACCATACCATGGAAGACAATAAATTAAGGAATATAATGCAGCGAGCCGGACCCCGGCATTCCTCCAAATTAAGCTAAGTAATTAGAGTACTATTAATTATTGAAGTGTTCATCACTTCTTTTTCCAACTTATCCTTCTCTTTTTCGCGCACACACTTTTCAAATTGTTAAACAGTGTGTTTTTTCAAAAAAAATTTATATATGAAAGTTGCTTTAAAAAATCATATTAATTTATTTTTTAAAAAAAGCTAATACTTAATTAATCATACGCTAATGAGTTGTTTCGTTTTACGTGCGTAGAAAATTAGTTACCAAAGCCAAGGAACAAACATAGCCTAACATGTTCCTCCATTCGCTTGCCTCGCTTCATGCTCTCAAGAGCTTGTTTGGATTGAAACCAATTGTTCCCCTACCATATACAGAACTTGATTTCTATGGTCAATTTCATAAGAAAATAAGCAAAAAACAAAGATTTCTTGGAAAACTTTTATTTGGTTCAATCTTTTTTGTGATGCATTTTTTTATAGAATTGAAAAAACATGCTACTTCGATTCTTGCGTTTTTCGGTCCTATGTTTCAAATGAGGGCCTTAAACGTTTAATGTTAAGGCAACATTGTCATATTTCTAAAATTTCAACCATCAATAATTTTTTAAATATTTAGTTTAAAAATAAGATAAATAATATATGTAGATTTGTCTCGAAAATACTATCATAATATCCCAATATTATAAAAGACTTTATAAACTTATTTTTAATATAAAATTGATACTTGGAATTTTAAAATTTTGATCCAATTTTATCCTTTCCATCATCGGGGAGGGATGGTTGGCGCGACCTATTCTACATATATTATTGTCACTGAATTTTCTATGCACGGTTCTTCATGTACTTTTCCTAGTATATGTAGTACGGCTGAGTTCGCGTGTTGCTTTTCCGAGCGTCTCGGTGGGTTGCAAACCAAAATACTGTAGCTGAACTGTTGTGTACTGTACGCGACACTGTGCATGTACTGTTGTTAACGCCAGAATTTGGTAAGCCTCAAAGTCATCATCGGTCTAGTTTGTGTATTGGCTCAGAGTACATATCGGCCTCAAAGTCTGTATCGGCTTCGGAGGTCTGCAAGCGGCCGATAGGAGTTATCCATATTTTCAGTAGTCGGATTCTTGTTAGATTCGGTTTGGGAGAATTTTATCCAGAAGAAATCGAATCCAAGGAGGATGCGGCTTGTATCTATTAATTAGGAAGAGTTTGTTAGTTTCTATTTTATCTTTAGAAAAGTGTGTTAGTGTCCAATACGGACTTTATCTGTTTCCTTTTATCTTTAGGAAAGTTTGAGTCGTATTCTGTTAGGATTTTTGTTAGCCTATGGGTATAAATATGTAAGCCCGAGGTTCATGTAAAATTATCTCACGATCAATCAATTTCGGCGCATCGCCAACCTTTTTACTTTCGTCTTCTTCGGCGAGTTCATGCCCTTCACACGAGGGATAAGTCTCGTTATGGCTGCCTGCGCTGTAAAGGCTAGGGCTTCTACGTTCTGATCTCGTCAACGTAAGCACCTACTATCATATATCTTAGCCAATCTGGTTTGGCGTCTCGATTTAGTCGTATCGGCTGAGATTTGTTTTAGGGTTTACGCCGGTATCGGCTAAATCGTCTTGCTAGATTAGATTGGCTAAGGTATCCGTCATCCTGAAAATCAGTCAAGGGCTTGATTGTCTAGGTCTTGCGTTTCTTTTCATACTTAGTGCTGCATCAGTTCGGTTTGACCTACTAAGTCGTGATTAGAATCGTAATCTCTAGCCTGCTTGTTGGCTGTCAATAAGGATTTCATCGGGGTTTCAGCCGGTGAGTTATCTGGGCGTTGCATCGGCCCAAGAGTTTTACATATAGATTGGATCAGGCCGATGACAACAGAGTATTTATTGTTTATCTGCTTATTGAGAGTTTATGCCATCGGACCTTTGGCCGATGTGTGCTTTAATCTTTATATCAATGTTTATTTTATATTTGGATTATGCTATATCACATTGCTATATTATCATGTTATCGTCAGCCGATCGCCTCTATATAGATGTTTGCTTAGTACACAGCCAATGGTTCGAAACCCTAACTACATCGGCTGGTATCGGCACCGGCTGGGACTGTGCCATCAGCCCATCGGCTGATCTGTTGTTTTGGCTATCGACCTATCGGCCGATACGTTTTTGCCCTATCGGCCTAGACCTTCTATTCTGCTATTTTGCATATCTTGTCAGAGACAGGATCAAACTGACTGGCACGCCCACGCTTCATCAATTTTAGGACCTGCACTAGAGCTAAGCAGATCTCCCAGGCCTTCGTGTGTCTGCGTGCCGGATCTACATCGGCGGTACGGATTTGACGTCAACAACTGTTTGACACTGTGTGATACTGTGTATATACTGCGCGTCACTGTGCATCTACTGTTCGCACTGTACAACATTTTCAAGCCATCGAGACGCTCGAAAGAGCAACTAGCGAACTCAGCCTATATCGTGTTTGGAAAGCTTCTTTGGTTTTGTTACACAAGCGAGGCCTATAAAGAAAGCGACACGGGAGATGCTGCCTGGAGGCATCAATCATCCAGCTCTTGTTCTCTCTAGTTTCTTTGGGCATCTAAAGCGTTAATTTCCAGTTTAGTTTTGGGTTCATCATATATTCAGTAATCGGTATCAGAGTGAGGGAGAAGCTCTTCTAACAGTAGTCGACGATGCAGCGTCATCCCAACAGAGTGAAGAAGAGCATGTTGAGAGCAATCTGCAGCGCGCTGCTTTTCACCACCCAATACAAAAGATTGAGATCGGCGCCGCGGTGACATAGCTTCCTGCAGTCTGCACGGGTTAGTACACGGTCGGAATTGACGGGGATTGTCTGCAATTAATAGTGCTCATGCGGTGGTAGCTAGTCACGAGCATATGGACCTAGGTCTTTATGTTAGTGACTAACTACTATTACATGTACAATGGAGGATCCATATGTATATACATTATGTTGGGTCGAAATGACGATGCTTTTATTCTTATTTTATGCTATATCGATGTAGTGCTGCAACAAGGCCGGTGTGGTGGCAATCCCCACAGTCCGTCAGGTCGTGGTCTATTTACTTGATATGTAATGTTGTGGAGTACGTAGTACTCCGTATGATATTGCGTCCTAGTTTTTTCATACGTGTAACGTGCCATGTAGGGTCGTCGATCGATCATCTTGTAAAGAATGGTTATGTGTTTGCACGGAATGTGAGTGAGAAGAATTACCGACTTATTACTTTCTCTATTCTATTCTAAAGTATAAGGATTTTTATGATTTAAATTTTATACCACAATATAAGAATTTCTACACTGATTTTCACGATTTACATCACTTTAATAAATATAGAGCCAATCAAGTAGGAGTACTTCGAAAGAGAATCTAATCCATTTAAAATTTTAAAATTGACAACTGAAGTGACTTAAGAGGAATCTCTTGAACTAACCTTTAGTACTTACTAAACAACCTATAAATCATTATATTTTAAAATAGAGTGAGTATTTACCTCCACTCTCTTTTTTAAAAAATAGTACATGTTCTGTTAAAAAAAGTCAGAAAATATCCTCAACCATTTTATTTACCCATTTTTTAAAAACACAATAAAAGGGGTAAAACCAGAAACAGAAACTAAGCCAGAGCCGACACCGAAAACTATAATTAAGGTTTTAGTAACGTCCCATTACACACATGCGCATGTAATCCAGATAGCATTTTCCTTTTTGGGGCAAATACATAATATAGTTCGTTTACTCTGCAACTGCAATTCACACACGTTTTACCTGGCACACCCTGTAGTGCGCGGATCTGTGTGTCTTTAACGTGTGCGTTATTTGTTGACGATAAACTGCGACGCGAGCGGCGAGCCCCCTTCCTCGTCTTGGAGACGGAAGCTCTGCGATGCATCGCGGCTAAGCGAAACGGCCCGACCAAACCGCGCGTGGTGATATCTCTAGCACGAGCCCACGTGAAAAAACCGGCCCGCTTGGCACAGCGCCAGGGAGCCCCGAGGCGTTATCGCGCGCGGACTCGATCGCGGCCGGGTTTTTCGATCGGGCGGATACTAGCACGACTGCACGAGCCCCGCAGTTCGGCGCCAGCGAGCCACCGAGCCAAGGTGGTTGCCTCGCCTGGTTGGTGGTCGAATCGCACAGCCGCGCCCGCGCGCACACGCGGCTGTATCTTTCCTCCGCGCGGGGCGCGCGCGCACAACGGCACAAGCCCAAACCGTGCCGGGTGACTGCCGCCGTGCGTGGCGCGGTGAGATGTGGCGCGACCCGATCGTGCACGCGTTCGCCTTGCGGGGGATGGAGATCGGCGCGCGGCGCGGCAAGCAAGCAAGCACACACGTCTCCGGAGTCCGGATCCAAAAGAGGCTTTCGGGGCCCATCGCGACGGGCCGGGGAGTGGTGGTGAGTGGTGACTTCCTCATGAAGCCAGCCGCTTTTCCCAACTTTAGTCTTCGCCAAGAATTTCTAGGGATCATACACTCATCTATTCCATCCCACAACTCTTTACCAAAAGAAGTTGGCACGCCGTGTCTCATGTTTGTGGGGGAGTACGTAAAAGACCGGCGATTGATTTGAATGGAAGCATGTAGCAGAGAGGAGATCTCGGGTCCAGTTCAAAGTTGATCAGCTTGTATACTTCGGCCCCGTTCTTTTTAGCTCATTCCCAGAATTATTAAAATGACTTATTTGCCTCGTACTTTAAGGCTGTGTTTTTCGGAGAGAGTGTCCAACTCACTTCTCTCTTTTTTTTTCACGCACACCTTTTTCAAACTGCTAAATGATATATTTTTTTAAAAAGTTTTTATACGAAAGTTATTTTAAAAAATCATATTAATTCATTTTTCAAAAAAAAATTAACAAATACTTAATTAATCATGTGCTAATAAGTCGTTCCATTAAAAGGTGGGTTTCTAAGCCCACCAAACAAACACAACCTAAAAAGATATGTTTTCTCAAAAAGTTTTCTTCTACTATATGGTTTAGACCACTTATTTTGAATTATTTGGTAAGTTTATTTTTCATAATATTTATTTTACCCTATGATAAATAGATATTTCACTATAACAAACCACTCCATAATATAACTAAAGGGACTAACTATTAATCTTTGAAAGATTTATAGCTTCGACCAATGGATATTAAATGAAATAACAAAAAATAAGAGACAAGCATGTCAAAAATCGTAAATTAGAGAAAAAACTGTTATAAAATCTAATTTTTTTGCACTGTAACTAAGTGTAAGTATTATATAATTAAGTACAAGTGCATTGTAAATGTAAGTGCTTTATAATTGAATGTAAGTGTTCCGTAACTGAATATAACTGATTGTAGTTGCAAGTTAAATATACACAAACATGAATCTTGATACAATATAGTACAAACAGAAAATCGAAAGATAGAAGCCAAAAAGCCTGCGTATAATTATTGACTTGGCTTCTCTCGTCTCGGCCCCATGTCCACACTCTAAGTTCGAATTAATCGCTACAACAAACCGCGGTCGGGCCTTCACGTAGCATCCCTGGCCCTCGATGTTTTCTCATCGATCGATCCTTTTATGGCTTCCATCAATGCATTGCATGTTAGTACAGCTTTGCTACGTATGTACATGCAAGCCATGATTATATTCATCTTTCTTCGTCGTGTCAGCCTCTCAGGCAAGGCCATCATAAACGTTAAATTGCAGGTTCAGACGTTTGCAGTTGTCACCACCACCAGCTCCAGTGAACAAATCTGACGCGAGATTTTCACCACTTTCACCGGGAGATCGACCGGCCGCTCGTGAAAGTGCGCGCATTTCACCTCACTAAATTCACCAATGGCTTCAATGCGGCGCCGCAGATTGAGGCAATTTATACTTATGAGCAGCTGGAAACAGATCCTGAGATCTAACCGAAACGGGCGCCAATTGTTGAGCAAATTCAGTAATAAAAGGATGGTACGAGTCGTTGCAAACAATCAAGTGCATGCATGCTCGCCACAGCCGGCGTCCTCGCTCGGATGTGTGCAACTGTGGGATGTGGAGGCTGCATAGCTGAGCTGGGCCAGTTGTGTTTGTAAGGATATCAATGGTGAAGAACAGCAACAAAATCATCATCAGCTTTGGGTATGGGTAGGTGGCCCTTTTAAAATCCTTGTAGATGGTTCAAGATTCGCAACAGTTGACTTGGGGTTGCCATGCAATAACTGACTGGCTGACACAGTCTTAGTACGTGTGTTTGCCACCATTCAATTTTGCCACTGCATGCTTCGCTATGATACTCCTTAGCTAGCGATTTTCATATACATAAGTTAGGGCCATGTTTGATTCAGATCCACACCACGGATTATCTATTTGATTATAAAAAAATTAAATATTTTGAAAATATACTTAACAAATAATTTAAAACAAATGATCTAAACAATGTAGTAGGAAATTTTTTTTTTAAGAAATACCTGTCTTTCAAAGTATGGGACAGATAATCCATTTTCAATAATTTGAAGAAAAAAATGCCTAGGTGTTAACGTCAAAATTTGATAAGCCCCGAAGTCATCATCGGCTTAGAAATCGTATTGGCTTTAGAGTCCTGGGATGAGCCGATGGACAAATCAAGTTGTCAGCAGTTGGATTCTTGATGGATTCGGTTTAAAAAGTTAATCAATTAAAGAGAACTTATCCAGAAGAGACTGAGTTCGAGTAGGATGCAGCATGGCAAGTTATCTATTAATTAGGAAGAGTCAATTAGTTTTCTTTTACTTCTAAAAAAGATTGTTTAGAGTCCGAATATTACTTGTATCTTTTACTTTATCTTTACGAAAGTTTGTGTCTTGTCCAATAAAGACTATTATCTACTCATGGGTATAAATATGTACACCCAGGGTTTATGTAAGATATCTCTCGATCAATATAACTTTCGGCGCATCACTACCCTCTTTCTCGAGGTTTTTACTTATCAACGGGCGGAATTTGGCACCTGATGTGGGGCTGCATCGGCTTTCAATCTCTGACGAAGGGGTAAATCCTATGTTCCGTCAGCTCTACCTATTTATCATATATCTGAGTTAATATAGTTTGATAGCTCGATTTACTTGTATCGGCTGGGATCTGCTTTGAGAGTTTTGTCGGTATCGACTAAATTGTTTTGCCGGATTAGATTAGTTAAGGTATCCACCACTCTTAAAATCAGTCGAAGGCTTAATTGTCTAGATATTATGTTTTTTTTCATACTTTACACTGCATCAGCCTTAGTCATGCTTAGAACCATAATCTCTAGTCTGCTTTTGATTGCTAATAAGGGTTTCATCATGGTTTCAGCCAATGAGTTATCTGGACGTTGCATCGGCTTACAAGGATTATATGTAAGTTGGCCGATGACAACAAAGATTTCGTTGATTATTTAATCATATGGATTTAATGATATCGGACCTTCAGCCGATGTATGTTTTAACCTTCGGATCAACACTTATTCTATCATATGACTATTAGCCGATTGGTTTCTATTGTCTTATATTATTGTTTTATCACATTATCATCAGCCGATTGTCTTTATATCGTTATTTACATCAAGTGTCAGAATCTACAGCCGATTGTTTAAAACCCTATCTATATCGGCTCATATTGGCATCGGCTGGAATTACTCTATCGGCTGGAGTTACTTCATCGGCTTGTTAGCCGATTGGGTCTTTGATCTGCGCAAACTGACTAGCACACCCGCATCTCATCAATTTTAGGACCTGCACTATAACTAAGCAGATCTCTCAGGCTTTCGTGTGCCATACGTAGAATCTACGTCAACACATCTTTTGGCACATTCGACAGGACAGATTTTGCGTCAACACTAGGGTCATTTAAAACAAATTATTTACCGGATTATGGCCTTTTAAATTATGTTTTAAGAGGTAGTTTTACAGCTAATTTGTTAAAGGTGTGGCAAATTATATAAAATGGGACCAATAAATCGTTGGTCACAAGTGAAGTTTAGCTCAAACAATTAAGTGGTTTGTCACAACTATATCAATCAACTAAATGCTTGCCTAGCAAACATTGACATGTCGACATTCGACGTGATAAACTATGGCTGTGGACAGAACAATGTCCTTAGGGATTACATTTGTTTTATATCAGCGGGGAATGTGAAGCCAATGAGATTCAATTCGTTCCATCTCTTCGAATCAAGGCAGTATATAACTACTGCTCGAAGGGATGTAAATTTTAGTGGCGGATCGGATAGCCGCAGCTCTGAACAACATGCATAGATCGAAGAGGAGAGGAATTGAAATAGCCGTCACAAGGCACCAAGCAAGTTCATCATTGTAGGACAGTGGACAAGACTAGTGATCAGTACTAGCTAGTAGGATGATGTGTCTAAATTACCTACCTAGTAGCACTGGTCAGTGGAGATGGTGAAAACTAGAGGCAGGCTCCGCTTAGGTCGTTAGGCGCACTGTTTCTTTCGGCTGATTTGGCGTGGGTGTCTCGCACATGCTTCGCCAGTTTTGCTACTCTCGCAGTCGCAGCTAGCAAACAGGCGGCTTGCGCTGCATAATCACAAAGTCTCGCGCATACAGTTTCCAGGACAGAAAAGCTTTGGGAGGTGATAGTCGCCAATAATTACATCTTAGTACCAGATTCCTACCCTACCACAGACAACTCGGCAAAGCGGTAAAAAAAGAGCAGCTCTAATCTATTGGTTTCATAGGCCATATCATATATCTGTTCCTACTCTTGTAGTACTAGGGTAATTCTTAATTAACACTGGTAGTTGTTCAGTGTAGTACAGTATCATTGTTGCTTCAATTTCGCCGGCATCCTTTTGAGTCGGGATTTGTGACTAGTGACCACCAAATAAACTATAGTGGTAATCTTTTTTTGATTGTAGCTATCAAATTAGACATGGTAAATGCGTCACCAACCAAGCAAATTAAAACGTTTAGGCAGAGCCGCAGAATGCACTAGTACATTACATAGATCATCAAGCAATTAGCACAGGGCGCAATAAAATCTTTCCTAGCCGCGCTACTGAGTCCCTTCTACACAATAGTAGGACGGCATGCATGCACTCTACTAGCTCCAAGCCCTGCAAGCATGAATGTTTGTCACCCAATCCTTAACCGAGTAGGTAGAGGCCACGGTTAAATATGTAAATCAAAGTACTAGCAAAAGGACAGAAAAAAAACAAGAAATATCATAGAGCAGATAAAGTTTCAGATATTCGTGGCACGCTTTTCAAATTGTTAAACGGTGCGTTTTGTGCTAAAATTTTCTATATAAAAGTTGTGCTAAAATATCAGATAAATCTATTTTTCAAGTTTGTAATAATTAAAACTTAATTAATCGCACGTTAATGTCACCTCGTTTTACGTGAAACACTTTATCTTCGTTTCAAACACCACCTACGTTTTTCTCAAGATGGACGAGCAGCTTTGGGTAGAGACACGGCAGTCGAGCTAGCCATTGTTGCAGTAAGCACACAGGCAAGTAGATATGGTCCAATTGGCTTAACCATTTTTATTTTCTTCTTGAAAGGAATGGCTTAACCATTGGTGAGTGAGCGTGATGGAGTAGTGAAACTGTTGGAAGCTAGCATTCATTTGCTTTTGCATTGACCATTAGCAGAAAGAGTGAGCGAGAGAGCAAGTAAAGAAGAGAAGTAGCAGAGCATGCACCTGCAAAAGAGGCCACTTCCACTTCCAAGTCGATAGTTTCTCTGTAAAATTAACTCACGGGTTCACACCAAAAGTCGTATCAGCTTATGGATTCATGTCAGTGCTAAGTACTCGTACCCTTTCTTGACCCCCTTTGGGGAACTCATCTCTGTTCCAGGCCTGATTGATCTCCCTTTTGGACCATGCCTTTTATTGATCAATACATTTCTTTGCTTCATTAGCTGGTTCAGAACTTCAGATTAGTTACGTTCTTTAATTGATTATTTCCTTGTGCATATATAGATAGACGATTGATGAACAAAACCACACCTGCAGATTAATCTGTCATGATTACCAACCATGCATGCATGGTAAATTTCATATTAATTATTGACATTTCATATCATCCTCTGAAATTCGATGTTTCACATCATCCAGTACTAGCTTTTAAGTACTAGTATCTCAAATAGTGATATTGTTGTGTGGACCCTTTGGGTAATTATTGGTGATATGTGAAGCCCCACACTTGGGCTGGGCAAAGGAGTTGCCGTAACAAGTACACAGAGCTATGATAAGCTCGCAGTTGTCCAAGGATGGCAGTAATGGCAGAAGCTCAAAACTTATGGTATAGTAAAAAGGAGAAATATAGCAAACACATTTTCTTGGCCTCGTCCAAAGATTTTCATGAAAGAATGCTAAAGCTACTGGTGCTGTCCCCGTCTGGTGCAGCAGCGATACGAACAAAAACATCAACAGTCACGTAGTACTTGCAACTCCTTTTTACTCCCCACCCAATAATTTTTACTTTACCATCCCTCGGTCACACTTGACGGCATTAATTCTTCTACTGCAAATGTCAAATACTATATGTGATTGCATTGGCGTGAAATATTTTGTGAATACATAGAACTAGCTTATGATCATGAATTTCAACCTATAGAAAGCCTCCTGTTGAATGAAGTGATTTTACCAGATTTTTGTGGGATAATTGAATTAAGTCACGTGAAAATTCCCTAAAAAAATCATGTTTTAGCCCTAAAAGAGCACTGTTACACGTACTTAAACTTTTTTTCAGAATTCTTATAAACAATGATCTAAACCGTTTGAAATAACTAGATGACCAGTTACCAGAAATCTAGATATACGACCTACATCAATATTAGTAAGAGTTTAATAAGAAAAAAAATAGTACGTATTATATTTTCTGTTCTAAAGTTGGATTGATGTTACACAAACTAAACTATACCGCATTATTATAAACCGTCTACATTGCTTTTGAGTACTCTCCATATCTATCTTTAGATCTCTTGTTTTTGGATGAGTATAATGGATCGACAACTGTTGATCAATTTCAGTTTCTACATATATTGAATGCACTGCTGGCAACATTCTCCGATGATGATAGAAAGGGTAGACGGCAATCAAACATAACGAATCACGAGAAAGGCCTAGATGCATGGAGCTATCCATCCATCCAGCAACCGCAACTTTTTCCCCTTTGCTCTTTTGCTCTTGTTTATTCGTTCTTTTCCCATTGACCGGTTGCTCCTCCTCCTCTCCCTCACCCTCCTCCTATTGATCAATTCCGTCCATTCCCATCCACCCAATTCGACACAGCTTTTGTTGTCACGAAAGTTGCCTCCTATTTAAGGCTCGCCTCATCAGCAGCTGCACAGCACAGCCATAATATCACTACTCGCTCGGCTCTCTCACACATAAACACACGCGAAAGGACGTAACAGGCAAAGGAAAGCCATGGCCCTAGACAAGTACCACTCCTACTACGTCGACGACCACTTCGTGTTGCCTCCTCCTCCTCCTCATCTGGATTGGGATTGGGATCAGCTACAGTTGCACACACTTGGAGGAGGAGGAGGAGGAGACGCCGCCCAAGATGGCATTCATGGCGCCTTTCTTCCGGCCATGCGTAAGACACACCTACTACCACCTCACACACAGTATATACGTAGACTCATGCATACGCATGCTCTCCTCTTTGCTTGCAACAGCTAGCTAGCTAGCTAGGGCATGTTTGTGATAGTGTGGGCAGCTGCGTTAGTTTGACCTTAGGTTCGTTGGTGTGTAGTAGGTTTGGAGTCGCCGGAGTCGTCGTCGTCGGAGGCGTCCAGTGGCTACCTGCAAGACGCCGTCGCGCACTGGAGCGACCGTTGCAATAAGCGGCAGAGGATGGCGAAGGCGGCGCCGCCTCCTCGACGGCAAGCGGCGGCGGCGAACGAGGACCTGCACTGCCTTCTTCAGGTAAGCCTGCCTTGCGTCGCTGCAGGATGCGATTAACACATTCATGGACAATGTACTCATCATCGAAGATACATGATGCATGGTTCATCGTAGATTCATATATGCAAGAACTTGTTGCATTTTCAGGTAGCTATAGTGAGTAGCTAGCTCGGCGCCTAGACAATATATTCATTCTTTAGTAGTGGGTACTGATTACTGAAGCTTTTTTAAAAAAGGATGAAAGATCATGAGATCACTGAAACTTTTATGTTGCTATGTATCTTGTAAAACTTCCAAGTAGCAATAGTAAGTAATCTCGAGTAGAACGAAAGTGCTAAGAACAGAGCAGATCACAGCAAAGTGGAAAGGCACAACTCCATTGTCGCAATGTCGCATAGTCGCATATATGCAGTAACATATACGTACAAAAGAGCAGTGCAGCGTTGTCATGTCTCCTCGCAGAAAGCAAGCTGTGCTTGATTGTCTTCTTCCTCGCCTTTTTCTCTAGCTAACTCGTAGCGTTGCTGCTGTTGTTTTGTTGCTTGCTCTTGCCACGCAGAGCTTCTGGGATTCCAGCAGCAGCGGCGGCGAGGGGGGTCTCATGCATGATTTGAATATCATGATCCCGGAGAGCGGCAGTTTTGTCTCAGGTGATTATACATATCGACACGTCCTTTTCAATCGGACAGCTTTTACTACTACATCTAAACACCAGATTAATCATATTTCCGATCGAGTGATCCTTCTCATCACTGCCTGCCTGAATTTCTTCAGGCTAAGCAACAACAGCTAGAGACAAAATAGCTGTCGGCTTCTCATCACAGCCAATTATCAGCAACTTAGTACAGCTGATCTTAGTAGGAGTACCGCAGAAATGTCAAAGTAGTTGCATTAAAACAACTTAGTACCTGTTTATTGGGCAGGAGATGAGGACGACGCATCGGGTTGGGAGCAGGAGCAGAGGGGCCCGATCAGCGCAGCAGCAGCAACATCAGCAGTGCAGGTGCCAGCGGCGCAGGGCGGAGGAGGAGGAGGAGGAGAGGCAGCTCCCCTCTTCCACAACCACAACTCCTCGCCCGCCTCCTCTCGCACCACCACCGGGCAAGGCGCTGCGCAGCAACTGCAGCTGCAAAAGGCAACTAGTGCAGCAACCGCGGGCCACGCAGGCGCAGAGGCGGCAGGGCAGCCAGGGCGCCGCGGCAATTACTCCTGCGAGGAGCACGTCTTCGTGGGCAAGCAGCAGCAGCCATCACCGTCCCCTCGTGCCGCCTCCGCGTCGTCGCCTCGCTCCTCGTCGCTGCTGACAGGTGAGGTAGGGGTGGGTGGGTGACCGGTGGGCAATTATCACTCGCCGCGCATGTGTGCAACTGAGCCGGTGGCAGGGATTGGGGCGGGGAGCAGCAGTACTTGCAGTCTTGCAGAGTTGCAGTTGCAGATGTGATTTCGAACGTATTTGCCCTTGTTAAACAGCCCTTGTTGAACAGTTTCATAGGCATGCATGCATGTCAGGCCGC
>BDMV01000002.1:54210676-54322979 GCA_008326285.1 Oryza officinalis | reverse complement strand
GCTTTGTTCTTTACTCCTTCATAGTAGCTTATATAAATGAAGAGGGTTTTTAAGCAAAAAATAGTCATGCTGTTACTGTTCAACCCCCTTAATAATAAGAATTGCATTTGTTGATGTTCAGAAGTGTAAAAGAAATTTCTTGGTCATTTATTCACAGGGAAGGAGAAGAGGGACACGGGCGTGCTGTACCCGTTTGCAGTTGTCAAGCCGCTGGGGTTAGAAGGCGGCGGCGCGGCGACGCTGAACGACGTCAACCAGAGGATCCTGAAGCGGCCAGCCAGGCCGGTCCGGCACCCCGTCGGCCAGTTCGCCTGCGGCCCTGCCGTGTACGCTCATGGACTAGGCCTGTCCGGCAAAGCAGTTGTTAGCCTCACAAGGATCAGGACGGCAGGAAAGGGCACCATAACCATCATCAGAACGAGAGGGTGAAGGAACCAATTGTCAAGAACTGAACGGACAAATGTCTTGGTCAGGAACTTAGGATAATAATGGGAGAGTTAGTTTACCCACCCTTGTAAATACATAGCCACATCCTGTGGGCGAGGAGGGTTCAAATTCACCAGGTTACATCAAGGTATGGTACATATGGAAGACTGCATTGTATCGTTACCTTGTCGGGGCCTCAGTACTGTATTCAACCCTCTATCATGTCAAGCATAAACCGGGATGTATATTGGCACAAACTTTAGGTGCCTGCGTACGAAGAGGTCAGTATGAAGCCCCTTAACGGCTTAACCCGGGTTCTGATGAGGAAGATCGAACTCGATCGGGCCATGAACTAGCGAGCAACAGCGCATAACAATCAATAACTCACCATTCTACTGTGCAACTGTAAATGGACCGTCGAAAACAAGAATACTCGAAAGCGCTATTGGCCTCTCTCCACCATCGCCGTATTGCGTGGGCGTGTGGCTAGGAGTATAGGACGCATCACAGCAGCCGACCATAGCAAATCAAGAGTAAACAGTATCCTACGAGAACATGGTACACAGCTACACCTACTAACATCGTTTGCTGCAGCTGACCCAGCTAACATGAGGTAACATGCAACCCTCTTTTGTAATTATCGAGCCATATTTTTACGGCTGTTTCTTTTTTTAAAAAAAAAGTGTCACTTCAAGCATTGTACAAATATATACCACAATATACTAGTATATATTATGTTCAGAACTAAGCTTTCCTTCTTTCCGTTTTAAAAAGGACAAGTATGGTTTAATCGCAGAAAGATGATAAATGAAGACATACTCCAAGCTTTTGATTGACGCTGGGGTGCTGCACAGATACCCCGTAACCTGCTTTCACAAGGAGTACCATGAGCAAGTGCAGAAAGGAAATGACGAAGAAAATAGAAAAACATATTTGCTGTAAAATGCATGCATCACTTGCCTGAAGTCGCAATAATTTTAGATTTATCAACTCGATTCTCTGCCAGCTTTTGATGTTCCATTTTGGCAAGACAATTTCAACTTTATGCTGCCGCCCTATGCTTTCCTTCATCATGACTTCATATTGACCTCTTCCTGCAGTTGTGCCCTTCCAAGAAGCATGCACCAACCAAATAAAAGGATTGGAGTGGCCAGACACAAGCCAAACATATCTGTCTCCAGGAACAGAAAATAAAGCACATTAACATGTCACGAGATTGCCAATCTAAAGATGCTTTTTATGTACATCACGTCCAGATCACATTCCATGCGAGATAAAGGTTCCTGAGCCACCGGTCTTGAGAGTCCAATAATTATGAGTTAAAAGATCACAACATGGAACCAACTTCAGTTGCAAATGGAACCTTGAGGTAATGTGGGAGATCTCGAATTCTGGACAAAAACAGGGATAGCTGCATCACGTATCTGTTTCATCTTGCAGGAGTATCTCATAAATGTCAGTTCGAATGTGCAATTCCTTGTCACGCATTACTTCTTGGAGATCTGACAACTCTTTCAGTGTCAAAATTGAACTCAATTTTTCGAAACCATCAAGCCATAATCGTTTAGACCTGCAAAGTGGAAATGTTGTTATGAGTGCCCAAGTTCCAATTGTCATTAGTTTGGCCATCACTCAAGTTACAGTTTAAATGTTTAATATTAGAAAACAATAGCAGCTAAAATAACATGAAAATAGAACCTGTGTTTCCCAAACCCACAATTAAAGATGGAACATTTTGATAAAAAAAAATAAAAAAGAAAAGGCAGAAGCTACAAATTCTGAGTTCCAAGTAACAAGTTCATAGAGCAACCATATTTGCAAGAACACCAATTTACTGTCAAAGCACTTTCTTCCAAAAAAAGTGTGCTTATTTAAACTTTATACTCTATTGTACATATAGCTATCTGAAAGGGAAATAGCACAACAAAGTCCAGGTGCCCATTATCCTCTGATGAGATCTCTTCTGTACTCTTGTAATATAGTGTAAGTATAACATACAAATGTAATAAAAACATAAATGATCTTTGTTCCAAATTGGCTACATAAAAATAGCTGGATATAGATGGATGGTAGAATAAGCAATCATGTAAGTATAACCAGAGTAACATCAAATTGCAACAACATATTTCAGTACCATACCATGGACAGGCATGTATAGCTCTGAAGAACACACGCCGAGCTGCAGAAGCATTGCAAGCTATCTCTGCCTCGTAAGCTAGATAACAGCGCCACAACAGAACGGATTTCTGTAACTTATCATCAGCCAGAGCTCTCTCAAACAGATTGTGTATTCTATTGTCCGATCCAGCTTTGCACAATTCAAAGGACAAAGCAAAGAGCAAGCCAATTATGGAAGGATCCCTGATAAAATCAAAAGACAAAGAGTAGTCAATATGCAGTGCAACACCATGCGGACTTCAGAAGATATTTTTAGAAGCGTGCATGCACCCAAACTGGCTACTTAAAGAAAAGAAGTACTTGATATATACTATGTCAGGAAGTTCGCAGGTTACAAATGTATCTCTATCTACTGTGAAAAGTATCACAAAGAATGTATTGCTAAAGGAGACCAAGACAATCATTAGCAGGATCAATTACATTTCTACCATATTACACAATATATTCCATAATTTTGTTGTCAGAGAAGAACACCATAGCAGTTAAGAAAAGCAGTGCATTATGGATTTTGTAGGAAAGAGAAGAACTTACCTTTGATTAAACTTGTCGAGTGTGAGACGTAGATTATTGGAAACACTGTAAAGGCAACCTAGAGTTAACATGGCTGCGTATGATTTTGGGTTGTACGGATATGTTTGTATTCCTTGCGATACTCTTGGCCAAACCCTTGAGAGACTCAACTGATTCAGATTTTTTTGAAGAAGCTTGATGTAGTGCATCCACAATTCTTCGAATTCTAAGCTATGGTTGCTCTCTGAAAAATCATGATAAGAGCATGCTTAATACTAGATTGCAAATTTGACAGATGAAAATAATAATACATATTTACAGACATAGAAAAGCAACAGTAAATGAAAAGGATAAATAAAATCATGAACTATCAAGCACTGCAGAAGATGATCTACAGTGAAATGCTATAAGTTAATTTGGACTATAGGTGGAGACTTGTGATCCAAATAAGCTTGATACTTAATGCAAAATCTTTGTATCAAAAGCTGTAGTTGACACCTGAGCAACCTTGGGAGTACTAGAAAGGAGCTTGTCACTTCCAGTCAGAAAATAGGTATGTTTATTGAAGATTGTAAAATATCTAAGAGTTTAGCAAGATACATGGAAAACAAAATCAAATGTCAAACAAAAAAAACAAATGTCAAAGACAAGTTATAATTCAATAGTTAGCAGATGGTAGATAGCCAATATATAACAATCAAAGGAACAGAAAATGTAACGGCTTAGCATGTGGTTGCTTTTATCATCAGTGTCTATCAGACTATCACTAGTACTTGAGAAAAAAGTATGGGAGAACAAACAATGACAACAATTTGTACAAAAGTGAACTCATGAGCTAAAAGTAAAGGCATGAGTAATTATCATTCAAGATTATCAAGAAAAGAGTGCTAAAGGATGAAATACCTGAAGGTGCCATATAAAAGTTCTCTTCTATAACTTCAAGACCAGAAGCAAAACCAGATGTCATACTCTCAAACAAAGATGCTGAGCAGATCAGAGCAACAGACTCTTCTTTCATACCATCACTTGCAAATGAAGATCGCAAGCTTCTAATCTGCTCTTTAAATCCTTGACGAGCCTTTAACACCTGAGGTCGTGATATAGACCCATCAAAAGAAGCATACTTCGCCTTGTTCCCTAAGCAGGACAGAATGTGGATTGCACGATCCACAGAGTCAGAATTGTTTCTTGAAGTAGATATTGCTAGCTCCATCTCAGCATACCAAAAATAAAGAATAGGAACCTTCTTCCTGAGATCCTGGCCAACGAAAGCAGAAGCGAGCATAAATAAATTGTGCTAGAATAAGACTATATAAAGCACATTGTTGAGAGTATGCCTGAAATTAATAAAACTATGTTTGACATAGATGATCAAGTACCAACGTAGTGTTTCCTTCCCAAGAATATAAACTGCTCAAGACAATTAACTATATGCTTTCATCAAGTTGCTTCAAACCTATTCTAACTCAACCACAAGATTGCTGCTAGAACAAAGTGAGAAACCTAAATGGCAAAAATATGATACCCAATTTTCTTGCAACAGGCCACTTCAAAATGATTGTCTATTGAGAAAACCAAGTGTCAAAATGTCCACTCTATAATAGTAGCTACCCCTAACTTAATATTGCGAATAGGTTTAGTTATAGTATGTCATCTAAGTTGGTGACCATTGGTTTGTGTCCATGGTGGAACTGAAAAACTATAGTGAAAACGAGTGAGTACCTCTATCCAAAATAGAGGTTCCCTACTTGCCATAGAAGATGCGCAATCAAACTTTTAACACTTCCAGAAAAACTTTTCAAACCTTAAGCACTAATAGATACCATGTTATTGTTTCTCACAGTAACTACTTCCAGGCAGTACATTTTATAATGCTTATCAATGTATAATGTAAAAGAAGGGTATAATTGCTAGCAGTGTGTATCAGAGGACCATTGCAATATGAAGGGAGGTAGTGACTGAGACACATTTGACAAACTGATATATATTTCCAGCAGCATTGGCACATTACAAAGACATAACGACAACATTGATTGCATTTTTGGATCTGAACATACTGATTCATTTACTTTATGGTTTTACCTCTGAAGCTCCTTGAGAAGTTGATAGTGCCAAGTCGAATATATTCCTTGCTTTGACAAAGTCCCCATTCATAGCCTCAATTCGCCCATATATTCCACAAAGCAAAAGATCCTACCCGAAAAAGGTGACATGGTTCAGTTTTTTTTTCTTATTTCAAAAGAAAAGAGTGTCATGCTCCAAGCAATACTGTTAAGACTATTTACTGATAAGAAAAAATGCACATATGGAACTGTTGAAAAAGCAAGATCCAAAATAGGATGAACGTTGAAATACTTTGAGCTAGTTAAATGAAATGGATGTTATTGAATTGAAGAGTTATGCCTCCATCTCTGAAGAACTCAGTTTGATTTTGGCTCCCAAACTGCATGATGCATCTAGTCTACCATGTGACACAGATTATATACAATGCATGTATTCAAGAAAACGTACAATGCACAACTAGCTAGCTTAATACACATTAAAAAACTACCTGTTTCTGCGTGCTCATTGCACAACTAATGACCTAGTTTTCACCTGTTATGCTACTCACCCAAGTGATGCCAAAAATATGGAACAAAGCATACCTGTCTGTCTTTCTTCAACAGATTTTTGGCCAAAGCCCGGGATGCAGTGGCTGGAGTAGACAGAGATTTTTCTTGAGCTGTATGAATTTGGGGGGTAACAAGAACAGCTTCCTCCAGGATATGATTGCGAGGGAATACATCAAGGAAAAGCAATATTGCATTTTTCAGAAATTTCGCAGTGCCGGGCCTTCGAGAAAATTCATGCATAGTTCCTAACAATGACACCATTTTATTATGAACTGAATTTTGGTTCTTGTCTATAAGGTTAGATACCATACTAAGATCTTCCTGAATGTCATCTGTAATCATCTCTAGGCTCAAAATCCTATCAATCCAACTTGAACTGTTGGTGGATGTCCTGGAATTTAACAATATACTGTGGTTAACTCATTGGTAGACAAAAATATGAAAATGGCAAGAAACAAATTGTGAAAAGTAACAACTTATTCATAGTGCAACCCAATGCACTGCTCGTAATTAATATAGATTTTTAAGGCGCAAAAAATGAGGACAAGGCTGATATAACACATTTCGCATCTCGCTGCCATCGTCTCTGTTTTCATTCTACATGTCCAAATGTTTGCTTGCAAGGACTTTAAACTACTGGGCAGTAATACCATACCATATATTTTCCTTAATTTCTGGATTCAAGTTAAAACTATCAACATGACCAGCACACAGTCCAAAATTACGATGAAATACTAATATATTATATCTGGGTAGTTTCAATTGCCATGTTGAATCATACTCATTATACAATTACAGGTATCACTAGTATGTTCTTTCGAAGGCCCATATAGTGATGATCTTAAGGAATATGTTCACAACTTTAGAAATTGAGCAATAATATTTGCTGTTTTACTGAGGTTGAAATGTCAATTTTACTGTACAAGTGCTAGTAGACTTTGCGTACAGAGAATGACAACAGCTTATCTGAAAAGTAGGCAAAATTACCATCTAGAAATTTTTCCACCATAAAAATCAATGAATTGGCATATCAAAGAAAAGTGAGCCTCTTCAGAAGATAGAGAGAACAGGAACTCAGTTATATCCTCAAACAAAATTACTCTGGAAAGCTGATCATTGTCTTCTCCAGTTGGAGCATCATCAGAATAAAGTGATCCTGTCCATGAAAATAGCATCCAGTGTAAGCACTGGGTTAGCTAAAAAAACAATGTGATTTGTCAATCTACAAACACAAGGAGAAAACAATGTACCAGGTTTTTCATGAAGAGGCATCCATTGTTCATTATCCCTTGATAACTCCATAAATGACCATCTATTCCACGTTTTTGGATCTTTAACTTCACTATTGTAATCAGCATCTCCATCAATCCCAAGCTTTTTCAGCAAAGATTCAACATCTTCTTGTGCAGATGGATCCTCATCATCTGGATCTTCTGCATCATTTCCATCAGATGTTGATGGTTCCACTTTGCTTGTTTCATTATTATTCCTTACAGAAGGATCAAACCAACCACTCCAACCACCCCTTTCAGTTTCTTGGGTATTTTCTTGTATATCTATATTTTGTCTACTCTCCTCATCTTTTGCCAACCATCTGGACCATCCAAGAGCCCCATCTTCTCCGATTCTAGCACCACCATTGTTCCAGAAGTGCTCAAAGAGCCTTTGCTTACTGCTTGTGGTCAGATGAAGGGGAGGGGAGAATAAACTAAATTCTATTTGAGCCTGAAATAATGCAGTTGCTAATTCCCGATGTCCAGTATGCCATTCGAACCGACACAAGTTCACAAATATATCCACTAGACCGAGTTCAAGATGAATTAAGGAAGAATACTTAGGTTCAAGATGATCATATTGAGTATCCTGTGAAAAGAAAGAAAGAAAGAATAAACATCAGAAAAATTTTAACTGGCTAATAGTGCATACATGCAGAGAGAGGGATAGAAAAAGGGGAGGGGGAGCAGATAAGCTGAACTATATACAAAGAAACACTGAAGTTAAACCTGCCTACATAGCTTGGTACAAGCTGCAGATAAAGCCTGTACTGCATAAGCGTAAGATTTCCGTAGGTCAGATACTTTGAATCTGGAGAATTCCCCTTGACACAGAAGTAGATACTGCTTCCACAACTTACAACTATCCGGGTGTTTCATAAGTATCTGCTCCCATTTATCCAGGAGATTCTGGGTGCTATCCCTCTCACCATATGACTTCAGAAGACAAAGCAATAATTCATCATTATCTGGATTAAGCTCTACAGCCTTTTCCAATATACTAATTTTTCTTTCAGTTGTTTGCAAACGGGCTGCTTTCTGAGGTTGAGTACTGGCAACTTTATCCTGTAAACAGTAGCAGAGAAAATTTCTTCAGTAGATTTATAAAGAGCGGACAAGGAAAATGTTGAATGAAGAAACATTATATTAATAAGGTTGATATCTTAGAACTCCCTATGTAACTACTAATGATATACCATAAAAGTAACAACAATGTGGATCACGCTATGCATGACAATAGAAATATTATAACATGTGGTAATACCTGGAATCGGGCAAAGTCCAACCAAATTTTCTCATTGTGAGGGAACTCCCGAGACATCTTGTTGAATTCTCTTGTCCTCCGAAGTATTTCATCTTCCCAAGATTCTTCAAGTTCCTGTCCGCCGGTAGTGTTTTTTTCAGGAAGAGATGGTGTACCTAGGGGGATAAAATCTTCTAGGAGAATTGCAGAGTTATCCTTTTTCAATACTTTTAGGTGTTTGAAACCCTTATTTCTTTCTACAACTGCATATTTTGCCGAGTAGTAACGGCCTCCAGCTCTTGCTTTGCTATCCAGTCCATCTAAATCTGACTCTTGACCCATATGTACCGAGACACCCCAGTTATGAAACAAAAGCCGTTTTAGAACACGTGCCTCTGGCATGCTTTGAGACTTGTAGCGTGCAATATCCATTCTGCATAATTTTCTTGTGGTGTCAAATTTCAGTAAAATGAAAAATATCTTTACAGTCAAACTAAACAAAAATGAAGAAAGCAGAAAAATAAAGAATCAACTCATGAACCAAGGGAAAAAAATGGAAAGCCACAAAATCACATTAAGCATTAATATTCTGGCCAAAGCATGATGTAAGCTAATTCATTATATTAGTCTAAAAATGTTGCTATTTATCAAAATTATGCAAGTAGTGAAGCACTTTGAAGTGTCATAAACCAGATCTCGCTTTTCTCAAAACGAAATCAAATCAGCCCAGTTAACTTCAAAGGGGACTAAACATGCAATGAGCTTCAAGTTCAGTAAATCTGCGTAACAGTTTCTTGCAACTCAATTGGCCCAGGGGTTTTTATTTATTTCCCTCAGAGATCACAACGAATATGTTTAAACGAGCAGCTTTGAATCTAGGACAACAAACTTGATACTGAGAACTCTGATGATGCACTAAACAGAAGCAAGCCTGCACAACAGCTAACATGCCACTTTAGCAGCTAGTCTAGCACACCTTCATGGAATTGCGCAATTAACATAAACGCCCATGGTTATCAAATGGAACCTGATACCGCAAAAATGACACACACCAAATGAAATGCGTACACCAGATTATTAACTTGAGATGACAATGCAAGTTCCGCTTTGCTATACATTTCATATGCAAAAACCTGACCTGTATATCGATCCAAACGCCAAGTTATCCTGGTCGCCCTTGGCGTCGAAGTAGTAATCCTTAGCCAATTTCGTCTCCGACCCAGCCCAAGCGCGAACCCCCGGCTTTCGCGAGGCTTCCGCGCTATTGTACCGCTCCTTCTCCCGCCTCCGTTTCCTCCTCTTCCTATCCTTCCGTCTATCCCTCCTCTCCTCGTCAGAGGCCGGAGGCGACGGCGAGGAGGGCAGCAGGTCATACTTAGCAGGTGCGGGCCGTGGCGCCTCCTCTTCGTCCGACGAGGCGCTTAGCGGCGGCGGTACGGATGAGGAGGCAGTGGCGGGGATGTTGAGGGAGGAGGCGTCGAAGGAGAAGCTAGGGTTTGAGAGCCACTGGGACCCCGCCGCCGGGGCGGAGGATTCGTCGGGCGCCGAGAGGGGAAAGAGAGGAAATAGAGAGGATGAAGGGGCGCCGGCGTTGGTGGGAGCATGCGGATCGCCTTCTCCCCCGGCGGCGAAGGCGGCTGGCAGCGGCGGAGTCTCCGGCGATGGCTCCATGGCGGTTGCGAGCCGAGGTGGAGAGGGGGAGAGAGCCGAGACCGGCGAGCGGTTTGGGACGAAGTCGGAAGAGACGGAAGGTTCCGGGCTTATTGGTTTTGGACTCTGGCTTGTTGGGCTAACTAGATTCAGCCCATAAAGATATGGGTTAATTAGATCCATGCCACTGCAAATATGACATATTAAAAAAATGCCATTACTATTTGTGATATCGGCTACGTGCCACTGGAATTTGAGAAAATTGAAACCATGCCACTCCCGTCCATTTTTCTGTTAATCTCCGTTAGCACTCTCTCTCTTCCTCTCTTCGTTTCCCCTCCACCTTGACGGTGAGCACAACGATGCCGGTGGCGAGCTACGGCTTCGAGAAGCTGGCCAAGGCATCGGCCATCGCATCCATGTGCGTGCACGTCGAGGCGTCGCACCGGCCGTTCATGGGCAAGGTCGTGCAGGCCTTGAAGCTCATCTACAACGGCAACAACGACGAGACGTGCACCAGCGGCTCGTTCGGCGGCGGCGGCGAGGACTACGAGGAAGAGGCGTCGTCCCCGTGGAACAACCGTTCGTGGAGCCACGAGTTCGCCGCGACGCCGCCGCCGCGCAGGCTGGCGTTCCCGCCGCGGGCGCCCCGCCCGACGACGATGGACTACAGCTTGGACCCCGCCAACGGGGCGGGGGCGAGGGCGGGGACGTCGTCGTCGTCGGCGCGGCGGCAGCGGTCGACGTCGAGCCTGTGCTGGACAAGATCGAGTCGCTGGCGGCGTACGACTGGTCCGACCATCAAGTGGGCAGAAACTATACGGTTAACTGAAGAACAGAACAAGAAATGGAACGCAATCTGCAATTCTGCAGACAACATCTGATCATCATCACTCAGCTTTAGCTACATCCAGTAGCCCTCCATGGAGCAGTCTTCGGAAGGATGTCCATGCTCGCTCATGCTCCCCCTCAACCTGTAGAAGTTCCTCCCCCTGCTGGCCATCTCGTCTCTCCGCCAGGAGAGAGCAAGAAGAGAGATGGAAGGGGAAAGGGCAAAAGTGATATTTCACAAGTGGGATTAGACGGAGGTTGACAGAAAAATGAACAGGAGTGGCATGGTTCCAATTTTCCCAAATTCCAGTGGCACGTAGCCGATATCACGAATAGTAGTGGTATTTTTCTAATATGTCATATTTGCAGTGGCATGGATCCAATTAACCCTAAAGATATTGGGCCTTCATGGGAGTAAGAGTCATCGACAGATAATTGGGCCAGATGACTTCAGTTTTTCGCGGAGGAATAAGTTCACTTAGGTCCCTTATATGAGGTTGAGTTTAAATCGCATCCTTAAACCATACTACTACCAGATATAACCAAACGAGGTATCAAAACGGTTCGAACGACAATTTCAACTGAAGTGACAGATACGTGGCTGGTTTGACTTATTCACGTCCCGCACTTTTTTCCCGTTGCTGCGTTCTGGCACTACCCATGGACCATGGCGAGATGTGTTAGAAACACGAGGCGCACGCACGGACGCACCACGGGCCTTGGTGTTGCAACCGGAAAACCCGAACCTTTTCTCGCGCGAGGACCGTGACATAGGCTGTCTTCATCGTCAGGAAAGCAAAACGCCGCACACAGGGCAAACTTATGCTTTGATTCACACGCAGCAATCATAAGACGAGCATTACGGTTCCCGTGGTGGTGTGCCGCCCCATGCATGCTCAAGCGTTCTTCATGCTTGGCATGCTAGTCTGTACAACGCTCCCAAATCTGCATCCCAAAAAAAAATCCGAGCTCTTTAGACCTACAAAGACATGGATCCAGAGGCATTGATCCACATCAGACTTAGATTGATCTAAGAGTGTGTTAATCATAGGCTACCGTGCAGCGGGACGATGTTGAGCACGAGCAATAGGTCGCTTCTTTTGACCCCTGCGTGCACGTTCGCCGGTGGCGATGAGGACGGCGCGTTCACGGAGGAACAGCGCAAGTATCCCATCATGATAAGGCGGCGCATATGCGCGAGGTGCGGGCTGCGCCGTAGGGAGCACCGCGCCGACGCCGTCGACGATGCGGGCGGCGGCGTCGGGGAGGAGCGCCACCTGCCGCCGCGCAAGCGGCTCGTGCTCAGGCGCGGATGGGTAAAGGAAGAGCAGCCGGAGGAGGAGACATGGAGCGCCGACGCGATCATCAACATAAGGGGGAAGAGAGCCCCGCGGAAGAAGCGCGACAACGCGCCGTGAGCTCTCGGGCTCGTCTCTACGCGTGCTTGCGAATTTGCGGTCTGCCATCCTGCCTGAAGTAACAGTGACGACCATACAGCAACAGCAATGTTTCCTCCAAGTAAAACTGAGAAACGTGCAGATGTACATTTGCGTTTTGCAAGGAAAGAAAATGGGCCAATCGTGTTTGTTACCCAGAATGGATTAGCAGGAACAGCTTCAGACAAGAACAGTACAATCTGAATGCATTGCAATAACATGGTGGCCTGACGATATGCCGCTCAAGCATGAGCTGTAGTGCTAAGGTGTGACATACAGTAGTGATTAGTGAAGAACAACAGCCATCATCACATTGTAACAAGATCGGTCATTGCGCAGGGAGTTTTCAGTTGCTTTCCTGCAAATATTGACAAGAATATATGTCAAGGACTTGATTTACATCATATTAACGCAAATTCACCACATTATGCATTAGTGAGTAATTGGCTTATAGCCAATACTAAACAAATAAGCTTTGTTGTTAAGCAAAAGGATCAACACAGACAATTCATAAAGAATTTAGTGAACGATTAATGTGCCTGTCTGGCGAATATTTTTTCTATTCATCAGATTCAACCATCTTAGAAGTTGCAAGTGTACAAGGTAGCAGTAAATTTACGCAATACTGAACATTCTGCATACCTCTAATTTGGACTTAGCTTCAGATTCAAATGCCTTGCATAAAATCTCATAGTTTTTGTCTAGTCCAATCTGTGGAAACTGGAAGGATCAGGATATGAACATCTTAATCAATAAAAACTATAGTTTATAGGCAAAATGATACCAGTGGATCTACTCGTGATGGTGAAATACTGGATATTACATATCTGCAGGAGAAGAGTTACATTGAAATGTTTCAGCCAGCGATCAATGCAATAGTAACAACCAACAATAAGTTACAAAGTCACCATAAATAAGCTGTGGAGGAAAAATTCAAGCCTAACACTTCACCTCAACTTCTTGTAGAAAGCCATAGCAAGGTTATTAGCTTTCTGAACAGTTAGCATCACTGCTCCCATTTGGCTCTGCATGTAGACGCTATCAAAATCAGATGATCCTTCATGATGAGATTTCAGGACAGCGATTGAGCTAAAAAATTGTCCACGATAAGATAGATGAAGGAACAAAATGTATCATAGCAGAATATGTGTGCACATAATATTTCTGGAAATATGTGCACATAAAATTGAGCAAATCATTATAGTATAACATCAGAAACTTTTAAACAAGTCACATTACCTTACAAGCTATAAGTTCGACCAACTCCATTAGAAATTTTCCCAGTCCCTTCCCCTGGGCAGAAGACTCCATTTGTAACTCATAGACGTAAACAATAGGAACATCCTCTTCCAAAACAAATCTATAGTGCACAAAACCAATCAAGCGATCTTCGTTACACTCTTCATGTCTACATTCCAGCCCTGAATCTTGATTCATAACATTTTTGGTAGTGACGGCATTAGAAGGTTGCCGGACAAAGATATATCGTGCTTCTGGGGCAACCATTTCCCGGCGCTTAACTTTCTCTTCTGAAGGCCATTCTGGTCCATATGGTCCCTCCATGTTAACCTAAATTATTGCTTTCTAGCATTACATTCAATATTTATGGGGAAACTGTAAAAGGAAGATATGCAAAATATCCAGCAGCACTAAGAGCAAAATGAAAGGAAAATATATGTGACCTTGACAAGATTTTGGATGTACTTCCTTGTCAGTAATGGAAGTTGATTTCCATGTCCAGACTCCAAGTATACCAAAAGACCTAAGAATAAAAAAAAAGGGTGAGATCGATATGACTCCCACCACACACATACAAAAAGATGCACTGTACTAAATAGTTGCTAGGGCCTAGTGTTGCATTCAATCTCCATGTTAGAATTTATAGAGGTATAAATTTGGGGGAGGGGGGTGGACATTAGGAGTTTCTTCCTTTTACTGGGAACATTAGTAGTTTCTAAATCATGGCGGAACATTACTAGTCCTAAGGTGGCGATTCTGTTCACCAAACAGAAAATGTAGGTTACCATTTCTCTCATACTTATGAAAATCTGGAAATTGCGCTAGATGATCCTTCACGGCTACAGCTTTCCTTATAAGTTCTTCGACAGCCTTCTTTCTCCCCAATATCTAGGCAAAGGCAGAAGATTATCTGAATGAGACCTTGATACACCGATGCATCTCCACTATTTCTCCTCAAAAGCTACCTCGCTGACATGAGTAACAAACCAACCACCACATAAGTAAAGAAACTTTTGACAAAAATCTAGATGTTGCAGCATAAATCTTCAACAGAAGAACACATGGGTATGATAAAGTTCATACCGCAGATTCACAGTTTCTGAAAATAAAGGAAATCGACACACTTGTAGGGTTTGAAGCGCGTGCTAATTGAACTCTGACATAACCAAGTGCCAAACATCATTTACCCCCCAAAAATAAACAAAATCTTATGAGCTATTCGGTTTCGAGGAATATAAAACAAGTCTTATCAATTTATCAGCCATGAGTAATCGACTATGGGTACGGTGAAACGAACGAGCGAGCGATACTGGCCCCATCAACAATAGGAGAGGAAAGGAGAGAAATATATATACCTCCTTCCTGCTCGGCCTCTTCTCCGCGCCGCCGCTGCTGTTGCTCCGAGGCCTCTTTTTCTCCGCCGTCGCCATTATCGCAGCGCTTGCTGGCTCCGTCTCGGAATCTCGTCGGGTTTCTCTCTCTCTCTCTCTCTCTCTCTCTCGGCCGGCCGCCGGATGGAGTGCGGTGAGCGAAGGAAGTGGGAGATCCCACCTGGGGAAGAAAGGGACGCCGTCCTCTACGGACTAGAGGTATATGGGCTTTAGATGGGTTTGCTAACTGTTGGCCCAAATCGAAGAGGGGTGTTTTAGCCTTTTAGGAGGGTTTGTCCGATTCCAGATTGGTTTGATGAAATAATGGGCTGGGCAACACTATGATCTGCATGTATTTGGCATTTTTTTTTCTAATTAGGTTTTCGATATACTCACTCTGTTTCAAAATATAACAATATCCATTTCTTTCTAATTATGTTTTCGATTTACTTACTCCGTCCTAAAATATAACAATTTCTAGAGTTTAAATTTTATCTTAAATATAGCAAGCTGATAGGAGTACACTAAAAAGGTGCTACCCCTAAACCCATTTTACTCATCCGGCCATTCCAAGAAGTCTTTTTACCACTCTTCTTAATACACATAGTAAAGGTTAAAACTTGTTATATTTAGGGATAGAGTAAGTACTACCTCCATTTCATATTATAAATCGTTTTGACTTTTTTCTAAGTAAAACTGCTTTAGGTTTGATCAAATTTATAGAAAAATATAACAATATTTTTAACACAAAACAAAAAAAACTATCAAAATATATCCAATGTTAAATGTAATGAAACTAATTTGTTGCTAGATTTATCTATAAACTTGACCAAACTTTTAAGAAGTTTGACTTTAAAAAGTAAAAACGACTTATAATATAAAACGGAGAGATTATCAAATATCAGGAAGCTAGCCACTTCCTTTTAGTTGGTAGCATTATGTTTCCTTATGATAAAACTAAATAAACTATGGCTATGAAGACGAATAGTCAAAGTTCTAGGAATAAACGGATCAAAATAACACTCTATATTTATTTATTTATTTTTCTGGCTAATCTATAAGAATACTCAAATTTGAATCGTTTGCTCTCAAGTGACGTATGGCAGAATTCTCAAACCATTGGGCACCAACCGCTGGTTCCCTTGTTACCCGAAACCAGCGAACGAGAAATGAACGAGATTACAGGGAAATTTCGGCGCCACTGACTAATGGTAACAGTATCAGTATGAATAGCCACTGATATTGTTACCACTGACTAATGGGAAATTTCGGCGCCACTGCCATCCCATGCCTTTTGCCGCGAGATCGGAAGAGCAGGTGACGAATGCTTTGCCCCTAAACTGCTGCTCATACGCCATGTGTGCATGTACAGACGAGGGCGACGTGGAGACACCTCGGATTGAGCCAGCCAGATCAGGTCACTGTCACCTGCTCGCTATAGAAAGCAACGGGCGCGCGAGTCGGCGACGCCGCGAAGGAAGCTGCGCCGAAGCTGCACGGCAGCAGGGGCTAGGATGCAGACAAACAGCAGCCAAACAGACAAACAGCCAAACACCAGAGCTACCATACCGACAGCTATAAATAAACAGCGGTCGTGCCCAGAACAGAAGCCATATCCACCGGAAAACACCTCGTCTCGCGGCGCTCGCTCACATTACTCACATCCCACGGCACCGGAGGCCGTCGTGGTGGTGCATCGATCCGTCCTAATCCCATGGCTCCGAACGACGCCGGTGGTGTCGCCAAGGAGGCGCCAGGGCCAGGGGTGGAGCGCCGGAGGGACCCCTCCACAGCTGACGTCCCCCGCGGACTGCAGATGCTGCGCTTCTACGCGTTCCACCTCATGCTGCTTGGAGCGACGGCCATCATTGGCGCGTACGCGGCGCCGGCGTCATTGCCCCGCCTGTTCCTGGCCCTTGTGATTTGGCTCGTTGGGTGCCTGTCGCTGTTCATGGCATGGGCCTGACAAACCAACCCAGCAGCTGCTGCTGATTTTCCAACTTGATTCTCCCAGAGAGACAAAGGAAAACCAGTTGCGTCGTTGTAAGCATGGTATAGAGTGTAGTCGATCAAGATTATTGGCCCGATGGATATTGTCGGATTACAGTGTAGGCGATCAAGATTATTGGGCCGAAGGACCAGTTAGATCCGTGCGAGTCTGTCACGCCCGCGACTACTGTATCGCATACGGCAACAGACTCAAGCAAGGCGGCGCAAGACATCGAGCCCAGGAAGTCGAGTCGGGCCAGAAATCAGCGATACCATACGAGAGATTGGACCCAGTAGTTGTCATCTGGGCCGAGTGAGTGAGTGAGGCCGAATGGTAGGATGCTATATAAGGCCGGCAAGGAGTAGATTGAAACCTGAACAATGAAAACGAATATTCTCTCTATCAATTCAATCTCCTCTGTTACGTCTCTCTCTGGTGGACTTGGAGTTGAAACAAAAGATTGATGCAGAGTAAGCTTGCCGAATCTCTCCACCAGCAGCTTGAGTTCTCCCACCTCCTCGCGAAGCTCCTGGATCGCCGATTCCACCTGTGGACGCCATCCGCTCACCCCTGCCTCGATCTTAGTCACAGCGACTTGAGTCTCCGCCTGCCTGTTGTTCAACGCCACGAGCGATTCCTGAATCTCGCCGAGCAACTTGCCGAAGTCGATGCTCTGCTTCTCCATGGCTTCCACTTGCAGTTGAAGACGAGATGTATAGCGTGGCTTCTCCAGGATATAGGCTCTAATACCAAGTTGTCATGCCGCCGAAAGCTTCGCAACGCAACAATGGCGAATTCGAGGTTATCACTTGTCAAGGTTATCACTTTAGTTACCCGGTGGCTATGTACCTGAGCTATTCTCCACAAATCAGGACTACGGGATACTATTGCGGTGGTATCACGACAGTTGGACCAGGTGACGCAGGAGTTTTTACCAGGAGCATGGGTGGCGGTCTAGTCTACGAGTTGATAGCCACTAAGATATATGTTTATGTCAAACTTTTGTGCTTGGGAGATGTTTCTAGTTGTTTTTTTTGGCTGTGTGTATTTTATGCAGAGGTCGAGGGCGACTCAGTTTGATGATATCATCTTGATGTAATTAATTGAGTTAAAATAAAGCTTCAATTATCTAAAAAATGGCGGAATCGAAAAAACTTGGGAAAGAAGAAGATGCGGAGCTGAGAGAACGAGATAGAAACACAGAGAGAGACGTAACAGAGGAGATTGAATTGATAGAGAGTATTTGTTTTCATTGTTCAGGTTTCAATCTACTCCCTGCTAGCCTACATAGCATCACACCATTCGGCCTCACTCACTCACTCGGCCCAGTCGACAACTACTGGGTCCAATCTCTCATATGGTATCGCTGATTTCTGGCCCGACTCGACTTCCTAGGCTCGATGTCTTGCGCCGCCTTGCTTGAGTCTGTTGCCGTATTCGATACAGTAGTCGCGGGCGTGACAGAGTCCTGCGGATTTCTTTCTGTGAATATAACAGGTCCTTGATGAACTACTCCCATCACATAGAACTGAGAAGTGCCCAGTGGTCACATAAAACGGAAGGCGTAAAGCATAAATTAGTGTTGCATTTCTCGGTAGACGGTAATGGATACTTGGATTATAAAATACAGCCTATTATACTTTTCTTTGGTCGCCGTGGAGTCTTGATGTCATCTTCTCGGTTTATGTTAAATCTCCTTGTAAAAAGTTCTCCTCATTACTTTTTTCTAGAGTAGTGACTGGTTAAGCAATCTATGTATTGACGACCTGATGGTCAGAAGGGCAGACAACGGCTCTGTTTGAGGGAGTTTTTAGCAGCTATATATTTGGATGAATATTCAGCTCACCCAGTTTTTAAAAATCTGTAGCTATAGAATCAAAATATAGGAAACTCAGCTTTTCTAAATTCTTAAAAGCTAGTTATCAACCAGCTACTTTTCTGCCCCTAAAGTGGCCAACACAAGTTGTCAACGATGCAGCTGACATTCGCAACTTGTTCGGTGTCATTTGTCATTTGAGACAAGAGCATATCCTGATATCAATGTCCAGGCACCAATAGGACACACCAATACATGTACACCTGACTACTCGCTACACTAAGATATGAACAAGAATTTTTGTCTGGCTTGTAGGGCCTGCCTCAGGCTGCTAGCTTGCCCAAACTCGCGGTGTCTAGAATTTTCGTCTGTACACCATCCATCGTCTGTATACCATCCACCTTCACAATGCCATCAGACCCGTCGACTCCCAGCAACTTCCCCGTGAGTCCACGCCAGGACCCAGACATTATCTTTAGCTTGTCGTTCTTCTTAGGCTTGACAACCTCAAACTCGTTTGGAAAAGCAGTTATTTCATCCCCGCTGCCTGACGACCCAAGTGCGACGCGGCAAGATCCATCCTAGAGTTTAAATTCGTGTCAGCGTAGGAAAGTGAAAGAAGAATTGGGTGGGTAATCTTGTAAATGTAAAAATAGTACGCACCGGGAGCACTTCCTTAACCACACCGCAGGTGGTATCATCACCTTCCCTGAACACATTGACCAAAACATCTGGTAAAAGCCAGTTACTACCGCCTTCCTCACCTGAAAGCAATTTGGGAATTAGTATCCAGATAAGTGCATCCAGAGCTCTAGATAGTTTCGATCACCATCCAGATTGACTGTAGAATGCGTTTTGCTGGAGAAGCAACAAATTCGAAGGACAAAAGTATTACCTATGGCAGGAGACATTATATCCATTTCAATGTAACCCGGAGTCATGGGCTGACCACCAGGTGTGCTCGGGAGATATGATGGAGGATTTGGGGTCATTGGTTGGCCAGTAGGTGTTGGAGTTGCATATGGTCTTGGATTTTTTCCGGAGGCGTCACCGAAACCAACTCCAGGTGTAACAGCCCATCCTGACCCAGGTGTGGGGGCTTCGTATGGCCGGGAAACTGGAGTTCCTGGCTGTAAAAGTGAAATGTAGAGGCTCAAAAACTTACCATTGATTGCCAACCCAAAGCTAATCTACAGAAAATAAAGAGCAGACAAGTAGTAGCATGACGAACTTGGTAAGTTGGGCTGCTTTCCCAAGGGACAGAGTTTCCATCTTCCCAGCTATCCCTGTAATAATTGAATTAGTCAACAACAAATCTATATAAAATAAACTTATACTAGAATTAGCTCGACTGCACAACATAATTCATTTTCAATATGAAGCTAAATTGCCCGTAGTGTCAGCATACAAACCTTGGTGGACTCATTGGTGCCCATGCTCGACTAGGCATAGGAGTTCGCATTCCATTACGAACTGGTGTTGCTGTAAAAAACGAACACCTTGTTACTGTGTGTGTGAGAGAGAAACAACCCATAGTAAATAACATTTATAGCATGAACTGCATAATATTTTCGTTTGGCCAACGTCACAACGACAGCCAAATTTTACATCGTCCATCTGAATTACATCTATCATACCCATTTCGAAGTGCTCCCTGATAAGCATTCAGGAGAGGAAAGGCTCCCTCCATAAAACGACACAAATCAAGATACAAAGAGGTGACTACTCATATAGTTTAAGTTGATTAAACAGTAGAGAAATACTAGCCATTGATTATGCTGCTAAACAGTACAGATGCACTAGCCTCCATATAAATCGTCCATCACCATCTAAGTACTCAAGTACTAAGTAGCAAAGTCTATCCGCATTAATTTTTTACATATTGAGTAGATGACATATTGAGTAGTGCCATGGAATTATAGTACTTCTCTCCACTTATACATTTATGACATTATAGATAAACTTCCCAGTCTCTTAGGACCCAAAAGCTACATTGGGATCATAATACAACACCTTTGTTACTTCTTAGTAAACATATTCTGATATTTAGCAGTCAAAGTTGCTTCGGCTATGTCCAAAACGATATATTTGTAAACAGAAGGAACAAATAAGTGATATTAGCTGTCTTAATTTTTATAATAACCATAATCCATGTAAGATGGAAACACCTCCAGGGTCCCGCAGTGGAGTCTGAAAAGGACGCAGTGGCGTTCTAGACGGGTGCACAGGTGTCTCGCTGCCCCATGAATTACGAGATTCACTGTTGATACAAGTAGTCATTAAATGAAATCAAACAGCTTGTCCAAATATATGGACGAAGAGAAGAAATTTACCTGAATGGAGTTGCAACAGTAGCTGTGTCAGCAATATCTTCTCTCTTAACTACATATTTGAAGCAAGATAGTTTTAAAAATCAGAACAAAAGGTGGGGGATTTGGAAGGAATGCAGTTCACGAATGAAAGTTGTAGTGCGTCCGCAGCAATTGCTGCATGCTGAGGTGTACTCGTTGGTCTCCTTGTATTGGTTTTTGCTTCCCTTCTTAATATAAAGGTGCGCAAAGTTCCCACCAAAAATAGAACAAATGACAACAAAGATTCACCTGCGACAATCTTCATAAGTGAATCAAACTCCACGCGCACAAGTGCTCCAGTCACTTCTTTAACACGACCACGATATCCTTTGTATGGGCCAGATTTAATCTTGATACATCTGTTCACCAGGGTATCATGCCCTTTGCCACCATGATCACTGCCTCCAAACCGTCCACCATCTGCATTAGATAGGAAGGATAATTATGAAATTGGTATTGCTATTGCATTTAGCAGAGCAATGCAGACTAAACAAACAACCAAGGAGCTGTGCAGATAATATTCATACAATTAGTATGAGGTGCTTTAGGGGGGAGCCTTCCTGGAGATTGAAAAATCCTTGCTGGAGATCTAAAAGCACCAAATCGTGGATCAACTGTACCCATACCCTGCATCAGAGAAGCAAATGGTTAGGCAAATCTTCTGAAACAACCAACAGAGATAAATAGCTTCAAACATACATTTCCGTGGCGACTACCAGTTGATCCCCCAACAAGGAGGCATGATTGTGCTCTTGCACAGATAAAGCCTGAATGTTCAAGGTGGTGACGGTCATAAATAAAAAGTACTCCTCTGTGTATATGTTCCACAGATCCTTGCTTTCCCTGTTGTGACAAAGTGTATTAGACATATAGTATAATGAGATAATGTAATAAACAGATATTCTGACAGAAAAAAAAAGTAAAACAGAATATAATATGAAAAGCTAAAAACAAATAAAATAAACTGTACACACTTTACAAGCTCCTTCAATGACCCTAACGACATCCTTTGTTGACACGATATTACTGGACTGATCTTTTGCAGATGTGCGCTGATAAATCTTGCTTTTTATTTCTCTGAGTTTCACATGAACTAGTTCAGGTTTGTCAGGCTCTCCCTTGAGAATCTAAATGTATTTTGGGGGTTAGTACACAAAAAAAAATATGGGTACAAAAGATCATTAGGCATAAGTGAAATGTTCTATACAAATTTTCTTGCCTGAAGTGCTTCCCTTTCCACCTTTATAATAACACCAAAAGATAAGTTGCTGAAAATTGAATGGGAGGAACATTGTTATTACATAGCCGTTCAATGTTATAAGCAACAACAATGGCTCATTGGAAATTCTGAGCTTACCCAAGAAGTACAAGATCGTGCAATTCATAATCACCAATTCTGGTAAGCCCAGTGGTTACCTCAGAACTCTCCACAACATGATCAGCAAACACACGGATCTGTAATCATATGAACACATCAGAAAGTCAAAAGCATAACGGAAGTTTATCCAAATAGTTTCTTATACTTATGTCCACAAAAATTCCTCACATGCTCATTAGTTGTGTCCGACAAAATGATCAAAACATGGCCTTCAACTTTAACTACCAAACCCGTTGCACCTTCTTGAACACCAGACACCACTTTTACATGGTCTCCAGGATTGAAATATTTGCAGAGATCCCTCTCATTGAAGACAAGTGTGTCCTGCAGGTAAACAAAGAGATGTATAAATTCATAATGGCTCGATTGAAAATGACTTGAAAAATCCTTTTGCAAATAATTACCAGAAGACCAGGTAATTTTGGTCGGATATGAACAGTAGCATCCTCTGCTTTCTCAACATAGCCCTCTAAGTTCTTAAGATCACCTTTAATAACAATAACAGAATCACCTTTCATGAAGTACCCTTTTTTCCTATTTGTAAATAGGGTGGACAAGCTGGCCGCATCCTCATTTATGTCATTATCAGGTTCCCTGAATTTCTCCAGTTCATCAAATGATGGCTGAATATTGTGTGTGCTTATTGACTTTATTGAAAATGTTTTGTGCAAGAAACCATCTTTGAATTTTAAACCATCAACCATTTCATAGTATTCCCCAGAGTCTCTATTCCTCCTCCGGTCAACACGAATGTTCATCTCCCTATTTACAGTCGAGAGTTAGCAGATTGCAGCGATATGAATATATATAAATACATTCTGATTACAAACGGATGAAAAAGCACCTTGCCTCATTGGCGCTAAATAACTTTGGTGGTGGAACAAATGATTTCTTCACCTTCACAACCTTAAGTCCGTCCTGGAAATGGCAAATACTGATCATGCTAACCCATCCAAGAATCAGGCACTGGCAAAGGATAATAACACTCTATGCAGACGATTATAGACTACATACAGATTTTCAATTTTCAATTTACTCAAATGGTCACTTTTTCCACTATAAATTAATACATCTGGCGTTCAGTGAATCACATCAGATAGAAAATCCTAACATCATACCAAATGATGGCAGCAACAACCTAAAAAGGTAATGTATTAACAGCAGATTCATCACCACAAATATAACAGGGCATGTTAGGCTGAAAGGTGAACATAGAACGTGACAATTTATACCAAGTAACAACTTACAAATTTGTTTGCCAAGGCTTGCAAATCTATTCTTGGAATGAGTTTCACAGTAACCTTTTGATGCACATCATCAACGTCAACAACCTGATGGAGGTTATAAAATCAATAGTAGCAGAAAATATACTAGCATGAAGAAACTGTACTGCCGTGGTGATGGCCATACCTTGGCAAGATCCCCTTTATATGCACCAAGCTTCATTCGGACCCATGCGTTAATTGAAATATCAGTAGACTTGCTCTGAACAGAGAGTACATCAGCCATCTCTCTTATAGGCACCAGAGTTACTTTTCTTGAAGCAAAGATATTGCGCAGACCTTTGCAAGCCTGTAACCAATTTTAGTTCCCATCGCATAGCAGGAATATTACAATGTCAGGTCAAGCACTGTACCTCTTTGACATGGGGTTCTTTATATGCTTCCACATAAATGTAATTCTTCAGGTGATCTAATGCAAGAACAGATTTAATATGGAGACCTGGCGTATCAATGGACTTCTGCATCAGACAAATGGCTGTCTCCCGTTCATGCCCAATCTGAAAATCATAGTTAGACATCAGTGAGCATCAAATTATACAGAAAACAAATTGTAGAGCAGAGCATAATAATTCGATAGAACTTGAAACATACCGCACATTTCACCATCCAAAGCTTTGGATCCTTCACCGATGGCAGAAGAGCTTGCTGTTCAACCTCAGTCACATTCTCGTCATCATCCACAAAATGTGATGACTGCTTTATATATCTGTCGTGTATTCGCTTCACAAGTGCATCCACGTCCTCCTCTTCATCCAGCATAGAAGGTGGATGTCGTCTAGAGCTTCTTCCCACATCTTGGTCAGGGTCGTCAGCTCGAGCATCATCAATAAAGCCTGCCAAAACATGAAGGACCATAGCTGACAGCATTAAAACACTTGAACTTGCTTTTGGATATTATATAATTCAACGCAAGATATATTTTGACAATGTGAATCTGATAATACCAAAAGGAAGGTAACACATGTTAGTAGTCAGCACAAATAAACAACTGTAGTTAATTGATCAATTAATTGAAGCATCTTCCCGGTGTCGCATTTGAAACAGAGAGTAAGAGAATCTTCCAATTAGGTTTCATATTTGAAACGAAGATTTTAACAGATCTATCACTATAACATAGAACAGCCATCAGGCCATCAGCGTATTCAGACAACTTTGAACACTGATAATAGGTAGGAGTAGCAAATTCAGTCCATCATCATATTGGGATGTCGCAGACTCCTGCCATTCAAGGCAACGTAGCTTTAAACAGAGTTGATTGAATGAACTACGCCCAGTTAACTTCTTGGTTGGTGAAGGCCTAATTGGTGTCAAACGAGTTAGTTTGACAGAACTACTTTTGTCCTAGCAAATCTGCCCAATTTATGACAAAAATCCCGGAACGAAGATAAACTTTTGCCTCTAACTGAAGTTTTCACATATCGCTAAAAAGAATTCTCAATTCTTATTGCCATTAGATGAGACTAAACCACCACAAACAACCATAGAACTGCAACAACATGGAATCAATACGAAATTGACCACCAAATTTAATGAATCTACACCTGGACCATCTCGAACAGAGTTGATTATCCGGGGTAACCGGGAAGGAACTAGCATTGAAATTGTTGGTGATCGCTTAACTTAACCCTTAACAAACACAAATTCTCCGTCCAATGACTCAGTTAGCAGAAAGCGAAATGAAATTGCTGATTTCACTGTGCTTCGTGATTTCGGATTTGGAAAATCAATCTAACGATTCTATCACGGATTCACAGTTCAATCACCAGTGAGACCACCAGGAAACACTCACCGTCCTCGAACTCGCCATCCTCCTCCTCCTCCTCTTCATCGTCGACCTGAGCCATATCGTCGATCAGGATGGACGCCCTCTTCCTCTTGCGGGCACGGCCGCCGCCACCCACGTAGTCCTCGTCGTCATCCTCCTCCTCCTCCTCATCCTCACTGGCCGCGTCGTCGATGAAGCTCTCTACGCCGGACCACTTCCCGCCGCCGCCGCGTGACCGCTTTGCCCCCCTCTCCTCCACCACCTCCTCTTCCTCCGAGTCATACACCTCCACCTCCTCCTCCTCCTCCTCCTTGCGGCTGCGGCGCGACATTGCGGCGGCTAGGGTTCCGCACCCTACTCGCGAGTCGTGGCGGCCGTGGTGCGCGATGCCCCGGAGCAACCGCCGAGAGTCGAGAGCCTAGTCGTGCGTGGTCTCCCTGGGCGGACTCCGCTGTGCGAGAGCGAGTGGAAGCGTTTCGATCGATTGCTTGGAACTCGGAAGCGGAGGCGGGGGTATTTATCGGGGCGGCGAGCAACCGCCTCGTAGGCTCGAAGACGGCGGAAGCACGGCTGGGTTGGGCCGGGGCGAAGCCGGTGCGCGGAATGGGGGAGTAATAAGTCTATTTTGCCTCCCTTATCTCTTCTCTAGATTCAATCTTCCCTCTCAACGGCAAAACCGAATATAAAGTATTCTCCATCTTCAAAAACTGATGCAAATCAACTTCTTCAGTGATTAGAAAGTGGATTTTACAAACGTGACAGGTTGATCTTGGTTGATTCGCTGAGTCAACGAGTGAAACCCACATATCAGCTACTCTCCTCTCTTTCCTCCTCTCTCCTCTCCTTCCCATCTATCCCCTGATACCGGCAGCACAAATCCCACCAAGAAGACCACTAGTAATCGATGTTACACGCCTCGTTGGCGGCGACATGGCCGCATAACCCTTGGATGCGCGAGTTAAGCTTGCAGTCAACCTGTCATATCAACAGAAATCGTTTGCCAAATTACCGAATGAGTCAATTTACATCGGTTTTTAAAGATAAAAAAGACGTTATATCTGATTTTATGGTTGAGAGAGATGAATCAATCACGCGCACGAGACTTATTCTGGGTGGACGGGACCGGGGGATCGGCCACGATCGCACGAGAACAGATGCGTGAAGCCCTCTGCGGGCTAAAATTTCTTTGGGCCTTCTCGGAAAGTAAAGAACGAAAAGATGCTTCGGCTTCGAGCCTTGGCCCATGTGGCCCGCAGGCTGCAACGCTGCGGCGATTCCAAAGCGTCTGGTCCTCGCCGATATGGGCATGGAAGATGCTGTCGCACGCCGGATATGCCTTCCGAACAACGCAAGCAGGCGCACAGCTATCTTGGTGCACAACTCGTCAACACACCCGGTGAGCTATTTATTTCTACTAGTTGTTATATGGACTACAATATGGTGAGTTGACAAAAAAAGACCCAATACATTAATAGATTGATACTTGTAACTTTATTACGGCAACACGTTGGTAGTCCATAACCAGTCTAAGGCTGGGTTTTTTTAGAGAGTTTCCAACTATGTCTCGTTTTTTGCACGCACGTTTTTCAAACTGTTAAACGGTATGTTTTTTAAATAATTTCTATATGAAAGTTACTTTAAAAAATCATATTAATTCGTTTTCTAAAAAAATTTAGCAAATATTTAATTAATCATGCGCTAATGAGTCGCTCCGTTTTACGTGCACGGTAGATGAGTTTTCAACCTCATCAAACGAACACAGCATAAGGTCCAATATGGAATGAAATATAGTTCAATTTACATATAACAGGACAAGTCAACGTACTCACGGGTTGATGAATTATGAACACCAATATATCAAGGAAAAAATCCAAATTACCCCCCGAACTATTGTGGTAGTACGAATTAGCTTCTCAATTCAAAAACCAGACATTCTTCATCCTCAACTTTTTATACTAGATGGATTACCCCGCTTGTCGACTCTGGAGCATTCTTCATCCTCAACTTTTTATACTAGATGGATTACCCCGCTTGTCGACTCTGGAGCGGTTTTGGTTCTACATGGTGCATATGTGGCAATCTAGCCAGCATAAAAAATGGTGGGGCCCACTTGTTAGTTCTGCATCTTCCCTTGGTCACCACATGTGGGCCCTCCCTTTTTTATATTTTTTGTGCTGACTGCACTACCACGTGTGTGCCACGAATATCAAAACTGCTCTGAAGTCTATAGGGGGTAATTCGTCCGGTATAAAAAAGTTAAGAGTGAAAAATGCTTGGTTTTTGAATTAAGGGGTAATACATATTGTCACAATAATTCAGGGGATAATTCAGACTTATTCCATATATCAATCATTGCCAAATATCAATTAGAATATTAAAGCTTGATTTCATAGTTGATTTTAGGACCTTTTTTATTTACCCTTCAACTGTATCCTAAAAGTATCATTTACCCTCTTAAACTATAATACTAAATATTTTACACCTCAAACTATTGAATCCGGACAAATCATGGCAACAAAAATATCAGCTCATTATGTCTGCCTACCAGCTCATCTTGTTATCCATGTTCCTCCTCGACACCCCAGCCACCCTCTTTGGTAGCTTGGAGCCATGGAGGGACCTTGATAATAACATGAAAAGTTGTGGTGTGAGGACGGTTCAACAGTTTGCCCTCTAGATCTACATCACACGCTCAAATTCCACATCATCGAGTCCCTACACGATGATGGAGGGGATGTGTGGTATGGGTGGGATGGCAAAGTCGACCGAGAGGCACTTGATTTGATGAATGAGATCGAAGGTCGACCCACTTGATGGCATAGGTGAGCGGATGTGATTTGGCCTCTCTGAGCTTGGCCCATCGGTGTCCTCCCATAAGAGCTTATGCGTCGTCCTCCGATTGCTCCCTTCCTTAAAATAACACCAACAGGCTCACCTTTCCTCCTTCCTAGACAAGCTTGTCCATCACCGTCCTCCAAGAGTTTGCATCGCTATGCATCCTCTGTTGCTCCAACCCCAAATAGTAGACAGGCTTCTCCTTTGTTCCCTCCCAAGTGGCTCGGAACACAATCCTCCACAAGGTCATTGTTGTTCTTGGTTGCTCCCATCCTTCAAATAGCACTAGCGGGCTTTCCCTTTCTCCTTCAGCACTTCCGGTGCTTGACTTCTCCTTTCTTTCATTGATCTGAAAAAAAGTAAGTGCAGAGGCCAAGGTGGCAATAGGGAGGGGAATGAGGACGGCAAGGGAGGAGGCAGTGGATAGCGACAACCCTAGATCCGATTGAGCAAGCAAGAGAGATAGAGGAAAGGTAAGGAAAATAAATGCATGACTAGATTGCCGTGTGAAATCAATGTCATATGTTTGCCACATATTAAAACCACATTGCTTTTTACACGCGGTGAGGAGTCTTGATTCGTCCGGTTTAATAGCTTGGGGATTATCAAATTTCCGACACTATAGTTTAAGGGAACAAATCGCACTTTTGTGATAGTTGAGGAGGTAAATTAGACTTACTCCGTCTCAAAAAAAACAAATCTAGGTGGGGATATGACACCACCCTATGACAACGAGTGTCACATCCCCACCTAGATTGGTTTTTTTAGACAGAGGGAGTAATCCTTTTATTTTTATTATGGTCTATTTTTGAGAAATGTTTTTAAAACTACAGTTAATACAAATTTATTTTTTGCCCATAAACTATTTTTAATTAGACCGTTCATTTTTCTACGGCTTAAGCTCAACCAAGAACACTGTCCGAACGGTTAGTACCTCGGATCTTGTCCGAACGGAGTAGTTCAGGTTGAAAAACTACAGGAGGCCCACGATCATTGACTATGGCCCTGTTTAGTTTCAAACTTCAAACTTCAAAATCCATCACATCGAATGTTTGGACACATGCATGAAGTATTAAATATGGACGAAAAAAAACTAATTACACAGTTTGCGTGTAAATTGCGAGACGAATCTTTTGAGCCTAATTGCATCATGATTTGACAATGTGGTGCTACAGTAAACATTTGCTAATGACGGATTATTTAGACTCAAAAGATTCGTCTCGCAGTTTACAGGCGGAATCTGTAATTTGTTTTGTTATTAGACTATATTTAATACTTCAAATGTGTGTCCGTATATCTGATATGACCTGATGTGACGTTTTTTTTCAAAATTTTTTTTAATCTAAACACGGGCTATCTATGATTAACCTGGGCGTCGAGGCCAATAATTTCACATGCAATAAACCCGTTACACGGTGCTCGAGGCGTCACGCGGACGCCGTTTCTCCTTTGCATGTGGCGCCTAGAATCTAGAGCCCGCCGTGTACCTGTCGCGAACACCAAACATCACACGTCATCGCCGCCGCAAACGCCATCATTGCATCACGGTCCACGTGTCACCATATCATCAGTCGCACACATTGGCCGCGTGACCGAACAGCGCAGAGGATCCCTGCGTGCCCACTCTGGATTTCGATAATTACGTATGGGTCGTTCCGCTTACTCCACGTCGGATGCTGTAGATCTCACCGACACATGGGTCCAAGCTTTGTGGGCCCCACACGTCAATCGCATACTGGCGGCGTCGGGGTAAGCCGGCACGTAGTATTTGTTCCCTTTGCTTCGACGCGGGGAAACCAGAAATGCTCGAGGCGGATGATGACGCAGCAACGCTGGCTTGTGGGAGCACACAATCCCGGGCCCACCTGTCAGCCACCCGGTTTGTGAAAGTCCGCGCCATCAACGTCACCCCACACCGAACGCACCCGCCTCCGGAGAACAAATCCGAGCACCCTGACAGGTGGGCCCTGCTCGTGCTCCGGCTCCACATGTCATCGGGATATAAATATCCGAACCGTCTCACCTCGGAAGCAAGCCCCCCCACCACTACCGCGCCGTATAATCTCTGCGACCCCGTACCGGCCGTTCGGATGGTTGGTTGGCTTGTGGCGCGGGGCCCCGCCGCGATCCGGTCGCCGCCTCCACCACCACGCCGCGTCACCGGCGGAGCGCCGCAGAGCTAGCCGCCTCTCGCCGGAGCAGAGCGAGGCGAGGGGGGAGGAGGAGCGGCTCGGTGGTGGTCGTATTTGAGGAGGAGCCATTGGCGATTGGGCGCCGCGTGGTGGAGGGGGAGGGGGGGGGGGGTAGGCGGCGTATTTACCCCGCGGGGGGCGGCCATTAACTCTGGCCACCTTGGCATGCGGATAGGCACGACGCCGTCTCCATGGGATGCCTCTGACCTCTGTGCAGGTATTCGACGAGATACCTCTGCAAATTTTGCCTGCGCCATTGCCTGGATTTTGGGACCTCTGATCTCCCGTTTGATGTGGAATTTTTGGCGTGTTTTCGCGTATGTGGTTCAGGGAGGTGGAGTCGGCGTGATGGAGAGCGGCGGGAAGCGGCATTTCTTCCCCCTGACGAGCTTGCAAATCGGGTAAGTCTCCTTCTGTGTGCGGGGGCGCTGTTTTGATCTCGCGGTGGAAATTTGACACGCAATTGCTTGGTCTTTTTACTGCATTTGGTGGAATGTTCCAGTCTCGTAAATTTGGGTGCTAATTTCTCTGGTCCACAACACAATGTAGTCCTGTTGTGATATAAGTGAAAACACGAGAAGCTACGAGAAAGTTAACTGGATAACTTCGATGAACACTGTCGAAGTTAGTTACGCTTGTTTCCCAAAAGGCAGTGGAAATTGATCAAAACTACAACAGTCGTTTATTCGTTTGTGTTACTTGGTGGAGAAAGGTCCAGCATACTGTTTATTAGAAAAAGACAGGAAAGTTCACATGTGGGAGTGGGTAGCTGAATTGTCTTGTATTGCTTCATTCTTGTAGCATTTATTTCTTACGGAATACTGTGTATCTTGATGAGAGATATGGCTACAAGTTAGTAGGAGTAGAAAGGAAAACCGTTCTTGGAAATGTTTCCAATTCAAGGTAGTAGATGTTTCCAGTGTAAAGGCACAGGATCGATACTATACTGGAATGGTTCAATAATTCAGGGTTTGTCACATTTCTCCCTACATATTCGTTCAGAGATGATAACAACAAACTTAATATACCATCACGTTGTTCTTTGCAAAACAATCTAGGTTTTATTACTAGGCTTAGTTGCCTATCGTAGGTTGATCATTTTGTGTTCTTTTGTGCACATTCATCATACCTTATGGACTGGAATTCTGGAATTGTGGATTTACTTTGAGAGAATCCATTATATGCCACTGAGTTTGCCATAGGTCTACGATTTGCCACTGACTTTGTCACGTTCTATAATATGCCATCGACTATTGCTTAACTTCTACTATTTACCATCACCGTCTGGTTAGCCTCCGTTAGCACTGTACAATTTTGTCCAAATGACCAAAATACTCCTAGGACAAAAACTTTCAAAATTTGGATAAAAATTCTGCAATATCAGATTTTAAGTTTTTGGCCAAATTTTGGATGTTTACAATCTTATGTTTATAATATGATATTTCGGAATTTTTGTCCAAATTTTGGAAGTTTTTGTCCCAGGGGTATTTGGGTCATTTGGACAAAATTGTACAGTACTAACGGAGGCTAACCGGACATCGATGGTAAATCATAGAAATTAAGCAAAAGTCGATGACATATTGTAGAATGTGACAAAGTCAATGGCAAATCGTAGACCTATGACAAACTCGGTGGCATATAATGGCTTCTCTCATTTACTTTGTTCCTAGGTTCAGTAGGTTGCACTACATGACTACGTACACAGGAAAGAAAATGTTAAATACTGTGTTCCTGATTAATTATTTTGAACTGTTATTGTTCACCTGGATCATATGATATCAAACATTGAGAAATGCGGCTGTTATTTTATCCTTTTTCTGTACATTCATTGGACTGCATTTGTTGTGCAAATTGGTATGACCTTAAGTTGTATTGCAATTTCAGTTGCAATTATCTTAATTTCTGAGGTGGGTACACAGTGTTGAGAATTCTTGCAAGCTGCAAGTTTTGTTTTATTCCTCACAGTTTTGCATGCATGTAGTAACCTCATGAACTTAAAGTTCAATGTAAATTTGGATTTCCATCTATATTACAGTTAGTTAATCTGATATAATAATTATATGCAGGGATTTACAATCATATCTTGCTGAACTTACTATATTTTTGTGCCCTCATACGAAGAAGTTTCTTGTATTGCTTGATAATCGGCCATGGCTGCAAGACCAGGACACAAGGCCAGCTCACCTATGGCAATTGATGGTCACAAAGGTACGCTTTACTGTTTTACGAGCCGCTTGTAAGCATATAAATGAGTACTTATGAATATTTGTTCATTGCTTACCCTTCATGTATTGCTCTTGTTACATCGATTCTGGCTCATCTTGTTGTAACTTTTTGCTTCAGTCAAGACTTTCACCTTTTGCGATCACTAGAACAAGAAGAAAGGGAGATGAAACTGGGAAGAAACTTGTATTCTCTAAAGATCCTAGACATGGTCCTCATTTGTGGAATCCATCATCCAGATGGTATACCTTAATTGATGATGCCATGCGGAATAAAAAGCTTCATGTGAATAGGCTGAAGGATTCTCGCCTGCTGAACAAGGAACTGCACCGAACCTTATATGGCTTTATAATTTTTGAGGTAGACTGGGCTGATGTGCGTGGCATGAACTATTTCAATGAACTTCAGGTATTGTTTTAGACTGAACATGATATTCACAGCTATTAATGGATGGTACATGCTTATTTTGTTTTTATGTTGTTGTAGACTGATACTTCAATGGCAGTGGAAGCTAAAACAATGAAGAGATGGGAATTTGAGTGTGTCAGCCAAGCTTCATCATTAATCACTTCATGGTTTTCTGGAAATTACTCTGAATGCCAGCTCCTACAGGATTATTTGAACAGCATCTCTTCGAAAGGTAAAGGCATGCATGTTCTCTCCATTCTTCTCTGCTGCATGTGCAGATCACTTATATGCTTGCTGTACAGGAAATGTGTTTTATGATGCTCGGAATTATTTCTCAACACCTGAAGGGGACAGCGAGAATGTACAGAGTGATGATGACGATTCTGGACCTAGTCAATGCATGAGAGAGTCGTCAAGTTTTACAAGCTCCTCATACACACTACCTCCTTGCTCTGGACCTTACAAGAGAAGAAAGATAATAAGATCTGATGCTGGAAGTAATATGTCTGAAGAATCATATTCTGAAGTTGTGACCTCTCCAAGGCATTCATCATCTCCATCTTCCTCATGCTGCAGTGATGACGATTGTGGCAAGTCTCTGCTCGAGCCTAGCACATATAAGGATGTGTTGATCTTATTCCGGTTTGATGATCACGATCTCCCTTTCAGACTCAAAGAAGTAATACTTTCTGATGTGAGGCTGTTAACATTGCTTGAGTATGGCCTTCCTTCATGGGTCATTTTTCTCCAGTCATATCCAGTGTTCTGCAAGACATATCGACCATGGATGTGTCCTCTTGCCAGGGCATTGTATGTCTTGATGTCAATAGTTACTGTTCTCATAGGATTTTATGACCTCTACAAGAATGTCCCCATGTTGAAGGCAACTGCATCAAGATTGTTTGGCCCTTTCTTTGACTGGATAGAGACGTGGGAAATGATCTCACGACTGAAGTATCTTGGAACCATGCTTTTTCTGCATAACTTCCAGCAGGCTTTTACATGGTCTCTTAAGATTGTAACTGCTACTAAGTCTGCTCTAAGTGTTTTGACGAAGCCAGTCATGGGACCAATTTTGGAGGTTCTTGAATTTACCCTGCCGCTATGGAACCTTTGTGCTGAAACAGTAGGACATCTGAGCTCAGTTATCATGTTGGCGATGGAGACTTCATGCAGTGTAGTTATCAGTACAATGCAGATGATTATATGGCCTTTTTGGTTGGTCTTCAGTGTTGTGCTTAATATTGGTATGTTTTCTGCAACCTCTGAGACGATATGTCTGCTCTTCAATTTGTATTGACCTCACTATGATAACCTTTTTGTGTTGATTCTGATATCTTTCTCTTTTGTATTAACTACAGCAAATTCAGTTCTGTACCCTTTCATTTGGTTTCTTGGAGAAATTCTAGCTGCACCTTTCCGGCTTGTTGTTGCACTAGCAAGTTTTGTGGCAGACTTTTTTGTGGACATTGTTGGAGTTCTGAGGGAGACCTGGTCTACATTGAGTTCCTTATATCAAGTTGGTTCTGTATCCAGATCGACCGGACTTGCATCTGAAACTACCATCTGGGGGTCACTATGGAAAGATCTTCTGTACCAGGTAACAAAAATACATTGATGTGGCCAGTAATTATATTAGGAATAGGATATATATGGAACTTACTTTGACTTCTTTTTCAGATTTTCCGTGCGATTCGAAGCATTCTGTATGGTTTTGTTGCCTTCTTTTCAACATGCAACAGGCATCGGCTTAGGTACCCTTCCTTCTCATCCGCATGTGGTAGTATTTTCAAGGTCACATGAACATTAAATATGAAATCAGGTTGTGCACAGAACATCTTGTATTGACTGTCGAATTAGAATTTTCCCTGATTAATGCCTCATCTAGCATGTCATTCTTTTGTGAACTTTACTGTTAGTGATTTAGTAACATGGTTGAGTGGTTCAAAATAAATAACAGGATTATATGGTAGTGTTTCAAAGTTTACATCATCACTTCATGTGTGCTGTGTGTTAACTACTACTTCATGCTGCAGCATTTACAACCACATTCAAGTATTTCTCCGACGCCTATCTCGTGTTTTAACTGGTGCACAGCATACCACCTCTTGTGAAGGCGCACGGAGGTATTCTAGTCAAAATCATCCTGTAAGTGCTTCCTTTTTTTTAATTACAATCTAATCATTCATGATTTTTATCATGAAGTTTAGGGAAAAAATGACCCTTGGAATTGAAATCACTAATTCATATAACAATCTGTTATGACAATCTGAGTTATGCCTCGTTGCTGTTTGTGCCTATGCTTTTCCCACTAAAAAAGTGCAAAGTAGTCTTTACAATTTTGGTTGTTTTTCCTAGATGTTAAGCTTTATTGAATTACGAAATGGCTACAGAATCAAGTATGAATGCATTTTAACCCACAAGTGGTGATAACTGTGAATATGGCTGCTTTTCTTTTCACTGCACGAACTGTTGTAACTTGGATTGTCAAAATCATGCTTGTATCATCTTCTGCATTCCACATATATTCTACAAAGAGTCCAACATGAAGTAACAGTTCAAAACTACCTTTTCTATATTATAGTTTCAACTCCTTACATAAACATGTCTGGTGTATGTAAACTTCTGCAGCAAAGGAAAGCTCACACGAGATAACAGTGGGCATGGCAACTTGACTTGCCAAGTAACAACCTAATTCAGCGAGCCTATGTGCGGGATAAATAGAGAGCCAGTCGTAAGCTGAAAAAAATGTGAAGAGGAAAACATTTACTAACACAGAAGCATACCCGGTCGACTGGACAGACCTTCAAAACAACTTGCTTGGAAGAGTCATGTACAGGTTTAACCTTAACACCGAATGTTATATCACATAGCTTTAATCAGTGTATCCTATCTGTACCGGCGGGCAAGTAGTGAAACAAAACGCCGCAATTGTACATACGCAGAATCTGTTGTTTGTTTGTTCATTCTAATGGCTTGTATAGCAGCCTAGTAGGTTTGTGCATATCCTCCCGAAATGTTCCTCTGAACAACAATTTTGTAATTACATCCGAGTATTAGCTAAATAGCTAAGCATCAATTTCCTTAACACAATTGTCCAATCTTTTGTCTTAACTATATGTGGTACTCAGTTTCGCAGTTCTAAAACATCGTTGATAATCGGTTTTCCATCCAGCAGCACACAAGGAATCGAAAGTCAATACTAATAGGCCTCTACACACTAAATTCAGCATATATACGTTTGGTGGGTCCTCATATATGTTTGTTCAGCTGTGTTATTTTGCAAGAGTCTGAAAATCTGTATTCTGTTAGTCGATTTTCCTGACTGCTAGATTAGCTTGAAGATCCGTGCATGTATCGAGCTTAGTGTAAAAGATCGGACCGGACCGTCGATCGAACCGGTAAAACCAAAAACTAGCAGCCTCTTCGGTCTACTAGCGAGAAAAGACCGATGGATCAATAAACCGAACACGTCACATGGCCATTCGACAATATGGGCCAAACAGAAGGCCCAAATCACCCACATGAAGGCCCAGCGCGTATATTGTGTAAAAATCATGAAAAACAAGCAGTTGAGGAAGTTGAACTCGAGTCTCCCACCATATGTTGTGCTCCTCTAATCACCATAGTAGTGTAATACTAATGCTATAATGGAAAACTTTGATCTATTTGACCGGTTTTTGACCAACAACTGAACCGGACGAACCAGCGGTCAGACCGCTCGACCCATGAACAAGTAGCTTTGCCGGTTCGGTGGCCGGTCCGAGTTTTTTTACTATGCTATCAGGCCTATGGGACACAAATTTTGGTAACTGGCTGCATTTCCCCGGTAGATTCGACTGATACGTCCTTTGGATGCATATCGAACGGCCCATCCTTTGGATGCATATCGAACGGCCCGCAGATTCGACTGATACGTCCAAAAATTTCAAAAATTCAGTCACCTGCTCAATAGGTGCTCCCATGTTTGTTGGGTCCTCCAGTTTTATCATTCCAAACTTAGATCAATCCTCATCAGTTGGAAGGGAGAGAATAATCTGATGGAGCAAGACGTTTTAAAACCGAATTCTTCAGCCAGGGTCACTTTTTTATATTCACCTCTTTCATCAGATCTCATCTATTCTTCGCCGTTGTCATTTCCTGCTCTGCTGCACATGGAGGTGGTGTAGCACCCACTAGTAGCATGCAATTCATCCTGCCGCGTCACCAACGGCATGTGGGGTTGGTGAACCGGTCCATGTGTGCAATAGTGCAAGATCCAGGCTTGATTCCCTACTCTAGCCGAACGGTGAAATGGAGCATAAAAAGAAGATAAGGAAAACAAATTGCAGAACAGTGTCACTACTGAGACGGATAATACCAACGTTACTGCCATTTGTGGCCGTGAAGCGTTCTGAACTCTGAAGGTGGCCACTGAATCAGCAGCAGTATCAATAGTATCATATCGGATGTATTTGATGTCCTCTTCCGTCTGAATCTATTGACTCTTTGAAGCGCCATGATCTAAAGATGGCCGCTCAGAGATCATATGTGATATGAATGGTCCATGAGTGAGCTCACTGACTCACTGCAATCAGTGTGAAAATAAACGTTTGGTTCACATGAGCGCACTCTGTAGTTTCCCAGACTTGGCCTTTGGCTGTTGTCGCCGCACTACTGTCTACTGCTGCCCGAGCTGCAGGGGCAGTACAAATCCAAGCCCCAATCATGAACCATGGTGGTTCAAGGATGACGTCCCGGTGACGTAGGGCAGCCAAGCATGTTCATCATTCTGCCCTTCCCGGCCTAATCTTTTGTGCGCCATGAGTGAATTCCCCAGCCACACCGACAGAAATGCCTCTGGGACTCAGATGAATGATGCTCCAAGATCCACATGGCTGACACTGATCATGGCGTGGGAGCTCATCAGATCACCATGCTGCTCACATCCGCAGCAATGGCCACTGAAGTGGTTCTCAAGAGACGGAGAGAAAAATATTAATGCTAATGATAAAAACCTTCGTGCAATGATGCAGGATCCCATGTAATGCGCAGGAGCTATAATTCTCTATCTGAACCAGGTTAATCAGCCTGCTTTGAATGCAAGTTTCGGCCGGTCTGGGATCTACAGCTGCTATCATAGGAGAGAAGATTGAGTGCCACCCTTGCCACATGCGAGGTAGGGAACATGAACACAACTAACCTGAAAATGGTAGTACAGATCTAAAACCTCCTCCGTACTCTTGCCTCTCCTCTCCTTTGCAGCATCGCGATGGCACGATCTCTCCTGTCAGGTCTGGGAAGCAGAAAAATCCGGAGCTACCGGGCCACATTTGGGCATTGGTACTTTGGCAGCCAGCAAATCAAGGCTGTGTTTTACTACTGTGGCCACCGACGAGAGAGTGAGACGGTGGAGACGAGACGACGAGCAGTCGACGCCGCGCGCCGCGGCCGGGGAGCAACGGGCGTTACGGCGCACATGGCGGGCCCCGNGTGTGCACGTTCCCGGCGCCCCCCCCCCCCCCCCCCTCCCCCGCTCGTTGCACAGCTGGATTTACGTCCGCTTTATTACCACCAGTACTCTCAGGATTTACAAAACCATATGATTATCACACGATTATCATGGTTATCACGTTTAATAATTTTTTTAGTTTTTAAAATCATGATATACCTCTGATAATTACACTGTTTCGTAATAATCATGTGATTATCATGATAATCATCAAACAATAAGATGACGGTTATTTCACTTAAAACGGTTTGAGGAACTGATCCTCCCCCATCATTACCTGCCGCCCCCGCCGCGCGGGCCCTGTTGCGTTTTCCCGGTGGATTACTACCCGTTTACCACTTGATCGCTCGATCTGCTCTCCTCTGTTCACCACCTCGCCCACTTCGTTTGCAGCAGTAGCAGTGTAGCACTAACGATTTGGTTGTTTGCCTTAAAATGTTAACCAGGGGAGATTGCTATTAGTGTGGAACAGCTGAACAAGCTAGTCGACGACACCATGCGTGCCAGATGTACTAACCGATCTACGACGATCACGGAGAATAACGTGAGTTCCCGGAGGATTTTTTCTTACGCGTGTCGAGCGAGCCCAGCTATAGCTGTGTTGCAGCATATCTATTGACTACTGTTACCGGTGTTCTCATCTTTCTGCCATACGTGAGCTGTGGCAGACACTGTAGTTTGGACCTAGCGAGGACATGCTGCTTCCATCCATCGAGTAGTAGTTGTTGCAGCATGTCTTCATCTCGAGCATGAGTACGCTAGCTCAACTCTACCTACTCTAACCGGCACGCGCGGCTGTCCGTTGTTATTAGCGGCTTAAAAAGGCGTCCAGGCCTTTTCCCCACTCGATCCCCATGTGTATTCTTGTCCGGAGCTCAAACATAATTAACCGAAGGTGAAGCTTGAAAAAGGCTAACCTGTCCTTCTGTCCATTTCTTGCATAATTTACCTCTAACCATTTCAGCTGCCTTCAGATCTACTTACTAGCCATCAATCAAGCAATCAATAACTCCTCTAATCACAGCACACACGGTTACAGCTAATAATGAACCAACGTCACGAAAGTACCAAACCGAGCTAAAGCGTTCAGTGCAGTGCAATTGCTGCAATGGCAACGGACATTGCAGCTCTTCAATAGACCTGGCTGAGTTGGTACACTAGTGCTGTCTCGCACTGGACAATGGTCACCCACTCCCAAAAGATATTGTGGTAGCTAGTGCATTCATGCGTTGCTTGCCTCATCGCCTGTGTGGATGAGAGACTTTATTGGCCAAGCAATTCAGGTCGGCAGAGTTTGTTACGTCCTCCGAGGAGAGGACTATGCAATTGCATGTCGTGAGAACAGAAAACTGGAGAGACCGGGGCACGCTGTCGGCGTCATGCTACAAGCATTCCCTTGCGTGTATGCATCGTCCACCTAGTCACTTGGATGAGAGATTTGAGGGGAACACGGCTACAAAAGTACAGGTTTGTTATCGACAATTATAGGTTTGTTATCGACAATTATTCGGTGTAAAAGTGTAGCTGAAAACAGTAGCATAGCATGTTTGATTAACAATAGAGCCTCCATCCTGTTTCGGTTTACATGCTAACAAAAATAGGGTATATATATTTGCTCCAGAAAAGATGCTAATACGTTATTTCGGTTTACATTTTGTAATGCTCATTACAGTCAATAAATAATTTTTTCATTAAAAAGGGTGTTTTTTTAAAAGAACTTATCGTAGTCATCGCAATCACTGCCAGAATATTGATAAATATTGCAAAGCCCAGAATGACTTTGGTCCCACATGCCAGAAACTACTACACCCACATTTCGGTTCATTTTCAGCTCGGGAAAATCGTCCAAGAATTTCAGCTCAGGAAAATCGTCCAAGAAAGGAACAGGTTTGGAGCCGTTGGGATGAGAGCAATTTGGTCACGCTTAACTACAAGTACAGTCTCATTCATCGACATTGATTAGCCAGCAACTAACCACTTAACCCGAGCCAGCCCAAGCGTCCGTACGTTCGTTGGGCCCCCGCTGCGCAGGTGGAGACAACGGTCACCCGGCGCGGCCGGTCGCTCTCCCTCCCTCGCACGCACGGCCGCACCACCCACTTCGCCACGAACCCGACGCGACGCGAGCGCGACGTGCATCTCCCAACATCCCCGCCATTTCCTCCCACCCAAAACCAACCCGCCCACCCGCGCGTGGGCGTGGCCCACTTTACAGCGCCTCACCTTCCCCAACCATAAAGCCCCGCCCTTTTCCCCCCACCACTCACCACGCTCTCTCCACGACTCGTCTCCCTCCTGGCCGTCTTGCTCTGCTGCCTCTCGCGCCGCGCAGCAGTGAGCAGACCAAGAGCAATGGCTCTACCCGGGCGCCTCCGCGCCCTCATCCTCGCCGTCGCATTGCCGCTGCTCTTCTTGTCCGCTTCAGGTAACAAAAGATTGGCAATGCAGGTGGTTTGTTAGTGGAGAGTAGTGTGGTTGATTGGTTTGGTTTGGTTTGGTTGCAGAGGCGGGCACGGTGGGCATCAACTACGGGAGGGTGGCTAACGACCTGCCCAACCCGGCGGCAGTGGTGCAGCTGATGAAGCAGCAGGGCATCACGCAGGTGAAGCTGTACGACGCCGAGCCGACCGTGCTGCGGGCGCTGGCCAACACCGGCATCAAGGTGGTGGTCGCGCTGCCCAACGAGCAGCTGCTCGCCGCGGCCACGCGCCCGTCGTACGCGCTCGCCTGGGTGCGCCGCAACGTCGCGGCGTACTACCCGGCCACGCAGATCCAGGGCATCGCCGTCGGGAACGAGGTGTTCGCCTCGGCCAAGAACCTCACGGCGCAGCTCGTCCCGGCGATGACCAACGTGCACGCCGCGCTCGCTAGGCTCAACCTTGACAAGTCCGTCAAGGTGTCGTCCCCCATCGCGCTCACCGCGCTCGCCGGGTCGTACCCGCCGTCGGCCGGCGTGTTCCGGGAGGACCTCGCCCAGGCGGTCATGAAGCCCATGCTCGACTTCCTCGCGCAGACCGGCTCGTACCTCATGGTGAACGCCTACCCGTTCTTCGCGTACTCTGCCAATGCGGACGTCATCTCCCTCGACTACGCTCTGTTCCGCCCCAACGCCGGCGTTCTCGACTCCGGGAGCGGCGTCAAGTACTACAGCCTCCTCGACGCCCAGCTCGACGCAGTGTTCACCGCGGTGAGCAAGCTTGGAAACTACAATGTCGTGCGCGTCGTGGTCTCGGAGACCGGGTGGCCGTCCAAGGGTGACTCCAAGGAGACTGGCGCCGCGGCGGCCAACGCCGCGGCCTACAACGGCAACCTCGTGCGCCGCGTACTCTCCGGCAACGCCGGAACGCCGCGCCGCCCGGACGCCGACATTGATGTGTACCTCTTCGCTCTCTTCAACGAGAACCAGAAGCCCGGACCGACCTCAGAGCGCAACTACGGCGTATTCTACCCGAACCAGCAGAAGGTCTACGACGTCGAGTTCGTCCTCGGCGGCAACTCTGCCGGCGGCGGCAGCAGCAAGGACAACGGCGGCCTCGGCTGGCAGGACAACGGCGGGGTAAACACCGGCAATGCGCCGGCCGGCGCCGGCGGCGGTGTGAAGGCCACCTCGACGGGTGAGGCGTGGTGCGTTGCGAACGCCATGGCCGGGGAGGAGCGTCTGCAGAAGGCGCTGGACTACGCGTGCGGGCCGGGCGGCGCGGACTGCAAGGCCATCCAGCCCGGCGCGTCGTGCTTCGAGCCAAACACCATGGTCGCCCACGCCTCCTACGCCTTCAACGACTACTACCAGCGCAAGGGCCGCACCATCGGCACCTGCGACTTCGCGGGCGCCGCCTACGTCGTCAACCAAGCGCCAAGTGAGTCTTCGCCTCGTTTCTTCGTACCATTACCTCATTGCATTCGTACTAGTACATGATTCCTTGCGTTTCGTAGCGAAATGTACGTGTTATACGAACGAGTGTAGGGGGTGGTACACGCTAGTACACGTTACACAACCTGGATTGGGCCATCGTGTTCCGGTAAAAGTTCGCGTAGGAACTACTACTACTCGTACATGGTGTGATTCACAAGATGGGTGGGTCACAGTACGGGTGCAAATGAAAGGCGCTTTGCATCGTACGGGAATGATTCTCGCTTCACTGTAGTCTTTGCAGCCACACAGGCATGTGCCACACGACTCACACACCCATGACTTCCTGCCTGGGTTAAACCACACCTGGGAAAGACGCGGCCAGCTATTGCAACTTGCAAAATTGCGACTGCAAGCAGTTACTGTGTCTCTGTGACCAACAAATCTTCACTGCGGTTTTGAGGTCTCATTGCATTGGATTCGAGCTGTAGGTGCACTGCGCTGCACTGCAGTAGCCTGCGATTGAGTTATGAGTGGCACAGCAAGCTGTAAACCCGCACAAGTGCAATTATGACTGCGATGAGATGGGGTCAGCGTGGCTTGCAGCTCGACGTGATATGACTCGTCCTGTATTCTTTACTCCCTTCATTCATGGTGATGCGTGCCGTGGCTGGATGTCGCAGGCTCGCAGCGTATGACTGATTGCCACTCTCGTGTCGTGTCCTTTTTGCAGTTCGTACTCCTACTACCTGCATATTTTCTTACAGTATTCCTCCGCTTGTTATTCCCTCGGTTACTGCCAGTATACGCGTCTCCTCCTTTGGACCAGTAATACAATTAGTCTCTTGTTCACATGATAGCAGAGACCATTAGCAGTTTTTTAATGGTATAGTAGTCTACTGTACTACAGTATGATTCTTTCTTTTAAACTGTGTGATCTTACTGGGTGTTTGTTTGTTCCATTGTTTGCAGAGATGGGCAAGTGCGAGCTCCCGTCGACGGTCTGAACCGAAGCAACAGTAGCGAAAGACTGAAGAAGAGCAGCAGCAGCCATCTCGGGATGCGAAGGGTTTATGGAAGAAAAATCAAACGCCGGACAGAGGAGGGAAAAGAGGCAGAGATGTTGGAATCTTTGCTACCCTTTTCCTTCCTTCCTTTACCTGTGGTGCTGTGCCCGCTGCTTGACTCCTGCTGCATGTTTGCTGCGGCGTAGAAACAGAGTACTGTGGTAGCTGTACCTCTTTCTTTTTGCAGCTTTGGCTAATGGCGGGGGATATCTTTGTTTAGTCCATGTAACTAAGCTATTACTATATGATTAACCTAAATTACTAGTACTACTCCATTATAGACTGATTAGTAGCCCTTGATTGGCCATGTGAGTGACCCACTATATGTTGTCTCGAGTGCCTTGGTTTGCCTGGTTTGACTCTTGTCCTTCATTTGGTGGATTTGTACCGGAATCGGTGCTTTGCTTTGAAGCCAATTCAACCGGCATTCGAGTTTCAACCCATGATAGCGTGCCCTCGTCTCGTGCGTTGCAATTGTTTTCGCTTTCAGGCTACGGTTTTACGAACATCCGTGAGTTTGTTAATTCAGTTGGTAGGTTGGTTTGAAATCCGTCGCTGGGATTTCTTCCTGCTTCTCCTTTACAATGAGAAATTTCGTGCCAAACTGCTCTGGAAAGATCCACATCGTAACGTTCCCTTTTAGTATTTCCTGGTCAGGCCCACTCACAAAAGTGTCCAGGCCGTTGATCTCAACTTCTCAGGACAATCACCAGTTCACCACTAGTGTTTGTGACCAGCTAATCTAATCTAATGCCGCCGGTATGCATCAACACAACGCTGATCTAACTAAAAAGAAAAAAAAAGAAAAGATTGCGTTGCCACCGGCTCCCCACCTGACCACGGCACACGTTGCCTCGAGGCCTTTCAGCAACCACGCGACGTACCGGTCGGGCGTTGTGGGCGTCGTGATGTCGTCCACGGCTCCGGCCTCCGGGAGTCCGGGTCACATGGGGCTCCGTGGGACGTGGCCTCCCTCCGGTACAAAACCGATATCTGCCTGCCATCTTCCGCCGAGTGCACGCGCATGTGAGGGAAGCTGCCAAGCAGGCGAGGTTGAGCTGGACCACCGTAGGGACGAGACGGGAGAATTTCGGGGCTTCATCGGTGGTTCCCCGTGAAAATCCGTGCCCCGCCCGCCGGCTCGAGGGCCACGCACTGATATGCATGCAGGTTACAGTTTTTTGTGATTCGGACTCTCGTGGTGGAGTGGACTCGATTTGTACCTTTGGTTCGTTGTCGCGTAGCCTAGCGCAGGCGCTACATGCTCGCGTACAGATTTGTTAACACACGAGCGCATAAATCGTCTTTAGCGAGGCCCAGAGCTTGACTGGCACTGCCGAAAGAAAAGCCCAGGATGTGTTTAAGACTGCCAAAGCGAGAGATTCAAGCAGACGAGCTCACCAATCTAATGTGGCAGCAGCCAGCAGATGTAGCAAAACAGTACTAGCACAAGGCCCATCTAACGTCGTAGCCATTGAAGCACAGAACAATACGATTATAACGCCCGTTACACACACTTGAGTACTTGACACGATACTTACACCCCCAGGTTCCGTACACACACTAGTAGTCTAGTACGTACAAACATTACGCAGGAATACACGGGACGGCATAGACAACACCGCGTACACTACCGTACATATCCCATATATCTGGGCTATGGCACGTGCAGCCATAGCTAGGACGTCCGATCCTTATCAAGCGGTGGCTATGGGCGCCGCGTGGACGACCTCGGCGGCGGACTTCATGGCCTCGAAGCGAGGCTCCTTGGCCTCGAACTTGTGGCGCACGTACAGGTTCATGTAATCCTCGAACACGAAACTCGGGTAAACCGCCGTCGCCGCGTCGTCGGCGAGCTCCGCCTCGGCGCCGGCGCCGGCGGCGAGGAGCGCGGGCGCCGGGAAGATGACGGCGTCCGCGCCGGGGTTGTAGAAGGAGGCGATGGACATGCGGTTGCCGTCGGGGCGCGTGAGGACGCGGTGCATGACGCTCTTGTACCTGCCGTTGGTGATCACCTCCAGCTGGTCGCCGATGTTGGCGACAACGGCGTGGCGCATCGGCGGCACGTCCACCCACCCCCCGTCCTTGAGCAGCTGGAGGCCGCTCACCTGGTCGTCCTGGAACAACAGGATGATGCCGCCGGCGTCGGTGTGGGCGCGGAGGCCGTCGACGAGGTCGGGACGCGGGCACGGCGGGTAGCTGCTCACCTTGGTGCCGAACGTTGGGCCGTTCGACCCGGCGAAGGCCTTCTTCAGGTACCCCTTCTCCAGGCCCAGGTTCTCGCACAGCAGGTCCAGCACCCTCTCCGACAGCTTCTCGATCTCCGACGCAAATTGCTTCATCACCTGCCTACACAAACGCGGCACATGGGCTTCTGTTAGGCCTCGCGAATATTCACACGTCACTTGCCATTTGCCAAAAGCGAATCCAATTAGTACGAGTTCTGATTGATTGATAGTTACTGTACGTAGTATGATGTATACTCCTCTTCGGGGAAAAATAACTGGTGTATTCCTACACGTTACTATCGCATAGTAGGAGTGCAGAGATGCGCCACTGCGTCCGTTCAAGAGTAATCGACGCTGTGGATAAGCCACAGTACAAAAGTAAGCATCTCCTTTTGGTCGATAATCCTGTCACCTTTGGTTGCAGTAGCAGTTACAAAAGTGGGCATTTCTATAGTACAGAGTGCGTCGTGTCAGGTGTAACTTTGTTGAGGTTTTGGTCAGGCCTACACTCTACAGTAGCTAGGCTACTTCGTCAGCCTTTGCTTTGTGAGTGTACTACTTCTGATTAAAATACTGACGATCATTTAGGCGAGTTTGCAACTTCAGAGAAAAAGCTCGCTCGAGCTTTTCTTTCAGAAGCATGCAGATAAATTAACAAAGACTAATTGTGTTGTTAACGATGATGACGCATGCATGCAGGCTAGCTAAGTACCTGTAGTGGTCGTCGACGTCAGGGAGGTCGGCGAGGTTGGAGACGGGGCGGTGGCGGACGAAGCAGGTGCTCTCCCAGTCGACGTCCTTCACGTCGGCGCCCTTCTCGCCGGCCTCCAGCGTCCGCCGCGCGAACTCCTTGAACTTCTCCTCCCGGCAGTTGGCGTAGTGCGCCTTGGTCACCCTCTCCACCTCGTCCATCAGCTCGTGCGAGATGCCATGGTTCAGCATCTGCATTCACACATGTTAATTTCGACAGCAAATTTAATCATAGATCCTGACCAAATGAATTACTTGGGAAATGCATGACAAAGCTAGCTAGTAGGTGTCCCGAGCTAGTAATCGATCCAGTTGAGATGATAAGATTGAATTGGTGGGTCGATTGACTAAGATGGAGAATAAGAATATATTTCCATCTTTTCGGCTAGAAAAAATAATGTTGTAGATCGACGTGAGCGATGAACAACAAATCGAAAGAAATCAACGACAACGTGTGCCGCCATTTAGGAATTAGGACCAGAGGATCAATATTTTGCTGATTATGCATGTGTGCGTGTGCGTGCATGGCACCTCGAAGAAACCCCAGTTCTCGCAGGCGTCGTGGATGATCTCCATGGCTGCACCCCTCTCCTCGGTCTCCAGCTTCTCCATGTTGATCACCGGGAAGGAGGCACCACTCGCCATCTCTCTCTCTCTCTCTCGCTCGTTATCTCGCTTGCTCAAGCTGAGTGGCTGGCTGAGTGTGTGTGCACTCTGAGGCCGGTGGCGAGTGCCCAATTTATAGGCGCGAGAGCGAGAAGTTAGCTAGCACAGTATCTTTTCACTAGGCTGAGCCCCAGGACGTGGTGTGCGGTATGCCGTAGTGATTTGATCCAACGGAGAATTAAGCTAGGGGAATAAAGTAGTGTGGACGTAAGCAAGCTAAGCAGCGCCAGCAAGCTAAGCTAATCTGATTTGATCACACTGTGCGCGCCGCAGGTTGAGTTCTTGTGGGTTACCCGACACAGTCACAAAAAGGTTCTCCTCAAGATCGATTTGTTCTCACTAATTACTAATGCATTAGTGATGTAGTAGTACTATAGTGTAATACTATAATGATAGTGGTGGTTGCTATTCTATATACCTAACCTAAGTGATCAACTCTATTAAGTAGTACAGAACTACACACTACTACAGAAACGGTTATTCCGTGCGGGCCGAAAGACATCTTTCCGTGCGGAAGGCCTGCCCGCACGCGCGAGAAGGTCTGGAAAAAGACCATTTTCGCGTGCGGGCGGCCCAACCGCACGGGTAAATCGATTATCCCGTGCGGTTGGCTTAAGCGGCCCGCACGGAAAGATTCATTATCCCGTGCGGGCCGCTTAAACCGACCGCACGGGATAATCGATTTACCCGTGCGGTTGCGTTAAGTCGACCGCACGGAAAAAAAAATTCAAAAAAAAAAACCATAGCTATCCCGGCGGCGGCGCGGATCCGGCCGTCGTATATACTTCCCAAATAACACAAAATTAATTTCACATCACAAATAACACAAAATTAATTTCACATATATACTTCCCAACTAATTTTTTTGTACAATTAAATTTACAAATAAATCGTCGTCGTCGTCGTCGTCGTCGGTGGCGGTAGGTGGCAGTCGGTGGAGGCGGCGGCGGCGGCCGTGGAGGAGGCGGTGGTGGTGGAGGTGGCAGTCGGTGGAGACGGCCGTCGATGGAGGCGGATGCGCCGGCACACCCGACGGCGGCGGCGGAGGTGGCGGTGGTGGAGACGACGGTGGAGGCCGGCGGCGGGGAGGTGGCGGTGGAGACCGGAGGCGGCGGAGGAGACCGGCGGCAGGGAGGCGGAGGCGGAGGCTACCGGCGGAGGAGGAGAGCCCTTGACGGTAGAGACGGGATCTGAATTTCGTCGGGTGTTAGAAAATTTCGGAGCCCGCGCGCACCTATATAGGCGGTGATGATCATCGCGTGCGGGCAGCTTAACAGCCCGCACGGAAAGATAATCTTTTCGTGCGGGCCTCTTAAGCCACCCGCACAGAAAGATTATCTTTCCGTGCGGACGGCTTAAGAGACCCGCACGGAAAGATTATTTTTCTCTGGATTTCTCTCTCTAGTGTAGAGGAGAGAGAAAACAACTTTTTTATTTTTATTTTATTTTTCTAATATTTTTTCACACACAGGAGCACGCATGAACCAGCCACAGAAAATTTAAGCTCGAACGAACGAAATATGTGGTCCGTAGAATTTTTCAAAGTTCTATCGAAAAGGGTCCCGAAGCTTCTCACCTCAAAAACACAATCTTGCAAGCGGAATTTCGAGATTTTGATTTCGCCGAACCCAGCTAAGCTGGGGAGCAACGGATGTAACTTTTTCTGTAGATATCCGTTGATATATTATATGTCTGATTTCGAATCCGTATGAAAAAGATATGGTTGTTTTATCGAAGGACACTCGAGTTATGACTGTTTGACAACAGACTCAAAGATAAGCTTAGTGAATTGTTAAAATTAATTGGTGTAAGATAAAATCATGGAAAAATTCATGTGGATGCTACTCAATAGGTTAGACTCACTTGAATTTTGGCATGATTTTATCTTTACATCTAGATCCCCAATTAAATTGGTCAAAACCCTAAACCCTAAACCCTAATCGGCAAAACTCGTACCTCATCCAAAAATGCATTAAATTATATGAAAGTGCATAAGGAACATAATTTATTAAAATACTATCTTATTTATAATGAATTAATATAATTTTTCCATAATTTATTTTATTAGTTTTGACCCCCTAAAAATTCAATCTAATTTCGGACAGGCCGATTTTCTTTATTTTGCTGAGAATAAAATATAAGGAATTTTTGTGTGAAACCAAGGAAAATGGAAACTAAGTGTTTTTACATATCTCCACAAAAATCAACTTTATTTTATCTAGCCCACAAAATAAATTATAGTATTATAAAGAAGAGGAGAAAGAAAATAAGTAGGAAAAATCCTGAAAATGTCACATTGTCCAACAGTAGCGGACCCTTTCCGTGCGGGCGCCTTAAGTGGACCGCACGGGAAAATTCATATTTCCGTGCGGTCCCTTAAGTGGGCCGCATGGAATAGTGCGGTATTATCCCGTGCGGTCCACTTAAGGGACCGCACAGAAATATGGATTTTCCCGTGCGGTCGCTTAAGTGGACCGCACGGGATAATGCCGCATCGGTTTTTCCAGGCGCGGCCACTTATGGCCCGTCTGGAATCTATCGGAGGCTTCGTCCAGAAAAATCATTTTTGTAGTAGTGACAGATAAGAGACTGTTCCTTACTTTTTGGATTTGATGATGACATGATTTCGGTCATAGTACACCTAGCCCAGACCTGATCGGTTTTGATTTGTCAAATGTAGACTTCACATGGCTAGGGTCTATGGACACATATCAGGTTCTTTTAGAGGGCGTGGCAATTTGCTATATTAAAGAAGATGTCTTATTTTAAGAGAGAGAAAAAACAAACCACACATTGCTTAGTTAATTAGGAAAAAATCGTACAATGTGTCCCGTCAATACCACCGCTACAACCATCGGCCAAAACGAATGAGAGAACCTCCTTAGGCTGAGTTCGTTAGTTGGGTTTTCCAACTTCAAACAGTACGCACGGAAAACAGAACGTCCATTAGCTAATTTTTTTCAAAAATGGATTAATTTGATTTTTTTAAGCAACTTTTGTATAGAAACTTTTTTTAAAAAATAAACCGTTTAGTAGTTTGAAAAGCGTGTCCGAAAAAAACACTGTGCGACGGTAGTAACGTAAGTAACGAACTCAGCCTTAAAGGGCTCCCCACCACTCCAAGTGATGGGTGAGATGGCTAGTGTCCTCTCAGGGCTTCCTCGCTTCACATTGATTAGTCCATGTTTAGAATGAGCCAGCCAACCTCAACCAATCAAGCCAAGCTCTCTAGACATCGACCGATGCCTACGTGGAGCAAGAGCGTCGCGCTCGCTCTTGCCACAAGCACTTATGGATCAAAGAACTATGAACCTGATCTAGAGAAAGAAGAGATCTAGAGAAGGGAGCGGGAGAAAGGAAAAAATTACAAGAGGGGAGAGGAAAGGTAGGGAAAGGTGGTAGGTAGCGTTGCTGGTGGTGACGAGGTGGTGAACATGGAAGGTGGTTCGGAGCTGGTGATGTTGTCTCCTAGATCGCTCATGTACAGAGTGATGAGAAATTTTTTCCCTTCTCCTCGGACATATACTAGGTATTTATGTAATAATCGATATGATGAAGTGCAAGAGATTTGACACCAAACACGTTCATGCTTTCTTCTTTATTATTTGACATCAAATTACTTTTTGGTTATCCAGTGTATTTTTTTTACACTAATTGAGCTCTTCCATTAAAATTCAACTGAAAACTCTTGAGGCTTAAACAGAACCCATTCCAATTAGCACACAAGCCTTACATGATGCTCTCTTGCATCAATTGAACCAATTGCTCCTTTTGCTGTTGCCGGAGCTGGACCCCCGGACCCCAGTCCCAACGATTGGCCCTTTGTCCTGTCATCCCTGTTCAACTCTGATCATGTCCCTTCTTCCGTATCTCTGCTTTCTCCATCATGGTAGGGGCCGGGTGAACTCCTATATCCATCCGCTGCAATCTCCACTTGACTTTTCTGGACCCATCTCATTACCCCGCTGGTGTACATGCATGCATGGTGACGGTGCGCACTAAGCCGTCTGATCGGCGCCCGTTCAGCTTGTACCGCGGCAAGGACCAATATTCCTCCCGCCCGGCCGTGAGTGCGCTCTGCTTTCCCCTGTCGCGCCGGTTTTGGGGGTCGCCCGCACAAACGTGCCCTATAGTTGATTTGCCAATACTGGGCTCACCGGCACTCCGGTACGTTCATTACATTCGTCCGGAAAAGAAAAATAAAAATGTGTACATACAAAAAGTTGTCCCCAAAATATAGTCACTAGCACGGGATCGGTTATCTCTAACGGACTTCAAGCGTCATCTCTAACGGGTAGGGCCCCGTCACTAAGCAAAAGTCAGTGATGTGAGAAAATATCTCAATCGGGCACCAGGCCGTTATGGATGGACGTTATCTCAATCGGGCCTAACAATGTAGCCCGTCACAGATAAGATTGACCAAGCAATATAAGTCAAACCAAGTTAAATAGTAGCCCGTCACGGATGACTAATTTCAATCGGACAAACTACTAAACCCGTTACCGATGAGTAACCATCTACATCGGGCCTTACGGAATAGCCCGTCACTGATAGGTTTGACCCATCTGTTGAGTCAAAATAGTCCTGGTTCGGATGACTTATCTCTATCGGGCTTAAATTAAGAGCCCGTCAGTGATGACTATATCCCTATTGGCCTTTGTTTGGAGACCGTCACGGATGAATATCTCTTTCGGGCATTTTTAAAATGCCCTTCAGGGATGAGTATGTCAGCAAAAAAAAATATTTTTTTGGCTAGCCTCAGACCATTGCTAGCCATGCTCGCTGCAAAAAAAATGATAGTCCCAACAACCCTATTCCCAGCAACCCCATTCCCAACATTAAGATATTTCATCAGATATTCAGTGCATATTTCCAGCATTCCATCAGATATTCCCAGCATGCATATTTCAGATATCCAGTTCATATTTCAGTCCAATCACATATTCCATCACAGCACAGCCAATTCACAAAATCAAACGTATATGCATTCACATCCACAAACCCATTCACATATATATGTCATTCACATCCCATTTTGCTCTCCAAATCGCCGACATGCATCAAAACCTGTAAAACTAAGTTATAAATTGGAACAAGTTTATATGTAATTAGACATGCAAATATATATAGAACATCGTGCAAAATTGTATTACAAAGAATATTTACATAAAGCAAATGTTTGTCGCAAGCATTGCAAATGTTCAACCATTCAGAGACGAGCTAGCTAGGACTTGACTGTAAACATTCCTTTGGGTGACAAAAGATCATCTAGTATGAATTATGCTATCTCCTATCTAATGATATCGAAGTTGTTTTCCGAAATCCTTGAAAGGTTTTTCCTGCATGTGAGGCGCCAAGTTAGTCTACATACTTGGAAAGTTAGTCTACATCTAGTATGAATCGTGCTATCTCCTCTTTAATGTATATAAACAATTGAAGCACACATATCAAGGTCGAGCAATGTCACCTTGTCTGCGAGGCTCCTCAAGTTATGGCAGACGTAGAACCCACACTGGTCGCCAACTTGTTGACGTATTGGGAAGTCTTTTTTGTGACCGAGTTTGGGATGCCCTTCCTTATGCCTCCCGCCTTTTGCCACGTATTGGTCCTAGGCGTCGTTCAAGGCAGCTTCGATCACCGACCAATCGTATATGTCTTTTTTGATATTGGAGTTCAGGTAGTATACCAAACTCTACTTCAGCACTATGACCAGAAGAATCCAATTACGACTGCGACATTAATAAATTGCAAGTTAAATATTAAAGCTATATGCGTCGCACATTTGATTCTAAGTAGGGTACACGCTTACTGTTCAGAGTAGGCACACATAATGAAGTCCTTGTCTTGACGGGACCATAAGTAGTCCTCGATATATTTTACCATGCTGACTCAATCGTAGTTCATAGTTGTCTCGTTGATGATAGCTGGATCGAGTAAGACAACACGGGGTGCATTACGATGGACATGCTTCCAAGTTAACCTAGAAGCAAGACAAAAATCCGGGTAAGCGTAATATATGGATAGTTATTACCATATCTCGTACGCAAGAATACTTACAAGGAGTAGCACTTAAGGAGGTTGGTGTCGACCGCTCGCACCCTGTAGAGGTCCCATAGATCTTTAAAGTCTACGACGATGAAGGCTTCAGGGCCGAGGAACGGCTGTCTATCGTGGTGGCCCGTCATGGAGGTCTCTCTATGCTTCCTCCTTGCGTTGGACCTCTCCATGTAGTACCCGTGCAACTCCTTGCATGCAGGGTCCATCTTCCATAAGGCGTCGTCTCCGACCAATGGCATGCCTAATGTGAATTCGACCGAATACTTAGGAGGAGCTGATGGCGCCTTGCCAAGATCTAGCTTCTTCGGAGTCAGAAGCGGCCCTTCCACCTTTCCCCCTTCCAGCAGCTCTTTTGCGTGTTTCAAGTTTGGGTGGAGAAGATGTCGCCCTCTTTCTTTTTTTGGAGACTAGGGGGAGGTGCACTCTGTTGTTGACCTTCGTACCGTCATCCCCAAAATCTGTATCATACTGCAATTGGAGATCTTGATCTCCTTCTTCAATGGCAGGAGGGGCAGATACAAGAGTTGGAGGGGGACGCGGCGACGGCGGACGAGTACTTGGTGCTGGCCTAGGAGTTATGTTGATCTGATTGTTGTGCTTGGGCCATTGGATAAAGGTCCCACGTGCAGTTCCAAGGGTCAGAATCTCGTCATTTGGTGGGTGCGGGAGAGTGAAGCCAACCCAATCAGGCTTCACCATGTCCACTTGAACTTTGGCATGGCCGGCTAGCAGCTGCCCCCCATGCACTCGGGTCTTCGACATAGGCTTCAACGCAATACCCTCTACGGTAGGAATTGCAAATGCATGTGTCACCCTAACGACTAGGGTGCACGATGTGGGTCCCTGCGATAGATTCATACGTGTCCTTAGAATATGTTATAATGTACTGTGGTGCTAAGACAACATATACATTTTTTGTTGGTTTTACCGTTATGTGGTCCACCGCAGTGGGGGCTGGTGGTTCTTGTGCCGCCGCCTCAGTTGATGCGCAGCTGCTACGCCTTTGCATGGGGCTCGTTTCTACTATGAGAGCGGCAGCAGGCTCGCTTTCCCTGAAGCGTGCCTCCACCCGAGCCTTCATTTGTAACAACTTCTTATCGAACTCTTCTCGGAGCTCGTTTCTAATATCGTTCCGAAGTTGTTCCTTCAGGCGTGCATCTTTCTGCGCCTTTGAAAGCTTGTGCTTCCTGTACTGCCACGCGTATTGGGGAAACCCAATCTTCCATGGAACATTGGAGCCAATTCCCCTTGTCCGTCTACGGTGTTCTTCGGTTCCCAACGCTTTTGTAAGGATGTCATCCTCGCGTCTTTGTGAGCAGACCTCTTGGGAGGACTGTTTCTCAGCAGTCAGGTTGACTGGCGGTACAGTTAGGGCGAATTAAATCAAGAATACGATACAACCTAACGAAACATACTCTATGTGTTGAACTTACGATTTTCTGGTACCCCGCTTGATCTTCGGGATTTGGGAACGTAAGTGTTCCATCACTATTCTTCTTCACCCTTGCCCAGTTCCTTGCTCGGGTGGTCGGGATATCACCAAGAACTGGCAGCGTGTTAGATTCTGTAGCAGCTTCATCCTCCTTCACCCATTCCTGCAGCTTCCTGGCGTAGCCTCCGGTGCCAAGCCGGTGCGGGTGAAGGTTTTTTGCCTGCAACTCCCTATAGGCCTTGCTTTTTGCCCGAGACTCAGGGGTTGATTTGGCGGCATGCAACTCTTCCCACGTGACCCGGGTGATGAACGGGTACCTCCCAAATGGTTCTGGCTAGGCAAGGTTGAGGACGTAGTTGGTGACCAGCATGGTCTTGAAATTTTTCCACAAGTTGCCCATCTTGCGGATAGCCTGCCGCTTGAGTCTTGCCTCGGTCTCTGGGTGGTATTCGAAGCTTTCCTTGAATTGCTTCCAGACCTCATCTTTTTCTGCCTGTGGGACCAGCTTGATGTAGTCCTTCAAAATGGTGAAGTTCCGCCTCCCTAGGACTCCGCATATCGTTGATAACTTTTTGACAGCTTTCGCAGGAGTCGTCGGAAATCCCAGATCGTCCACCTCTGTTACAGTGTATACTTCCTTAGGAATTGTATTTTGGGTCGTAGGAGTCCGGCTCAATGTTGTCCCACTAGTAGTCGCTGACATGGGTTCGTCTTGCTGTTTCATTTTCTATATAACTGTTATACGGCAAGAAAGTTAAAAAAAGTTGTACTAGACATGTATATCTTGATTTACATGTAGCTCTAACTTAATTTTGGCATAAAAATGTAGCTGTTGGTTTCCTGGAGGAATACAAAAATGTAGTTTGAGTGTTTCGATCCCCTCCGGTCGAAAATCATATCAACACTTTTTGAACATAATAAAGAATGTTTTTAAATTTATGTTGGATGGAAATCATGTCTAAATTTATCTTGAAAAATAATTCTATAGTGCTATAGTTTTGTTAGGTTTGTAAATTATTTTCTAACAGAAATTACAGTGCAATAATTCATCCTATTTACTATCGTCGATTCACCACATCCACCTGCCACCGCACTACCCCACCTCACACATAAAACTGTTTGTGTTTTCTTATCTAAAGATGAAATGGTCGGTATAGAAAATATCAGAAAACAAGAAAACGAAACTATATGGATGAAAACACGTCGGTATTGATAGGAAAACGGTAATAAATATCAGAAACACTAAATAGTGAAATCACACATTTGAATTTACATAACTATATAAAATGATAAAATAAATTCAGGGTTACATAATGTAAATTATAATTAATGCAGGGTTATCACCAAACTATTCTAAATTTTGATTGGCACTTTCAACCTTACTAAATCTTGAAGGTACCAAATTTTATAGTTGGATAGTTAACAAACTAAACATAATTTTATAAAATACTGTTCTACCTAAATTTTGGCAGTTCCAAAAGTCTTCTCTAATAAAAACAGTACCGAAATTTAGGAAGGCATCAAACTATTCTAAATTTTGATTGGCATCAAAATTTTAGGAATGAACTTGTAAATTTCAGAATGAACACATCAAATTTGATGTGCATCAAACTATTCTAAATTTGACGAATATATGATTTTGGAATATATGATTTTAGGAATAAAAACAGTATCAAATTTAGGAATGAACACATCAAATTTGATTGGCATAAAAATTTTAGGAATGAACCTGTTCGGAGAGGCGGCCAAACAGGGACGGTGGGGAGAGGCCGCGGCAGCGCGACCGGCGGGGACGCGGGGGCGCGGTCGACGAGGAGGAGGCCGATCTTGGAGGGAAGATGTGGCGGCGTCGAGGAGGAACTGGCGGCGGCGAGGAGGCGCCGGCAGCCTAACAGGAGGCGGCGCCGTCGAGGAGGAGGCGGAGGCGACGAGGAGGCGGCGGCGTCTAAGAGGAGGCGGCGGTAGATCTGGATCTGGAGACTTACTAACCGTGGTCCAAGCTCGTCACTATCGGGCACAACTACTATGCCCGATACGGATGACACACATCCATGACGGGCACATGTAATACGCCCGATACCGATGACACACATCCGTAACGGGCACAAGTACTACGCCCGATAGAGATAATCTCATCTCTGACGGGCATTAGTTATATGCTCGATAGAGATAAGCTCATCCCACTATAGAATTAAAATATTCCTTATTAATTGTATTTAATAATGATATTTAAGTTATAAAATCATTTATAATTAACTTATACCCAATTTAAAATTGCTATTACATTTGATTTATCACATATAATTAACAAATCACCTTTTTAAATAGTGTAAAATTACTATTAAATTTTAAAAATCATATGCAATTAAAATATGCCTTGTTAAAATAGTATAAAATTGTTATTAAATTATAATAATTACGTGTAATTAATAAATGTCCTATTAAACATGGTTTAAGTTACTGGAATGGCTTGAAACAAAATACTTCATTACTTATAACAATTTGTAAATTACAAAGACTTCATTTACAAGGATATGTCTTCCGAATGGTCTGAACGAGCATATGCCACATCGTCTTCGGGATCATCTTCAAGGGTGATCTGAGGTGTCACAAGAAGATTCTGGTTGTATTCTTCTTCATCGACGACGTTATCAACTCCAACAATTCTTCGCTTGCTATCCCTAACGACGTGCAGCTTCTTGTTGGCGGGGTCTTTTATGTAGAAAATCTACTCGACCTGCTGTTAACAGCAGATTTTAGTAATCTACTCGGAGAGGAAAGAGAAAAGCGACGCAGAGAGGAAGGGCCAAGCCGGAGTCGGACCAAGTCTCGTATCGGACTCAATAGGCGTATCGAACTGGAAGAAGCGCTAGAAGAAAGGCTGTATCGGCCGATACGGATTCAATACGGCCATCGGCCGATAGAGGCAGGAAGCTGATAGAGTCAGCATGGGCTTGGTTTGGGCTCAAGATAAGCTTCAAGGAGATTGCCAAATAGAGATAAGGCTCGGTTTTAGGTAATTGTATCTTGTAAATTAAGTAGGTTTAGATCTAATCTTTGGCAAGAGTCCGCCGCAAGGACTTGTTTGTTAGTTAGAGATAAGATCGTGTCCTATACGGACCATGTTGTAAATCACGGGTATAAATATCTCGGTAGTCTGTACATAGAATCTCTCTCAATCAATTCAAGACAATTCAATCTACTTTCGGCGCATCGTCAACCCTCGCAAGAGGTTAAGCAGATCTCCCAGGCCGCCGTGGAAACGTGAAGCCCGTTTTGTTGTGAGGCAGGTCGAAATTCTACGCCAACACGCTTTTGGCACGCCTGGTGGGACCTCAAGAACGCAAGCTTTGCAACAACAAGAAGTTCGCTGCAGGATGTCGAAGCAGAGCGAGATCTCAGAGGAGAACGTCGTCTCTGTGATCGCCGATCAGCTCAATGAGGAGCAGAAAGCTGAGATGAACAAGCTGGTCAAGCAATTCCAGAACATGTACCTGCAAACGTACTCTAGGACTCGGCAAGGCACCCTCATCCAAAAATCTAAGGTGATAATGCCGAGCCCTGGGGACGGCGCCAGCACGTCGGCGACAGCACACGACCAAGCTGTCAAGACTGAAGACAGTGTTGCGCCGACGCTAGAGGACCGCATCGACTCCGCGGTTCACTCTGCATTAGTCAACCAATCGGGGATCCTGGTGAACACATTGACCAATACGGTTAAATCAATCCTAGACGGTTCCATTCACCAGTACATGCCTCAAGGACTGATTTTCTTACTGGACAACAAATTCCCTACTTATCGGACCTTGAGGACCGATCTAACTACGGCTCCGCAGCCGACAGCGCCGATTCCACCTCCATCGGCCCAGCCAGCGTCAACCATGTCGCTGGTCCTGACCAAGCAAGCGGGAGGAAGCCCCCAGCACATCATGGAGGAACAATTCGCACAATGGACGAGAGGGAAACAGCCGATGGGTGAGCCGATACAACAAGTCCCAGTCAACCAACCATCAGCTGGACAACCTCAGTTCGCTCAGCAAAGTAACCCTCCACAAGCAGCTGCCTACAACGCGCCGCAAGGCTACCAGCAGTACACTACAGGGCAGTATGATGCACAGAACTTGAATCACCACTTCCAGCCGTACTCCCCGAGGCAATATCGCCCGGAAGGCTTTCAGCAGCCTTACCACCAAAAGCTTCCTCACCAGCCCGCAGGATTCACCGAAGGGCACTGGGCCGATATGATAGCCGAAGTAATGCGCGATCAATTCGGTTTGAAACCCAAGGAGAGTTCAACAGTGTATCGGCACCCCTACCCGAGGAGTTCGACAGAGTGCCGCTGCCAAATCGGTATAAGATCCCTGATTTCTCCAAGTTTTCGGCGCAGGATAATGTCTCCACCTACGAGCATATCAGCTGGTTCTTAGCTCAGTGTGGTGAGGCATCGGCTGTGGAGGCGTTGAGGGTCAGATTTTTCCCTCTGTCCTTGTCAGGGTCAGCGTTCACATGGTTTTCCTCTTTGCCCTGCAATTCCATCAGAGGATGGGTCGATCTGGAGAAATAGTTTCACAAATACTTTTACAACAGTGTACAAGAGATGAAGCTGTCCGATCTTACCGCCATCAGGCAAAGGGTTGACAAATTGGTCTCAGAATACATCCAAAGATTCAGGGACATAAGGAATAGGTGTTATAGCCTCAGTTTGACCGATTCTCAACTGGCCGATTTGGCTTTACAGGGATTACTTGGGTCGATACGAGAAAGGTTCTCGTCGGAAGAGTTTGATAGCCTAGCTCAGCTAGCATAGAGGGTATCGGCCCATGAACAAAGATTCCAGGAGGCGAAGAAGTTCGCGAAGAAAATTTACAATGTCTATCAATACGCCTCCGACGAAGACGATGAAGATGATGCTGACGTCGATCTAGCTGAGTGGGCCTGGATGAAGAAGCCGACGACATGCCAATGGGCTAAGAAGGGCGACAAAGAGGACAAGTTTGACTTCGACATCAACAAGGCCGATAAGATATTTGATCTACTGTTGCAGGAAAAGCAGATATAACTACCAGTAGGTCATGTGCTGCCATCGGCCGAGGAAATCAAGAAGAGAAGATATTGCAAGTGGCACAACACATATTCGCATCACACCAATGAATGCAAGATCTTCCGGCAACAAATTCAATCGGCCATCGAACAAGGCAGGATCAAGATTGATGAAGCCAAGCGGCCGATGAAGATAGAAGGACACCCGTTTCTAGTCAACATGGTGCGGGCAGATAGGGCCGATAGCGATGCCTATCGGACCAACAAGCGACCTCATCAGACCTCAGAAGGCTTGATCAAGAAGTACCAGCGGAGGCAGGAGGAGCAAGCACGAGAGTACTCTGACCAAGACAGATCCTATGATCCTCATTGGGAGTGCGAGTTTTTCCGGTTCTGTTGGAATGAAGGAATGAGGTTGCCAACAATCCAAGAGTGTCCTGCATGCAACGACTTAGAAGACTCTCACCAGGGCAGCTCAAGTAGACAAGCGCTTCGGCCGATCAAGCAAAGGAAATCTATACATGAAAGGCTAGGGCCGATGCACCACGATCGTCAGAACGAAGACGACGAGCAACCCCAGAACCCTCAGTGGTGCCCAAGCGACGTGTTTTGCAAGACTTAGAAACGACGGGTACAGAGGCTGAGGCAGAAGGAGCAGATCCAGGAGCAACAGCCGGCAATCGCCCATCGGCCCACCAAGACTAAAAAAGAGTGGAGGATAAAATCTACAGTGGTCAAGGCCGATGAGGGTGCCACAAAATCAGCACAGGCTCCTGCGTCTGCGAAAGGTAAAGGCATAACATCGGCTTCTGTTAACATGGTTTTCATATTGCCAGCAGAATACAACGCACAGATGGCCGATGAGGTGGTAGCCAACGATGAGATAGAACAATCTTCAGCTAGGCTACAGCTGTCACCAGACCAAGCCGTGTTCGATAAGCCGGCCGACACCAGCTAGAGGCACCTCCGGCCGTTATACATCAAGGGGTTCGTCAATGGACGACCGATGACGAAGATGCTGGTCGATGGCGGCACGGAAATGAATTTGATGCCATATACAACTTTCAGGAAGCTTGGAAAAATACCTGAAGACCTCATCAAGACCAATATGGTGTTAAAGGACTTTGGTGGCAACACATCCGAGGTAAAAGGGGTGTTGAATGTGGAGCTCACAGTTGGCAACAAAACAATACCTACCACCTTTTTGTCTTTGATGGAAAGGGTTCCTACAGCCTGTTGTTGGGATGCGATTGGATCCACGCAAATTGTTGCGTCCCTTCAACGATGCATCAGTGCCTCATTCAATGGAAAGGGGACCAAGTCGAGATCGTGCAGGCCGATAGGTCAGTACATGTGGCCAATGCCAATATCGCCGTATGGGAGATGGAGGGAATCGATTGCCTATCCGGACGAGTTTGGGAGGCCGATTTCCTTAAGATAACTGATTGCGACATCGAGATGATTGAAGATCAAGACACGCAGTTACTTTAGCGAAGGTGTAACATTCACCAGCCAAGATGAGCAAGATAGTCCCTACACAGATGATGCATTGGATGAGTTAGACGGAAAATTGGGACAAGGTTTCACGTCGGCCGATGTACTTGAAGAGGTTGATATAGGAATAGGTGATAGGCTTAGGCCGACGTATGTAAGTGCTAACCTGCCAAGGGATTATAAGAATGATTTGATAAATCTGTTGAAAGAATTCATGGACTGTTTTGCATGGGAATATCATGAGATGCCAGGATTAAGCCGATCGATTGTAGAACATCGGTTACCTATTAAACCAGGCTATCGGCCGTTTAAACAAGCTCCTAGGAGATTTAAGGCCGATATGCATGAAGCTATCAAGGCGGAGATCACAAGACTTTACGACGCCAACTTTATCAGACCCTACCAATATGCGAAGTGGGTTTCCAACATAGTTCCAGTATTGAAGAAAAACGGCAAGCTCAGGGTGTGTATTGATTTCAGAGATCTAAACAAAGCAACACCAAAAGACGAGTACCCTATGCCGTTGGCCGATTTGCTAGTTGATGCTGCATCCGGACACAAGATCATCAGCTTTGTGGACGGAAACACAGGCTATAACCAGATTTTCATGGCTGAGGAAGATATTCACAAGACAACTTTTAGGTGTCCGGGGGCAATCGGCTTGTACGTGTGGGTTGTTATGACGTTCGGCTTAAAGAACGCTGGAGCTACTTATCAAAGGGCTATGAATTAAATTTTTCACGATCTCATTGGCTCGTTGATTGAGGTTTACATCGATGATGTTGTTGTAAAGTCACAAGAGTACGATGTGCACCTGGCCGATTTACGCAAGGTACTAGAAAGAGCAAGGAAATATGGTCTAAAGATGAACCCTAAAAAGTGTGCCTTTGGCGTATCGGCTGGTCAGTTTTTGGGTTTCTTGGTCCACGAAAGAGGAATTGAGATTACACAGAAGAACATTGATGCTATAAAAAAGATCAAGCCTCCGGATAATAAGACCAAGTTACAATCTCTGCTTGGCAAGATCAACTTTGTCCGGCGTTTTATATCAAACCTGTCAGGCATGATAGAGCCGTTCACTCCATTATTGAAGACGAAGGACGATCAAGAATTTACATGGGGTGATAAGCAGCAAAAGGCGTTGGACGAGATCAAAGAATATTTGAGTTCCCCACCAGTTCTAATTCCTCCACAAAAGAGAATTCCATTCAGGCTGTACCTATCGGCCGATGAGAAGTCTATCGGCTCAGTTTTGGTTCAGGACATTGATGGCAAAGAGAGAGCTATTTTCTATCTCAGCAGAAGATTGCTGGATGCTGAAACAAGGTACACGCCAGTGGAGAAGTTATGTCTATGCTTATATTTTTCATGGAGAAATTATGAGTGCATTGTGGTAAGTAAGGCCGATGTGATGAAATACATGTTATCGGTCCCCGTGTCGAAAGGGAGAATTGGAAAATGGATTTTTGCCTTAATAGAGTTTGACCTCAGGTATGAATCAGCCAAAACAATCAAAGGACAAGCCCTGGCCGATTTCATTGTTCAACATAGAGATGATTCAATTGCATATTCAGATATTGTGCCATGGACGTTGTATTTTGATGGATCTGTTTGCAGACATGGATGTGGTATCGGCCTAGTCATCATATCCCCTCAGGGGGCAAGCTTCGAGTTTGCGTTCACTATTAAGCCTTATTATACTAACAATCAAGCGGAATATGAGGCTGTTCTTAAGGGTTTGAAGTTATTACAAGAGGTCGAGGCCGATTCCGTGGAAATTATTGGCGATTCACAGTTGGTCATCAATCAACTTTCTGGGGAGTACGAATGCAAGAATGATATTATCAGAGTTTACAATGAAGAGTGCAAGGAGTTGCTACAAGCTTTCAAGATTGTGACGATGAGGCATATACCCAGGAAGCAAAACTTCGAGGCCAATGATTTAGCTCAGGGGGCATCAGGATACAGGCAGATGGCGAAAGACGTTCAGATTCAAATTGCAACCGTGGATGCTGATGACTGGAGGTTTGCTATCATCGAGTATTTGAGAAATCCTTCTCAATCGGCGTCACGAAAGATGAAATATAAAGCTTTACATTATGTCTTGCTAGATGATGATCTATACTATCGAACGATTGATGGTGTCTTGCTCAAATGCTTGAGTTTAGTGGAAGCCAAAGTAGTTATTAGCGAGGTCCATGAAGGGATCTGTGGAACACATCAATCGGCCCATAAAATGAGATGGCTTTTGAAGCGCGTTGGATATTTTTGGCCGACAATGCTAGAGGATTGCCTCAAGTACTATAAAGGATGCCAAGATTGTCAAAAGTTTGGAGCAATTCAGAGAGCACCGGAATCGGCTATGCATCCAATTATAAAGCCGTGGTCGTTTCGTGGATGGGTTATAGATATGATCGGACAGATTAACCCACCATCAAGCAAAGGAGACAAGTATATTTTAGTGGCTACAGACTACTTCACAAAGTGGGTTGAGGCCATCCCTCTTAAGAAAGTTGATTCCAAGGATGCCATCCAGTTTGTTAAAGAGCATATCATATACAGATTTGTACTTCCACAGACGCTGACAACCGATCAAGGATCAATTTTCGTGTCCGATGAGTTTGTTGAGTTTGCCGACAACATGGGCATCAAGCTATTAAATTCTTCTCCATACTATGCACAAGCTAATGGGCAGGCAGAAGCTTCTAACAAGACTTTAATCAAGTTGATCAAGAGGAAAATTGACGAACAGCTGAGACGGTGGCATACCACGCTGGCTGATTCCCTTTGGGCGTATCGGATGGCTTGTTATGGTGTAACTCAAGTGCCGCCTTGTCAGCTGGTTTATGGACATGAAGCTGTGCTGCCGTGGGAGACCAACATCGGCTCAAGAAGGATTGCATTGCAAGACGACTTGACAGCCGATGAGTATCACAATCTTATGGTTGATGAGTTAGATAATTTGGCACACGTCCGATTGCGGGCTTTGGAAAAAATAAAGCGAGATAAAGATCGAGTTGCTCGTCATTATAACAAAAAGGTTGTGGCCAAGTCATTTGAGGAAGGAGATCTTGTTTGGAAATTAATACTGCCGATCGGTTCCAGAGATAACAAATTCGGCAAGTAGACACCTAATTGGGAAGGTCCTTTTTAGATTCATCGATGTGTTCCTCGCAATGCTTATCTATTACAAGGATTAGATGGAGAAGTTTATGGCAGAGCTATTAACGGCAAATACTTAAAGAAATATTACTCAAGCGTATGGATAGACTCATGATCAGCCTCTCAGCCGATTTATGATAATAGTCGATGCACACTGCATCGCCTCCAGATGGCCGATATATAGTATCGCCCTTAGTTCAAATTTTACAACATGAGCCCTCATCTTTCAAAATTTGGAGGGCATATATATAAGCAAGCAATTCAAATCCAAGATTCTTCAAGTTTATTAGATCGATTTAAATTTATGGACTTCAAAAACTTTTTCGGTTCAGATCATATTTGGCTAATTGGCCGATGAGATATATATTAATCAAAACAAGAGGTTATCTTTTTACAAGAAGAACATAAAAAATATATTACAACAGCCTATGAAGTTTTGAATAGCTGCAATGGTCTTGCGATGGATTTGATCGAAGTCTTCTATCGTCTGAGCGTCATCGGCCGTCGACCCTGGAATTGGCTTTAAGGACTTACTCAGGGTTGCAAGATATTTGGCCGATGCCTTCAGCTTCGCCGTCTGATCTTCTATGGCCTTTGGTGATGCAGTTATTCTGGCTTCAACTTCTTGGATCTCTTTGCGAGTTGCCTCTAGCTTCAACACTAGATCTGCTTCGAGGCGGCGGAGTTCTTCAAGCCTTTTGTTTAAGGCGATCGGCAGTTGACTTGTCAGAGTTGACTTGAGCTTTGCTGGCAGTTAAGGCCGATTCCAACCTTTCGCGCTCCCGCCTCTCCGCAATTCTCTCTTTGGCCCTGTGAAGATTGAAGTGGTGTTGTTCCAAGAAGATGGCTGGCGTCAGGGTCTCCATTAGGTCTTTAGGCAGTTGATCTTGAATTTCCTGTACCCTACTCCTGATGGGATTACAGTTCTCCACCAATGATTCTAATAATGACTCCAGCCGATTAGCAATATCGGACAGCCGGCTCTTCAATTCTTCAGAGACTGACGCCTTGGCTGTGCTGGGTGGCTCTTTGTCCTCATCATCAAGAAATTGTCCGATATCAAAAGTAAACATATCGGCTAAGTTCTGCAATCATCAAGATAGGGCATGGTTAACCCAGTCAAGCAAAATCGGCAAGGGATTCGAAGTGATCTGGTTTACCTATGATGGGACATCGGCTGTGCCTGCATCGACCTCCTTTTGTTGTTCTGAGACAGCGGGCGAAGGGGTTGGCCGATGTGGTGCAGGTGATGGAGCTCGCGGCTGGAGAAAGGCAAGAAAACAGTGATCAGATCCATATTATCAGAGGAATAAGGCAAAAAGATCAACTATTACCGAAACAATCAGAGAGGGTGGTGAAGAAGGAGATGGTGTTCTCAATCGGGCCTTGGCTTGTTCGCATCTTTGCAAGGTTGCTTTCTTGGTTCTTGGTAAAGGGGCCGATTGAGTTTTTTCTTTGAGTAAAGATGACGCAACGACCTGAAAGGGAAATCAAGTTATAGTAGACCAGCAAAAGGAAACCGCAGAAATTCAAGAAGGGGATTATATTAACTTTGCGGACTACATGTCTGGTTCTCCTTGGTTGAGTAGCGTCGGCTTGGTCATTAGCCGGTGGAATCGCAGTGGTCGTAGCCGATGGATCTTTAGTTGGCCTGGTCGATGGCTCTTCAGTAGTGTTGGCCGATGGGTTTTCTTCTTCGGGCAGATCGGCGGCTGCTGCATCAACCTCCTCCTCCATAGCTTGATCGTTTAGGAATTCTTCCACGGAGGGGTCTAGCTCGTCAAGATTGGCTTGGTTGTCCGTCTTTGATTTCTTGCTTGGTTTTTGAATTTTCTCTTTTGCTAGCATCTTCCTTTTTGAAGTCTCTTTGACTATCGGCCCTTGGAGCAGCGACGATACCTTCGGGGCAGTAAGGCCGATAGTCGATTCCATAACAGATTTGCCTGACGGAGCCAGGATCAGAGCATAGGATATCTTCTGCCCACTATTACTAATAGATGGCATTGGGGCGTCAGGAACCTGGGGACTAATATTGTCGATGAGCTCTGTCAGATAGAACCTGGCCGATTGGTGGAAGATGTGAGTGGTCCACTCCTGCCACCATGATTGGAAGCTTATATGGATAAAGGCGCTCAACCATAATCGGTCACAATCGCCCAAGTTTGGTGTTCTGATTTCCAAAGCTTTACTCATGATTAGGGCCGATGAGACTGTGCCCCTGCTTTCTAGGAGCCGATGGAAGTGCAGGCTGATAGGAAGTTGCCCAAGCCCGCATTGTCTGGCAGCCACCATGGGGTTGTAAAACTCGTATAACAAGCTGGTGCTTCTGCCTTGAAATATGCCTACTGAGAGCAGGCAAGGAGTGATGCCGATCATGAAGATTTCCCTCGAGACCATGTCATCATTTAGCTGGCTCAGGGTCAGATCGGCAGTGACGGAGCGAGGGGCTCCTCACCGGGAGACCGCGCGGGCCCCCCTTTGCCGGTTCGACCGGGGGCGCTAAGTGAGGTTCTTCGCCCTCGATCTGAGGAACGTCAGCGAGAGAGGAAACGCACAAGACGCGGGCGACGTAGACAGGTTCGGGCCGCTGAGAAGCGTAACACCCTACTCCTGTGTTCTGGTGGATCTGAGGGTCTCCAACAATACAAAGAGAGTTCGGTCTCCAGAGCGTATTCGCCGGAGTCCCCCCCTTCTTTCCTAGGCCTGGGCCTCCTTTTATCTGGCAAGGGGTCACCACATGGGCCTCTAGCTGCCTAAGAAAGAAAACATTCTTTTTACAATCAGGGCTAGTCTACCGCCGGAAGTGACCTCTGACAGGCACGGCACAGGCCTCCTGCCCAGCTTGCCAGCTCTCCCGGTGGACGCCCGTTTCAACCTTCATTAAATGGCAAGCAACTTCCTTGCCATGCCTGCGCTGAAGTCTGGAATGGATCTAACCGGGACTGACATACCAACTCCAGGAGTTAGCACGCCGGCTCCGGCTAGGGACGAGAGCCAGGAGGCTCTCATCATTCTGACGGGACGGGGCGAGGCGTGCCACAGGCCGCCTGTCGCCACCTAACCCGCGATCTGACCGGTCTGTGACCGGTCACGCGCCGCGACCAGTCACGGACCGGATAAGCGTGCGCTGCGCCGCATTAAATGCGGCGTGGCGCGCTCGTCTGATCCGCTATAAATGCGGTTAGGTGAGCCCTGCTGTGCTCACCTAACCCACACACGTGGCGCCAAAATCACAGGGGGTCGGGGCGCCCCAGCCCTCGGGGCCGAAACGGGAGCGGCCCTCGGGCCCGACCCCCCCGAGGGGGTTGGGCCACGTGGGTGACCGCGGCTACTCAAGCCTCTAGTCACGATACCCCCGGTCCCATGTCACCGACAGTAGCCCCCGGCGTTACACCAGGGCGACCGCCCCCCTTGGGGGAAGCGCTCGGGCATGACGCCACTCCTTAGGCCCGGTGACAGGTGGGACCGGCCCCTACAGGCGGGCAGAAACCCAATGGTCACGAATCGCGTGCATCGGCAAGGGAAAACCGACCGATAATAATGAGCGGCCTCTTTAAGACCGCTACATTACTCGAGCAGCGCGCGAATCGGGACGAGCCGGTTCGTTTCGCCTGGGGATATGATGATGGCGCTTTTCACGGTTGGCGAGCGTAATTAATAGGCGCACGATCTGCCCCATCTCAACCGCCACGGCCGCACGTCTGCCGCGTGCGCCGCAAACAGGCGAGTGGGGTTAGTGGAGGCGTGGGCGCGAGAAACGAGGGGGCGAGGTAGTGGGCGCGGGAAGCGAGGAGCCAGGCATAGCGCTGGCAAGAGTATAAAGACGCCGAGGAAGGGATTTGTTTCCTTCCTCTCGCCACTCTTCCCCTTGCCTTCGCCACTTGTGCTCTAACTCTTTGTTTCCTGTGCCCTACCCTTGCCGCACGCGCTCGCTCTCAAGCTCCTCCTCCGCCGGCGCCATGGCACGGGGCTCCGCACCGCTCGACGGTAGCGTGCTGCCGCCTTTCCGCATCACGAGCGAGAGGCAGGCCAGGCTGCCGCGCCAATTCATGCCGGAATCTGCCACCGGCCGGGAGGTGGTCACGCTGGGCGAGGGACGCCCGGCGCCAGACTACCCGGGGCGGTCCGTCTTCTTCCTCTCTTTCGCAATGGCGGGGCTGGTCCTGCCATTCTCCACTTTCTTCATGGACATTCTGGAGTTCTACGATCTCCAGATAGCACACCTCACCCCCAACGCGATAATGACGTTGGCCATCTTCGCACACCTGTGCGAGATGTTTATCGGGGTGCGCCCATCTCTCCGGCTGTTCCGATGGTTCTTCACCGTGCAGCCGGTGTCGCCGCTGACGGTGGTCGGTGGCTGCTACTTCCAGCCGCGGGGGCAGGTGCTGAACCGCTACATTCCCTGCGTCCTCCGCAAGAAGTGGGACGACTGGAAGAGCGATTGGTTCTACACCCCCTTCGCGGACGAAGCGCGCCTCCGACTTCCGAGCCAGCCCCCGGCGCAGGCCTCCAGCTGGCGGGCGGCGGTAGATCTGGGGGACGGCTACGACGCCGTTCTTGACCGCCTGGCGGGTCTGCGATCCCAGGGGCTCACGGGGGACATGGTGTTCGGCGACTACCTTCGTCGCCGGATCGCGCCGCTCCAGCGGCGCGCCCGGGGCGCCTGGGAGTACACCGGGCCCGAGGACCACCTGAGGACCCACCAGGGGCGCAAATGGGACTGGGACCCTGAGGACTTCAGGATGGTGGTCCAACGGGTGCTGAATCTCAGCTCCGTGGAGGAATCCCTCATTCCCCAAGGGGTCTTCCCCCTCTGCTGCGACCCAGAGCGCGCCAACATCCTGGCCATCATGCAGGTGGTCGGGGCGTCGGGGGAGCGGGCCCCCCGAGGCCACGACGGCGCAGGCGGGAGCCGCAGGGGGGAACAATCTACCCCAGGAGGGGTTCGTGCTTCTGGGTCCCGCGACGGGGGCCCGGGGGGCAGCCGCCCTGCCGACGCCAGGGGGAAGAGGAAGCAGGAGGGTACTCCTCCCCCATCTCCTCCCCGAGGGGGCGGGGCGGTGCGTGCCAGCAGCAGGCGCCCAGAGGGTGCCGTGCCGACGCCGCAGCCCGAGGGGGAGCGAAAGAAGAAACGGCTCCGCAAAATGGGGGAGACCGAGCCATGCCGGGGGAGCCTCATCTCGCCCCCGAGGTGGTCGTTCAGCCAACCTCCCCGCAGGTTCGTTCCCGCGCCCATTGCGGCCGTATTCATTCTCCCATCTCCCAAGGCGAGTTTTTACTCACCCGTTTCTTTTTGTCTCTGGTTTTTCTTCTGCCTCAGCGAGATCCCGTTGCGCCCCCCACGCCAATCCAAGTCCGGCCGGTCCGAGGCCGAGGAGACGGCGACCGCGGAGGCCCGGAGGCGGGAGGCTGACCGGCGGGAAGCCGCGGACCGCCTCCGGGAAGCCGAGGAGGCCGCCCAGGAGGCCGCCCGGGTTCGCCAGGCCGAGGAGGCCGCTCGGGAGGAAGCCAGAATCCGCCAGGCCGGGGAGACCGCCCGGGAGGCAGAGGCGGCGCGCGCACGCCAGGCGGCCTGCCAAGCCCCCGACCCGACTCCGCCCGAGGCGACGACGACTTCCGAGGCCACCCACAACGAGGCCGCGGGTGCGCCGCTCAGGCCCGACGCCCCGAGCGACGCTCGGAACGAGCCAGCTTCGGGGGACGCCCCGAGTCCAGCACGCCGATCGGCGGGCCGAGCCGCGCGGCACCCACACCGAGGCGGCTCTCCCCTCTGCCTTCCGCTGCCCCGCTGAGCGCGGAGCCCCTCCTGCAGGCCCTGGCCGCCGCGAACAGCACGGTGCTGGACGGGTTAAGTGCCCAGATGGAGGCCCTGCAGGCGGAGCGGGCGGAGCTCGACGCGGCGTGGGCGCGCGTCGAGGAGGGGCGGCGCTCGGTGGAGGCCATGGTGGAGGCGGGCCGCAAGGCACACCGCCGGCACGCCTCACAGCTCGAGGCCCGTCGCAGGAACCTGGCGGAGATCGCCAGGGAGGAGGAGGAGGAGCGGGAGACCGCCCTCATCGCCACCGCCGTGCTCGACGAGGCGCGGGACGACCTCCGCCTCCAATACGGGAGCCGGGCGGCGGAGCTAGAGGAGAAGCTCGACGCCGCCCGGGGAGTCCTCGACGCCGCCGCTGCCCGGGAACGGCGGGCGGCGGAGAACGAGGCGGCGTCCCGCCAGCGCGAAGAGGCCCTTGAGGCCCGCGTCACGGCGCTGGAGGAGCGCGCCCGCGCCCTGGACGCGAAGGAGAGCGCCCTGGCGGACCGCGATGCCGCCGTCGCCACCCGGGAGGCAACGCTGGCGGCGCACGAGGCCGCCTCCGCCGAAGAGGAGTCCGCACTCCGCCTCCGCGAGGACACGCTCGCCGAGCGGGGGCGAGCTCTCGAGGAGGCCGAGGCCGCGGCGCAGCGGCTGGCGGACAGCATGTTCCTCCGCGAGGCGGCGCGGGAGGAGCAGGCGCGCCGCAATCTGGAAGGCGCCCGCGCCGAGAGGGCCGCGCTGGACCAGCGGGCCGCTGAACTCGAGGCGCGGGCGAAGGAGCTGGACGCGAGAGCGCACAGCGGCGGGGCAGCCGCAGGCCACGGCGACCTAGCCGCCCGCCTCGCAGCCGCCGAGCACTCCGTCGCCGAGCTGCAGGGCGCCCTAGACTCGTCCGCCGGGGAGGTCGAGGCCCTCCGCTTGGCGAGCGAGGTAGGGCCCGGCATGCTTCGGGACGCCGTCTCCCGCCTAGACCGCGCCGGGCGGCAGGCGGGCCTCTGGGGCGGGCGGTACGCGAAGTACGCCGCCAACCAGGGGGGCCTCGCCCAGCGCCTCTCGGAGATGGCCGGGGCCCTCGAACGGCTCCCCGAGGAGCTCGAGGAGACAATCAAGTCATCCTCGAGGGACCTCGCCCGGGGGGCGGTGGAGCTCGTACTGGCGAGCTACCAGGCCAGGGACCCCGACTTCTCCCCGTGGGCAGCGCTGGAAGAGTTCCCTCCCGGAACCGAGGACGACGCGCGCGCGCAGGTCCGGGACGCCGCCGACCACAACGTCCACAGCTTCGAGGGTACGGCCCCTCGGCTCGCGTTCACCCTCGACTCCGACGAGTAGGACGGCGACGACGGTGCGGACGACAGCGACGACGAGGCCGGTGACCCGGGCGCGTCGGAGTGAGCCCCCAGGCCCCCGCCAATCTTAATAATTTTTCCTTCTTCTTTCGAGGCCTTCGAGCCCCCTTCTTGTATAGACTGGTTTAATCTGCAATCAAATAAAGAGGAAATTTCTATGTCAGTTATGTTTGTTGTGCGTATGAGACGAGGACGGTCTGTGCCGCGGTCCTTCTGTATCTTGGCTTGAATAAGGGCTCGTGCCCAGGTCCCAGCCTCAAACGGCGCGGGTCAGAGCTAGTGCCTGGGGAGATCCGCGTGTCGAGACTGGCCAGGCCGGGAGCGCGGTGACCGAGGGTTAGGAGGACCCGATTGTGGGCCTATGCCGATTCCCCCCTGGAGTTCACCGCGCCCCGGGGCACGGCTCGGTTCTGGGCCCCATTTGGCGGTTTTAGCCGGCCCGGGCCACCGAGGGCAGGGTCGAGCACGAGCGTACTGATTCAAGCCAAGATTCTTCAAAAGGAAACGAGAGCACAGACATAGTCCTCAGGAAATCGAAAGTGCTTTTATTGAAATACGGAACAGAAAAAAGATAAGTATATGCATGTGATAGCTCCTGGCCAACCCTGCACGCCCGAGGGGGGTGCGGGGTTGGCCCAAGCCCGAGACATGACACCCGACCCCCATCAGGGGTAGAAGCGACGAAGATGTTCGATGTTCCACGGGTTAGGCAGCTCCGTGCCGTCGCCCGTGGCCAACCGAACCGAGCCCGGCCGGGGGACGCCGATCACTCGATACGGACCCTCCCACATTGGTGAGAGTTTGCTCAGTCCAGCACGCGTTTGGACGCGGCGTAGGACGAGGTCGTCGACGCAGAGTGATCGGGCCCGGACGTGGCGCTGATGGTAGCACCGCAGGCTCTGTTGGTAGCGCGCGGCTCAGAGGGCCGCGCGCCGCCTTCGCTCTTCTAGATAGTTGAGGTCGTCTTGGCGAAGCTGATCTTGATCAGCCTCGCAATACATGGTGGCCCGAGGTGACCTCAGGGTGAGCTCAGATGGGAGGACCGCCTCCGCGCCGTAGACGAGGAAGAAAGGTGTTTCCCCGGTTGCTCGGCTTGGCGTGGTTCGGTTCGCCCAGAGCACCGCTGGCAGCTCCTCGATCCACGAGTTGCCGTGCTTCTTGAGGATGTTGAAGGTCTTGGTTTTGAGGCCCTTGAGGATTTCTGCATTGGAGTGCTCCACCTGGCCGTTGCTTCTGGGGTGGGCAGGTGAGGCAAAGCAGAGCTTGATGCCCATGTCTTCACAGTAGTCGCCGAAGAGCTCACTAGTGAACTGGGTGCCGTTATCCGTAATAATACGGTTAGGCACCCCGAACCGAGCAGTGATGCCCTTGATGAATTTTAGCGCCGAGTGCTTATCGATCTTGATGACCGGATAAGCCTCGGGCCACTTAGTGAACTTGTCGACAGCGACATACAGATACTCGAACCCGCCCGGGGCCCGCCTGAACGGACCCAGGATATCGAGCCCCCAGACAGCAAATGACCACGAGAGAGGTATGGTCTGCAGGGCCTGGGCCGACTGATGCATTTGCTTGGCGTGGAACTGGCACGCCCTGCACCGCCGGACCAGGTCAACCGCATCGTTGAGAGCCGTCGGCCAATAGAAACCCTGGCGAAAGGCCTTGCCAACCAAGGTGCGCGAGGCGGAGTGGGCTCCACACTCGCCTTCATGGACATCGGCGAGAAGCTCGATGCCTTGTTCCCGAGGAATGCACTTCAGGAGGACTCCGTTAGCCCCGCGCCGATAGAGGGTCCCTTCCACCAGCACGTAGCGCTTGGAGATGCGATGGACGCGTTCACTCCCTTCGCGGTCCTCGGGTAGAGTCTTATCTATGAGGTACGCCTGGATCTCAGTGATCCAAGCAATCAATCTAGGGGAGCTGGGAGCGCTCCCCTCGGGTCCCAAGGCCTGGACTCCGACGGGCCTCGGGGGCCGTTCAAGCGCGTCCGTCTCCCCTAGGGGGTCGGGTCGCGCCGACGGCTGGGCAAGCCTTTCTTCAAAGGCGCCCGGTGGGGTCTGGGCTCGCGAGGAAGCGAGCCTTGAGAGTTCGTCGGCGACCGCGTTATCCCGCCTGGGCACATGCCGAAGCTCTATCCCGTCGAAATGGCGCTCCATACGCCGCACCTGGCGGACGTAGGCGTCCATCTGCGGGTCAGAGCACCGGTACTCCTTACAGACCTGGTTAACGACCAACTGGGAGTCGCCTAACACCAGGAGGCGGCGGATCCCCAGTCCAGCCGCCACTCTGAGTCCCGCAAGGAGTCCCTCGTACTCTGCCATATTGTTGGTCGCCCGAAAGTCGAGGCGGACCAGGTATCTGAGGACGTCTCCGCTCGGCGAGGTCAAAGTGATCCCCGCACCGGCGCCCTGAAGAGACAGGGAGCCGTCGAACTGCATCACCCAGTAGGCGGTGTGAGGCAGCTGCGAGGGGCCCGGGCTGGCCTCGGGGGCGGGGACGGGCTCGGGAGCTGGGGTCCACTCTGCTACAAAGTCGGCGAGGGCCTGGCTCTTGATCGCGTGGCGCGGTTCAAAGCGCAAATCGAATTCAGAGAGTTCGATTGCCCATCTCACCACTCGTCCAGTACCCTCTCGGTTATGCAAGATTTGGCCGAGGGGGTAAGACGTAACCACCGTGACCCCCACGCACATCTTCTTGGGTCGGAGGCGTTGACGAGGGAACGGCGGACGAACGGCGTGTATCAGCCGTCGTTCGCCGTGCCCTCCGCCTCGACAACATGGAGCCGGCGGCGGCAGCGCCAGAGGTCCCGGCGGCGGAGGACCGCCCGCCGGCGCCTAGGCGCTGCTGCGTCGTCGTGGCCAAGTTGGCCACGTCATCCAGCCAACGCCGGGCTGGAGTCTCTGGATCGGGGCCGACGGGCGGGTGACGCAGGAGCGCGCCCGCAGCCTGGAGCGCGCCCTGGGGCGTGCCGCCGTCCTTGTAGACGAGGCGGCGACGCGCCCCGCCTCGCCGTCCTTCCCCGTCACCCGCGAGCGGCGAGGTCGCGGATCCTTCGACCTCCTCGAGCGCCTTCCCCCGCCCAAGACTTCGGCGAGAGGGGGACGGTGTTGACGCCAAATCCGTACCGATGAGGATCCGGCGTGCGGACACACGAAGGCCTGGGAGATCTGCTTAGCTCCAGTGCAGGTCCTAAAATTGATGGAGCGCGGGCGTGCCAGTCAGTTTGATCCTGCCACTGACAAAATATGCAAAACAACATAACAGAAAATCTATCGGCCGATAGGCCGATAGGGCAAAAACGTATCGGCCGATAGGCCGATAGCCAAAACAACCGATCGGCCGATGAGCCGATGGCACAATTCCAGCCGATGTACTGAACAAATATCTATATAGAGACGATCGGCTGACGATAACATGATGATGTAGCAATATGATATAGCATAATCCAGATAAATATAAGATAAACATTGATATGAAGATTAAAGCACACATCGGCCAGAAGTCCGATGGTATAAACTCTCAACAAGCAGATAAACAATATATACTCTGTTGTCATCGGCCAGATCCAATCTATATGTAAAACTCTTGGGCCGATGCAACGTCCAGATAACTCACCGGCTGAAACCCCGATGAAACCCTTATTGGCAGTCAATAAGCAGGCTAGAGATTACGGTTCTAATCACGACTTAGTAGGTCAAACCGAACTGATGCAGCACTAAGTATGAGAAGAAACGTAAGACCTAGACAATCAAGCCCTTGACTGATTTTCAGGGTGGTGGATACCTTAGCCAATCTAATCTAGCAAGGTAATTTAGTCAATACCGGCATAAACCCTAAAGCGAATCTCGGCCGATAAGACTAAATCGAGAAGCCGAACCAGATTGACTAAGATATATGATAATAGGTGCTTACGTTGTTGAGATCAGAACGACGAAGCCCTAGCCCCGACAACGCAGGCAACCATAACGAGACTTACCCCTCGTGAGAAGGGCATGAACTCGCCGAAGAAGACGAAAGTAAAAGGTTGGCGATGCGCCGAAGTTGTATTGATCGTGTGATAAAAATTACATGAACTACGGGCTTACATATTTATACCCATAGGCTAACAAAAATCCTAACAGAATACGACTCAAACTTTCCTAAAGATAAGAAGGAAACTAACAAACTTATCCTAATTAAAAGATACAAGCCGCATCCTCCTCAAATTCGGTCTTCTCTGGATAAGATCTTCCCGAATCTAACAAGAATCCGACTGCTATTGGTGGTTGGTTCGAGATAACCCCCATCGGCCGATGTAGAACTCTAGGCCGATATTAGCTTTGAGCCGATATAGATCCTGGGCCGATGAGGACTTCGGGGCTTACCAAATTCTGGTGTTAACAGACGGCGGGGTGCGAGCCCGACGGCGCGGGTTCTGCTCCCTGTCATCACCGCTAGCGCTCGGAGAGAGGCTGTGCGCCACTGCCCGTTCGGCCATAGGGCCGACCGGGCGAAGCTTGGCACACACGAAAGGGGATGAGGGCTCGGAAAGGCACGCGCGCCCCCTACCTGGCGCGCCAGATGACGGAGCGAGGGGCTCCTCACCGAGAGACCACGCGGGCCCCCCTTTGCCGGTTCGGTCGGGGGCGCTAAGTGAGGTTCTTCGCCCTCGATCTGAGGAACGTCAGCGAGAGAGGAAACGCACAAGACGCGGGCGACGTAGACAGGTTCGGGTCGCTGAGAAGCGTAACACCCTACTCCTATGTTCTGGTGGATCTGAGGGTCTCCAACAATACAAAGAGAGTTCGGTCTCCAGAGCGTATTCGCCGGAGTCCCCCCCCTTCTTTCCTAGGCCTGGGCCTCCTTTTATCTGGCAAGGGGTCACCACATGGGCCTCTAGCTGCCTAAGAAAGAAAACATTCTTTTTACAATCAGGGCTAGTCTACCGCCGGAAGTGACCTCTGACAGGCACGGTACAGGCCTCCTGCCCAGCTTGCCAGCTCTCCCGGTGTGTTGATGACGGATTTCGGTAATCGACTCGGAAAGGAAAGAGGAAACCGAAGCAGAGAGGAAGGATTGAGTTGGAGTCGGACCAGGCTTCGTATCGGACCCGGTAACCGTATCGGACTGGGGAGGTGTTGCCATAAAGAGCGTATCGGCCGATACGGATTTGGTTTGGTCATGGGCCGATGCGGGTTGTGAGTTGGCAGTGTCAATGTGGGTTTGGTCTGGGATCAAAGTAAGCTTCAAGGAAGTTGCCAAATAGAGATAAAGCTCGGTTTTAGGCAATTGTATCTTGTAAATTAAGTAGTGTAGATCTAATCTGTGGCTTAAGTCTGCCGCAAGGATTTGTTTGTTAGTTGTAGATAAGATCGTGCCCTACAAGGGTTCTGTTGTAACCTCGGGTATAAATATCCCGATAGTTTGTACATGTAAACTCTCTCTCAATCAATCACACAATCGAATCAATCTACTTTCGGCGCATCGCCAACCCTCGCAAGAGGTCTTCTTCAACGAGTTCTTGCTTCCTCAGAGCAGAGGTAAGAACTCGTCCCCGACGATCTGCATTGTCGGGGCTAACGTGTCGCTTTAGACACGTTAAGCCTCGATGATGTGATCGTCGATTATCATGTCTTGGATAGTTTTGACAGGTATCTTGATTAAGCCTTGCCAGCGGTTTACTCGCTTTAGGGTTTATTGCCGACGATGGTTTAATTCTTATGCTTGGCTAGATTGTTCAATGCAGCTGCCATCCCCAAAAGCAATCGACGACTTGATTTTCTTTGTGTTAAGTCTCAATTCACACTTCGAGTTGCCATCGACCTTAGTCCTGTTTTGAGATCTAACACAAAGCCTGTTTTCGGTTGTAATTAAGGATAGTACCGGGGTTTTAGCCGGTCTTATCTAACATATGCAATTGCTTTATATTTCTTGCATATGTTTGCCACTTATATGTGCAGATCGATGAGTATAAATATGTCGATCGTGAAGTAATCTTAAGATTTCTTTATGGTTGATGTGTTTATATTGGCCGATTGGTTCGTATAAGGTTGCACTAGAGTACTAGCTGGTGTAGTTATCTTTGTCATCCTTATCGGCCGGTATTATTAGTTGAGGTCTACATATCAATGAAGGCCGATAAGATTAGATTCATGTCTTACTTATTTTCTAAGTGAGCCGATATAGCTTTGCCCTATCGGCTGGGCTATGACAATGTGTCATCGGTCTGCTGACCGATCGGCCATTGTTCTCTGACTTGGTTCACTTGTTTCTTGTTGATTGCAGATCAAATCAACTGGCACGCTCTACTTACGACTAGGCAAGCCATTTGGACCTGCACTGGAGTTAAGCAGATCTCCCAGGCCGCCGTGGTAACGCGGAACCCGTTTGGTTGCTGGACGGGTCGAAATTCTGCGCCAACACGCTTTTGGCACGCCTGGTGGGACCTCAAGAACACAAGCTTCTCACCAGCAACAAGAACACCTCGAGATGTCGAAGCAGGCCGAGATCGTCGAGGAGAACGTCATTCCTGTGACCGCCGACCAGCTCAGCGCAGAACAAAAAGCTGAGATGGATAGTCTGGTCGCGCAGTTCCAGAATATGTACCTGCAAACATATTCTAGGACTCGGCAGGGCACCTTGATTCAAAAGTCCAAGGTGGTCATGCCGAGTTCTGGAGATGGAGCTGGAACGTCGGCGGCGGCGCACGATCACGCCGTCAAAACTGAAGACACTGCAGCGCCGACGTTGCAAGACCGAATCGACTCCGCAGTTCACTCTGCGCTAGTCAACCAGTCGGGGATCCTGGTGAACACGTTGACCAATACGGTCAAGTCGATCCTGGATGGTTCAATCCATCAGTACAAGCCTCAAGGCCCGATTTACCTGCCAGAAAATAAGTTCCCTGCCTATCGGACCTTGAGGAACGACCTGAGCACGGCTCAGCCGACAGCGCCGATGCCACCTCCATCGGCGCAACCAACAACGACCCTGCCGCTGGTCCTCACCAAGCAGGCGGGAGGAAGCCCTCAGCACATCACGGAGGAGCAGTACGCTCAATGGACCAAGGGGAAGCAACCGGTGGTTGAGCCGATGCAGCAAGTTCCTGTCCACCAGCCATCGGCCGGACAACCGCAAGCCCCGGCGTTCAATAGTCCTCCACTTCAAGCTGCATACAACGTGCCGCAAGGCTATCAGCAGTACACCGCAGGGCAGTACGGCGCGCAGAACCTGGATCACCACTATCAACCGTACTCCCCCAGGCACTATCAAGCAGAGGGCCTCCAACAATCCTACCAGCAGGACCTCCCGCATCGGCCCGCAGGATACTGGGCTGACATGATAGCCGAAGTGATGCGAGATCAATTCGGCTTGAAGCCCAAAGAGAACTCTACAGTGTATCGGCACCCGTATCCCGAGGAATTTGACAGGGTACCATTGCCGGGCCGATACAAGATCCCGGATTTCTCCAAGTTTTCGGGACAGGACAACGTCTCGACATATGAGCATGTCAGCCGATTCTTAGCGCAGTGCGGGGAGGCATCGGCTATCGAGGCGTTGAGGGTGAGGTTTTTCCCTCTGTCCTTATCAGGGTCTGCATTCACATGGTTCTCTTCCTTGCCCTGCAATTCCATCAGAGGATGGATAGATCTGGAGAAACAGTTTCATAGATATTTCTACAATGGTGTACAAGAGATGAAACTGTCGGATCTGACTGCCATCAGGCAGCGAGTGGATGAATCGGTCCCTGAGTACATACAGAGGTTCAGAGACATACGCAACAGATGTTATAGCCTCACTCTGACCGATTCCCAGTTGGCCGACCTGGCATTTCAGGGATTGCTAGGGCCGATACGCGAGAGGTTCTCTTCGCAGGAATTTGACAGCCTCGCTCAGCTGGCACAACGTGTATCGGCCCACGAGCAGCGATTCCAGGAGGCAAAGAAGTTCGCAAAAAAGATTAACACTGTTTATCAGTACGCCTCCGACGATGAAGACGATGAAGACGCTGATGTCGACCTAGCCGAGTGGGCCCGGATGAAGAAATCAACAACTTGCCAGTGGGCCAAGAAAGGAGATAAGGAAGATAAATATGATTTCGACATCAACAAGGCCGATAAGATATTTGACCTGCTGTTGCAAGAAAAGCAGATTCAGCTGCCAGTAGGTCACGTATTGCCATCGGCCGAAGACATCAAGAAAAGGAGATATTGCAAGTGGCACAATTCCTATTCACACCATACGAATGAATGCAAGATCTTCCGGCAACAAATCCAATCGGCCATCGAGCAGGGCAGAATTAAAATCGATGATGCCAAGCGGCCGATGAAGATTGAAGGCCACCCGTTCCCAGTCAACATGGTGCGGGCGGACAGGGCCGATGGCGGTGGTCATCGGACTGGCAAGCGGCCTCATCAGACCTCTGAGGGTCTGATCAGAAAATATCAGCGGAGGCGGGAGGAACAAGCTCAAGACCAAGCCGATCAAGACAACTCCTACGACCCACACTGGGAGTGCGAGTTTTTTCGCTTCTGCTGGAATGAAGGGATGAGGTTGCCATCTATCCAGGAGTGCCCTGCATGCAGTGGTACAGAAGATTCTTATCAGGGCAGCTCAAGCAGACAAACGCATCGGCCGGCCAAGCAACGGAAATCTGTACATGAAAGGCTGGGGCCGATGCACCAAGATCAACACGATGAAGATGAGGAGCAAGTCCAGAACCCCCAATGGTGCCCAAGCGACGTATTCACCAAGACACAGAAGCGGCGGGTTCAGAGGTTGAGGAGGAAAGAGCAAATCCAAGAGCAACAAGCTGAAATACCCCATCGGCCAACCAAGACCAGAAAAGAGTGGAGAATAAAATCCACGGTGACCAAGGCCGATGAGGGCACCTCCAATACAGCTCAGGGCTACTCAGCTTCAAAAGGTAAGAAAACGGCATCGGCGCCTGTTAACATGGTGTTTATATTGCCAGCAGAATACAGTGTGCAGGCGGCCGATGAAGCAATGGCTGATGAAGAACAAAGTTCAGCCAGGCTACGGTTGTCACCAGATCAAGCCACCTTCGACAAACCAGTTGACGCCAGCTACAGACACCTACGGCCGTTGTACATCAAAGGATTCATCAACGGGCGGCCGATGACGAAGATGCTGGTCGATGGTGGCGCAGCAGTCAATTTAATGCCATACACAACCTTCAGGAAGCTTGGAAAAGTACCTGAGGATCTTATCAAGACAAATATGGTATTAAAGGACTTCGGTGGCAACGCGTCCGAGGCGAAGGGGGTCCTGAACGTGGAGCTCACCGTGGGCAGCAAAACAATCCCCACCACCTTCTTCGTCTTCGATGGAAAGGGTTCCTACAGCTTGTTGTTGGGACGAGATTGGATCCATGCAAATTGCTGTGTCCCTTCAACAATGCACCAATGCCTCATGCAATGGCAAGGAGACCAAGTCGAGATCGTGCAGGCCGATCGGTCAGTACATGTCGCCAATGCCGATCTCGCAGTTTGGGAGATGGAGGGAATCGACTGCTTGTCCGGGCGAGTCTGGGACGCCGATTTCCTCAAGGTAACCGACTGCGACATCGAGGCAATTGAAGACCAAGACCAGCGGTTACTTTAGCGAAGATGCACCATCCGCCGTTGACAATGACCTCTACACAGATGACGCGGTGGATGAGTTAGACGGCAAGTTGGGACAAGGTTTTACGTCGGCCGATGAATTGGAAGAAATTGATATAGGAATAGGTGATAGGCCTAGGCCGACGTATGTAAGCGCTAATTTGCCAAAGGAATACAAGAATAATTTGATAGATCTTTTGAAAGAATTCAGAGATTGTTTTGCATGGGAATACCATGAGATGCCAGGATTAAGCCGATCGATTGTAGAACATCGGCTACCAATCAAACAAGGCTATCGGCCTTTTAAGCAAGCTCCTCGGAGGTTTAAGGCCGATATGCACGAAGCCATAAAAGCAGAGATCACAAGACTTTACGACGCCAACTTTATCAGGCCCTGCCGATACGCGGAGTGGGTCTCCAACATAGTTCCGGTATTGAAAAAGAACGGCAAGCTAAGGGTATGCGTCGATTTCAGAGATCTAAATAAGGCGACGCCCAAAGACGAGTACCCTATGCCGTTGGCCGATTTGCTAGTCGACGCTGCTTCTGGGCATAAGATCATTAGTTTCATGGACGGAAACGCGGGTTACAACCAGATCTTTATGGCTAAAGAGGACATTCATAAGACAGCCTTCAGGTGCCCAGGGGCAATCGGCCTATATGAATGGGTCGTCATGACATTTGGTTTGAAGAATGCTGGAGCTACGTATCAGAGGGCTATGAATTACATTTTTCATGATCTTATTGGCTCTCTGATTGAAGTTTATATAGACGATGTCGTCGTAAAGTCAAGAGAACATGATATGCACTTGGCCGACTTACGCAAGGTACTAGAAAGGGCAAGGAAATATGGTTTGAAGTTGAACCCTAACAAATGTGCCTTTGGCGTATCGGCCGGTCAGTTTTTGGGTTTCTTGGTCCATGAAAGGGGGATTGAAATCACACAGAAGAACATCGATGCCATCAAGAAAATCAAGCCTCCAGAAAACAAGACCAAGTTACAGTCTCTGCTTGGCAAGATCAACTTCGTCCGGCGTTTTATATCAAATTTGTCGGGCCGTATAGAGCCATTCACTCCACTGTTGAAAATAAAGGACGACGAAGAATTCATATGGGGTGACAAGCAACAGAAAGCGCTAGACGATATCAAAGAATATTTAACTTCTCCGCCGGTCTTAATTCCTCCACAAAAAGGAGTCCCATTCAAATTGTACTTGTCAGCCGATGAGAAATCCATCGGCTCAGTCTTGGTTCAAGATGTTAACGGCAAGGAAAGAGCTATTTTTTATCTCAGCAGGAGAATGTTAGACGCTGAGACAAGGTACACGCCGGTGGAGAAATTATGCCTTTGTTTATATTTTTCATGTACTAAATTGAGGCATTACCTGCTTTCCAACGAGTGCATAGTGGTGAGCAAGGCCGATGTGATGAAATACATGCTATCGGCCCCTGTGTTGAAAGGACGAGTCGGGAAGTGGATCTTTGCTTTAACAGAGTTTGATCTTCGATATGAATCGGCCAAAGCGATCAAAGGACAAGCCCTGGCCGATTTCATCGTTCAACATAGAGATGACTCAGTTGCATATGCAGACATTGTGCCGTGGACGTTATATTTCGATGGATCCGTCTGCAGACACGGTTGCGGTATCGGCCTAGTCATCATATCCCCTCGGGGGGCAAGTTTTGAGTTCGCTTTCACTATCAAGCCTTATTATACCAACAATCAAGCAGAATATGAAGCGGTGCTTAAAGGCTTGCAGTTATTACAAGAAGTCGAGGCCGATGCCGTGGAAATCATTGGTGATTCACAGCTAGTAATTAGTCAACTTTCTGGGGAGTATGAGTGCAGAGACGATATTCTCAAAGTCTACAATGAGGAGTGCAAAGAGTTATTACACGGTTTCCGGATCGTAACGATGAGGCACATACCCAGGAAGCAGAATTTCGAAGCCAATGATTTAGCTCAGGGGGCATCGGGATACAGGCCGATGGCTAAAGACGTTCCAATTCAGATTGCTCTCGTGCACGCCGATGACTGGAGGTTTGATATCATTGAGTATTTGAGAAACCCTTCCCAATCGGCGTCACGCAGAATGAAATATAAAGTTTTACACTATGTCTTATTGGACGATAACCTATATTATCGGACGGTTGATGGTGTCCTACTCAAATGCCTAGGTCCTGAGGAGGCTAAAACCGTTATGAGCGAAGTACATGAAGGGATTTGTGGCACCCATCAATCGGCCCATAAAATGAAATGGCTGATGAAGCGCGTCGGATATTTTTGGCCAACCATGCTAGAAGATTGCTTCAAGTATTATAAAGGATGTCAGGATTGTCAGAAATTTGGAGCAATTCAGAGAGCACCGGCATCGGTTATGCATCCAATCATAAAGCCGTGGCCGTTTCGAGGATGGGGAATAGATATGATCGGCCAGATTAACCCACCATCAAGTAAGGGACACAAGTATATATTAGTGGCTACAGATTACTTCACAAAGTGGGTTGAGGCCGTTCCTCTCAAGAAGGTTGATTCCAAAGACGCTATTCAGTTCGTCAAGGAGCATATCATATATCGGTTTGGGTTACCTCAGACAATAACTACAGATCAGGGATCAATCTTCGTGTCCGACGAGTTCGTCCGATTTGCTGACAGCATGGGCATCAGATTACTCAATTCTTCTCCTTACTACGCGCAGGCTAATGGGCAGGCAGAGGCTTCCAACAAGTCTTTAATCAAATTAATCAAGAGGAAAATTGACGAACAGCCGAGGCAATGGCATACAACGCTGGCCGATGCCCTTTGGGCGTATCGGATGGCTTGCCATGGTGCAATCCAAGTGCCTCCCTATCAGCTGGTCTACGGGCATGAAGCTGTACTGCCGTGGGAAACCGCCATCGGCTCAAGAAGGATTGCTTTGCAAGACGACTTGACAGCCGATGAGTACCATAATCTTATGGTTGATGAATTGGATGATTTGGCACATGTTCGATTACGGGCCTTAGAGAAAATCAAGCGTGATAAAGATAGAGTAGCCCGTCATTATAATAAAAAGGTCGTTGCCAAATCGTTTGAGGAAGGAGACCTTGTATGGAAATTAATAATGCCGATTGGCTCCAGAGATAATAAATTCGGCAAATGGTCACCTAATTGGGAAGGCCCCTTTCGAATTCATCGATGTGTTCCTCACAATGCCTATCTGCTCAAGGGATTAGATGGCGAGATTTATGGACGAGCTCTCAATGGCAAATACTTGAAACAATATTATCCCAGTATCTGGATTGACTCATGATCGGCCCTCTAGCCGATTTATGATTACAGCCGATGTAGTCAAGCATCGTCTTTAGATGGCCGGTAAATACTATCGCCCTTAGTTCAAAATTTCAGAATATGAGCCCTCATCTTCCAAAATTTGGGGGGCATATATATATACAGGAATTTTCAAGGATTTTTCAGTTTGGCGATTGACTTCGGCTCTCTGGCCGATGAGATTGTTTATAATGAGAATTTTCAAGGATTTTTCAGTTTGGCGATTGACTTCGGCTCTCTGGCCGATGAGATTGTTTATAATGAGATTGTTCATATTAAAGATATATGCGTCTGGAATTTTCAAGACAAATTCGGCTGCACGGCCGATAAGGTGTGAGAGGATTTCAGAAGCAATAAATTAGGCTGGAATTTTCAAAACAAATTCGGCTGCATGGCCGATAAGGTGTATGGTTATACATTATAGAAATAACATATGCTACATCACCCTATGAAGTCTGCAATAGCAGCAATGGCTTTACGACGAATCTGCTCAACGTCTTCGATAGCCTGGGCATCATCGGCCATCGTCCCTGGGATTGGTTTCAGTGATTTGCTTAGGGTCGCGAGGTACTTGGCCGATGCCTTGAGCTTTGCCGTCTGATCTTCTATGACCTTGGGTGATGCAGCTATCCCGGCTTCGACTTCCTGGATTTCTTGGCGTGTAGTGGCCAGCTTCGATTCTAGCTCTGCCTCGAGGCGACGGAGTTCTTCAAGCCTATTTTTCAGCACAATCGGCTCCACCGCTAGCTCGTCCAACCTGGTCTTATCGGCGTTCACTTGAGCTTTGCTAGCGGACAGGGCCGATTCTAGTTGTTCACGCTGTCGTCGTTCTGCAAGCCTTTCTTTTGCTCTGAAAAGCTTGAATCGGTATTGTTCCAGGAAGATGGCCGGCGTGAGGATTTCCATCAGGTCTTCGGGCAGTTCGTCTTGGATTTCTTGTACCCTGACTCTGATGGAGGAGCAGTCTTCTACCAAACACTCCAGCGAGGCTTCTAGCCAATTCCCAATATCGGTCAGCCGGCTCTTTAGGTCATCAGAGATTGGTGCCCTGGCTGTGCTGGGTAACTCCTTGTCCTCATCATCAAGAAACTGGCCGATATCAAAGGAGAACATGTCGGCTAGGTTCTGCAAGTATCAACATGGGTCGAGGTTAGCCTTGTTAATCAGAGATCGGCAGAAAGAGGATCAGGGTAACCGTGGGTACCTGTTTTGGAGCATTGGTGGTGCTTGCATCGGCCTCCCTTTGCTTTGTCGACACAGTAGGCGAGGGGGTTGGCCGATGTGGTGAAGGTGATGGAGCCCTAGGCTGAAAAAGCAAGAAATTGGTGAATAGGGTTATATGATTAGAAAAATAATGCAAAAAATCAACTCTTACCGAGACAGTCGGAGAGGGTGGTGGAGAAGGAGAAGGGGTTCTCAATCGTGCCTTGGCTCGTTCGCATCGTTGCAGAGTTGTTTTCTTGGATCTTGGCAAAGGGGCCGATTGAGCTCTCTCCTTTAACACAGATGACACCGCAGCCTGAAAAGGATATGAAGTTAAAGTGTGACAGCACAAGGGGATTATGTAAACACAGGGAAGGGATTATATTGACCTTGCGAACTGCATGTCTGGTTCTTCTTGGTTGCGGGGCATCATCTTGGTCATCGGCCGGTGGGATCTCCGTAGCTTCGGCCGATGGTTCTTGGGTGGTCTCGACCGACGGGTTTTCTTCTTCATGCGCATCGGCCGCTGCTGCATCGACTTCTTCCTCCATCACTTGTTCTTCGAGGAATTCTTCAAAGGAGGGGTCCAGCTCTTCGGCATCGGCCTGGTCATCGGTTTTAGCCTTTTTGCTGGCTTTCTGTGATTTGCCTTTAGCCGGCGCTTTTCTCTTGGGGTTTTCTTTAGGCATCGGACCTTGGAGAAGTGACGCCACTTTTGGGGCAGTGAGGCCGATGATGGATTCCAGAACGGTTGACCCCGATGGAGCTATGGCTTGAGCGTAGAAGATCTTCCGTCCACTGTTGCTCACAGATGGAATCGGCTCATCTGGGACTTGAGGGCTGATGCCTTGGATAAGTTCTGTTACATAGAACCTGGCCGATTGATGAAAGATGTGAGCGGCCCACTCTTGCCACCAAGTTTGGAAGTTAATGTGCACGAAGGCATTCAGATGCAGCCGATCGCAGTCACCAAGATTGGGGAGCTTGATTTCCATTGCTTTGTTCATTATCAGGGCCGATGGGACTGTGCCTCTGCTCTCTAGGAGCTTATGAAGATGCAAGCTAATGGGAAGTTGTCCGAGCCCGCATTGTCTAGCAGCTGTCGTTGGGGTGTAAAACTCATAGGACAAGCTGGTGCTCCTTCCCTGAAAGACGCCTACTGGGAGCAGGCATGGAGTAAGGCCGATCATGAATAATTCCCTCGATTCCATGTCATCATTTATTAAGCTCAGTTGCAGATCGTCTGGAAGCTCGAAGTCTTGGTTCGATGTATATACAAACATATCCATCTTGGCTGATGGAGGGCCGGTGAAGAAACGGATGAACCATGTAGCCATGTCATCGGCCGATTGATCTGCACCGGAGTAGACGGAGGCTGCTTCCCCATAGGACATGCATCTTCTGTTCCTGGGGTCTTCGTGATCGGCATATTTTGATGGGAAGCGAGAATCTGATAGAGGTGGCCGATCAACCATGGTGTTGGTGTATATGGTTAGCCAGAGTTGAATGAACCACCATGGTCCTCCATGAGCCACAGTCTGTTTTAGCATCAAGTCTTGTGTGGAAACATGGAGTAGCCGATATACAGCTCCTAGAAGGTATCGGCCCAAGGGGATTTGTCTCTTGTCGACCAAAACTTGAGCCAAGTGTTGACAGTTTGTAGTGGGGCCACAGGTCGATCCGCAGAAGACAAATCTCTCCAACCACAATGTCAGGAAAGCTACGTGTTCTCGCTCTGAGACCGATCCCTGTTCCATGTGTTCAGAGATATATCCGGACCAGCCTCCGATTTTCTTGGTCTTCAACTTGTGGCTGCTGTTTACCAGGAGGTTGAAGGGGTTGATCTCGGAGCTGATATCCAATCCTGTGAGTACCTTGATATCTATGAGGGTTGGGGTCATCGGACCTTGCTTGAACATAAAGGCGTTCAAGGTACTTGACCAGAAATAGCTGGCAGCTGACATTAGTGGCTCATTCTTCTTGGTGTCGGCCAGGGACAGAGTTATGCATTGGCCGATTCCAATCTCGTCCCAGTGGACTTGTTTCACGGCAGCAATCCTTTTGTGCCAGGTCCTGTATCCGTTTAGCTTTGATGGCCATGACCTGAAGGTGTGCTTCCACGCCGAGACAGTGGGCTTGGCTTGCCTGAAAGGAATTATGTCTGTTTCGGCGTTGATTAGCCAGGTTGGGTCGCAGTCGCCCATGGGGCCCAGGAGAAAGCGATGGGATTTATCGTCGGTGGGAATCAAGATTTGGTTTTTGAAGACCTAAATCGTGAGAACAACGATGAAAATATAAGGCCTGAGGGGGGCAGAAAGTAAAAACCTAACTTGGGGAAATCGGCGAAAAAGGTAATAATGCGGGCTTTGAAGGAATTGACTTACCGCAGGGATCTCGGAGGCGTAGAACGGGGCGGAGGCCATCGTTGTTGTTGGAGGGGTCGCTGTGAAGGGGGTCGATGTTGACGAGACGCCGAGGGGTCGCCGGAGTTGAAGAACACGAGGAGTTTGTTGAATCGGCGGCGAAAGGATTCGAATCTGGATCTGTGCGGTTTTCGGGTTAGACCTAGCAAAAAGTCGATGAGTTCCCTGGAGCTAATTCCGCCACATTATATAATGAAGCGGAATTGGGGGGCATGTGTTGATGACGGATTTTGGTAATCGACTCGGAAAGGAAAGAGAAAACCGAAGCAGAGAGGAAGGATTGAGTTGGAGTCGGACCAGGCTTCGTATCGGACCCGGTAACCGTATCGGACTGGGGAGGTGTTGCCATAAAGAGCGTATCGGTCGATACGGATTTGGTTTGGTCATGGGCCGATGCGGGTTGTGAGTTGGCAGTGTCAATGTGGGTTTGGTCTGGGCTCAAAGTAAGCTTCAAGGAAGTTGCCAAATAGAGATAAAGCTCGGTTTTAGGCAATTGTATCTTGTAAATTAAGTAGTGTAGATCTAATCTGTGGCTTAAGTCTGCCGCAAGGATTTGTTTGTTAGTTGTAGATAAGATCGTGCCCTACAAGGGTTCTGTTGTAACCTCGGGTATAAATATCCCGATAGTTTGTACATGTAAACTCTCTCTCAATCAATCACACAATCGAATCAATCTACTTTCGGCGCATCGCCAACCCTCGCAAGAGGTCTTCTTCAACGAGTTCTTGTTTCCTCAGAGCAGAGGTAAGAACTCGTCCCCGACGATCTGCATTGTCGGGGCTAACGTGTCGCTTTAGACACGTTAAGCCTCGATGATGTGATCGTCGATTATCATGTCTTGGATAGTTTTGACAGGTATCTTGATTAAGCCTTGCCAGCGGTTCACACGCTTTAGGGTTTATTGCCGACAATGGTTTAATTTTCATGCTTGGCTAGATTATTCAATGCATCTGTCATCCCCAAAAGCAATCGACGACTTGATTTTCTTTGCGTTAAGTCTCAATCCACACTTTGAGTTGCCATCGACCTTAGTCCTGTTTTGAGATCTGACACAAAGCCTGTTTTCGGTTGTAATTAAGGATAGTACCGGGGTTTTAGCCGGTCTTATATAACATATGCAATTGCTTTATATTTCTTGCATATGTTTGCCACTTATATGTGCAGATCGATGAGTTTAAATATGTCGATCGTGAAGTAATCTTAAGATTTCTTTATGGTTGATGTGTTTATATTGGCCGATTGGTTCGTATAAGGTTGCACTAGAGTACTAGCTGGTGTAGTTATCTTTGTCATCCTTATCGGCCGGTATTATTAGTTGAGGTCTACATATCAATGAAGGCCGATAAGATTAGATTCATGTCTTACTTATTTTCTAAGTGAGCCGATATAGCTTTGCCCTATCGGCTGGGCTATGACAATGTGTCATCGGTCTGCCGACCGATCGGCCATTGTTTTCTGATTTGGTTTACTTGTTTCTTGTTGATTGCAGATCAAATCAACTGGCACGCTCTACTTACGACTAGGCAAGCCATTTGGACCTGCACTGGAGTTAAGCAGATCTCCCAGGCCGCCGTGGTAACGCGGAACCCGTTTGGTTGCTGGACGGGTCGAAATTCTGCGCCAACACGGTGGACGCCCGTTTCAACCTTCATTAAATGGCAAGCGACTTCCTTGCCATGCCTGCGCTGAAGTCTGGAATGGATCTAACCGGGACTGACATACCAACTCCAGGAGTTAGCACGCCGGCTCCGGCTAGGGACGAGAGCCAGGAGGCTCTCATCATTCTGACGGGACCGGGCGAGGCGTGCCATAGGCCGCCTGTCGCCACCTAACCCGCGATCTGACCGGTCTGTGACCGGTCACGCGCCGCGACCAGTCACGGACCGGATAAGCGTGCGCTGCGCCACATTAAATGCGGCGTGGCGCGCTCGTCTGATCCGCTATAAATGCGGTTAGGTGAGCCCTGCTGTGCTCACCTAACCCACACACGTGGCGCCAAAATCACAGGGGGTCGGGGCGCCCCAGCCCTCGGGGCCGAAACGGGAGCGGCCCAACCCCTCGGGGAGACAGAGGGAGGGGCGGCCACGTCACCCTCGGGCCCGACACCCCCGAGGGGGTTGGGCCACGTGGGTGACCGCGGCTACTCAAGCCTCTAGTCACGATACCCCCGGTCCCATGTCACCGACAGGCAGGGAGCTCAAATTCAGAGTCCGAAGGATAAACAAACATGTCCATCTTGATTGATGGAGGGCCAGTATAGAATCGGACGAACCAGGTGGATATATCTTCGGCCGATTGATCTTCTCCAGGATAGACTGAAGCTGCTTCTCCAAAGGACATGCATCTCCTGGATGAGGGATCTTCGTTGTCGGTGTAGTCCGATGGGAAGACCGAGTTTGATAATGGAGGCCGATCAACCATGGTGTTGGTGTGGATTGTTAGCCAGAGCTGGATAAACCACCATGGACCTCCATGTGCCACTGTCCGTTTTAACATCAGATCTTGAGTGGCAGAGTAAAGCAGCCGATAGACAGCTCCAAGGAGATATCGGCCAAGGGGAAGTTGTTTCTTTTCAACCAGGGCTTGAGCTAAATGTTGGCAGTTCAAGATGGGGTCACAGGTTGATCCACAGAAGACGAATCTTTCTAACTACAGAGTCAGAAAGGCCATGTGCTCTCTCTCTGAGACAAATCCTTGTTCCGTGTGTTCAGATATATACCCAGACCAGCCTCCAATCTTCTTGGTCTTGAGCTTATGGCTGCTGTTAATGAGGTTGAAGGGATTGATCTCAGCGTGTATATTTAATCCTGTCAGCATCTTGATATCAATTAATGTTGGGGTCATCGGACCTTGCCGGAACAGGAAGACATTCAGGGTGCTGGACCAGAAATATGTGGCTGCTGACATAGGGGTTCGTTTTTCTTGGTATCGGCTAAACACAGAGTGATGCATTTGCCGATTCCTATTTCGTCCCAACGAACTTGCTTGGCCGCGGCAATCCTCTTGTACCAAATCCTTTAGCCATTGAGTTTTGACGACTAAGATCTAAAAGTGTGCTTCCATGAAGAGGCATTGGGCTTTGCTTGTTTGAAAGGGATTCTGTTCGTTTCCGCGTTTATCAACCAGGTTGGGTCAGAGTTGCCCATGGGGCCCAGAAGGAACCGGTGTGATTTGTCATTGGTAGGGATTAAAATCTGGTTCTTGAAGACCTACGGCATATGAACAGTAATGAGAAATAAGACCCGGGGGGCAAGAGCAGAAACCCTAGTTTGAAAAGACTCGGCGGGAAAATGAAAATGTGAACTCAGAGAGGGATCGATTTACCACAGGGATCTCGGAAGCGTAGAACGGCAAGGAGGCCATTGATGCTGTTGAAGAGGTCGCCGATGAGGGAGTCGATGCCGAAAGGATGTCGACGAGTCGCCGGAATCAAGAGGCGCAAGTGGCTAATGAAGAAATGCGCGAGGAAATCGGCGGCGGAAGGCTGCGAATCTAGATCTGCGCGGTTTTAAGACAAATCTTAGCAAAGAAGTCGATGGGTTCCTCGGAGCTAATTCTGCCACATTATATAATAAAGCGGAATTGGGGGGCATGTGTTAACAGCAGATTTTAGTAATCTACTCGGAGAGGAAAGAGAAAACCGACGCAGAGAGGAAGGGCCAAGCCGGAGTCGGACCAAGTCTTGTATCGGACTCAATAGGTGTATCGGACTGGAAGAAGCGCTAGCAGAAAGGCTGTATCGGCCGATACGGATTCAATACGGCCATCGGCCGATAGAGGCAGGAAGCTGATAGAGTCAGCATGGGTTTGGTTTGGGCTCGAGATAAGCTTCAAGGAGATTACCAAATAGAGATAAGGCTCAGTTTTAGGCAATTGTATCTTGTAAATTAAGTAGGTTTAGATCTAATCTTTGGCAAGAGTCCGCCGCAAGGACTTGTTTGTTAGTTAGAGATAAGATCGTGTCCTATACGGACCATGTTGTAAATCACAGGTATAAATATCCCGGTAGTCTGTACATAGAATCTCTCTCAATCAATTCAAGACAATTCAATCTACTTTCGGCGCATCGCTAACCCTTGCAAGAGGTTAGCTTCCGATGAGTTCTTGCTTCCCCAGAGCAGAGGTAAGAACTCGTACCCGACGATCTATATCGTCAGGGCTAGCGTGTCGCTTTAGACACGTTAAGCCCTGGCGATGTGATCGCCGTCTATCATGTTTTGGCTAATCTTGATGTGGCTTTCTAATTCTATCTCGCCAACGATTAATTCGTTTTAGGGTTTATTGCCGACGATGATCGAATTAGTTTGCTCGTCTAGATTATCTAAAGCATCTACCATCCCTAAAAGCGATCGACGGCTTGATTTTCTTTGTGTTAATTCTTGATCTACACTCTGAGTTGCTATCGACCTTAGTCGTGTTTCAAGGTTTAACTCAAAGCCTGTTTTTGATCGTAATTAAGGATAGCACCGGAATTTCAGCCGGTCTTACCTAATGCATGTGATTATTTATGTTTTTGCATGTATTTGCCACTTGTACGAGCAAATCGTTAAATATAAATATATTTATTACAAGGTATTCTTAGGATTTCTCTGTGATTAGTATATCTATATTGGCCGATTGGCTTGCACAAGTTTGCACTAGGGTATTAGCTAGTGTATTTATCTTCATGTATCCCTCATCGGCCGATTCTATTAAATTGCCACAAACACATTAACATGGGCTGATGGGATTAGATCTATTTACCAATCTTATTGTGTTATAACCTCAAGTAGGCCGATATAACTTTACCCTATCAGCTAGGCTCTCACGATGCAACATCGGCCTATCAGCCGATCGGCCATCGTTTCTAATGTGGTTTACTTGTTTATTCTTGTTGATTGCAGATTAAATCAACTGGCACGCCCTAAACGCACCTAGGCAAGCTATTGGACCTGCACTGGAGTTAAGCAGATCTCCCAGACCGCCGTGGAAACGTGGAACCCGTTTTGTTGTGAGGCAGGTCGAAATTCTACGCCAACACCTGCTTCGCTAGGACGAATGGTTCGTCGGCGTATCCAACCTTGGCCAGTTCCACTAAATTGAATCCTTTCTTGTCGACTTTGACACCACTGCGAATATTCACCCAACTGCAACGAAACAAAGAGACTTTGAAGTTCAAGTAGTTCAGCTCCCAGATCTGCTCTATGCGACCATAGTATGTTTTCGATCCAACTTGATCCTGATATGCATCTATACGGACTCCACTGTTTTGAACTGTGCTTTTCTCATCTTGTGTGACGGTGTAAAATGTGTACCCATTGATATCATACCCTTGCCATGTGTCAACATCCCAACATGGGCCCCTTGCCAACCTTCGAACTGTCTCACTTGGGCCATTGGTCGACCGTGCGATACGATTCTTGAACCATTCGTTGAAACGAGTACTATGTTCTCTGTTGATCCATATATCTGATCAACCCATGTTCTCCTGTCGGACCTTCACTAAATGCTCCTCAAAGTATGGGGTTACTTCAACCATATGTTGCAGCACAGCGAAATGAGCCTGCGCATAGAAAGTTTGATCGGGAACAATTCTTTTTCTGCCTGTTGTGCCAACACCTGCCAACCTTCCTTCGTGGCGAGACGCAGGAACTCCGATAGGATCAGTCTCAGCCATGTAATCGATGCAGAACTCAAGAACCTCCTCCGTCGTGTACCTTTCAATGATGCTTTCCTCCGGTTTTGCTCTATTTCGAACCTACGACTTAAGAACTCCTATGTATCTCTCGAACGGGTACATCTCCCTTAGAAAAGCTATGCCACATATTTTATCTTAGGGTGCCTTAGCAAACCGTCGTTCCTTCTATCTTAGGCATGCCAACGCACTAACTTTGCTTCCTTGGGGTTGACAAATATTCTCTTGAAGCGATCAATGATAGGTAGATACCACACAACCTTCGCCGGACCACCCCGCTTTGACTTCTTTCCCTCCCCCGCACTTTTCTTTCGCTTGTATCGAGAAGCCTTGCATACAGGACAAGCATCTAGGTCCGCATATTGCTTGTGGTACAATATGCAGTCGTTAGGATAAGCGTGAATTCTATGGACCTCTAACCGCAGCGGACACAGAACCTGCTTTGCTTCATATGTCGTCTCGGGCAATGTGTTCTCTTCAGAAAGTATGGCCTTCAATATTCCCAAAAGATATGTGAAACTCTTGTCTATCCATCCATTACTTGCCTTCAGCTTTATTAGGTCCAAGGTAACTGATAATTTGGTGTGTTTTGGCTTGTATCCGGTGTATAGAGGTGTCTCCGAGTCACTGACTAACCTGTTGAACTTCATGGAATCTCTCTCGTTGTAAGTTGGATCCTCAACGTCACATAACATGTCTTGCAGCAGATCAGGGTCCACATCAACCATTTCACCGCCCAATGGAGATGGTATAAACATATCATGTTCATCTTCATCTCCTTCTTCATGATTGTTTGCACCAATTCTGTCTGCAATTGCACCACTTCCCGATTCTTACTCTCCATACTTCATCCAACATGTGTAGTCCTTCATGAATCCCCGTTGTATTAAGTGAGAGTGTGTCCACTCTGCTTTCAAATATATTCTCATTCTTGCAATCTCTACATGGACAACACATGTATTTGTTGTTTCTTCTTTTCTTATCCTCCTCCGCAGTGTTCATAAAACTTAATACACCATCTCTATACCCCTTGCAATGACATTTGAAAGTAGTCTTATACATCCAACTTCGATCCATCGCTGAAAAAATGAACAAAATATTAGTTAACATTTCATGAGATAAGTACTACTAAATTAATAAGTACTACTTACTTTAAGATTTTCCTGTTTTTGTTTCAAAAAAAATACAAAAATTCGTCCCCTTCAACCTCTCACCAAAATAGTGAACAGTGGGATAATTCCAGACAACAGTCGAGTGGAGTATTTATAGTGTGCAAAATATATCTCAATCGGGCCAAAGAAACGACATCTCTAACGGGCGCACAGTTATCTCTTACGAGCGTAAAAGAAAGTCCGTCATCGATATGTATCATCGGTGACGGGCGTTAACCGAATCTCAATCGGGCCTTATTTGAAGCTCGTCACCGATGACACTCATCTGTGACGGGCTTTATACTTGAGCCCGATTGAGATAGTGGAGGTAATCTCAATCGGGCCTAACCTTGTGTCCGTCACAGATGAGTGTTATCGGTGACGGGCTATAGGTATATGAACCTCGAACGAGTACATCTACAACGGTGTTAATTTTGGTCCGATTGAGATGATTTCATTCTGACGGCCCACGAAGTCCAGGCATGTGAGAGCCTGTCACAGATAAGAGGATCTGTACTAGTGAGTTAGTGTTTATCTCCTAAAATATAGAAACCGGTTCTGATGAACCCTGATGGTTATTTTCCGTAAGTACTTCTACGATATGAATGATGATGTCACTATTGTTTATATGGAAAAAACTATTGTTGGCCGAAGCACTCCATTTCTATTTCCTGTTGACAAGCTCCGATCCGACTGCTAGCGTATGTTCCTTTTTTTTCTCAAACCGTCCCACTAATTCAAAATGTACTTAGCTAATTGATGTCTCACTACTACAGAATATGAGATTGGTGCCGGTTTGCGATTCATAGGTGCCGGTATCTTCTATTGGTGCCGACCAATTGATGCCGGACATCCGGCATCAATTGGTCGGCACCAATAGAAGATACCGGCACCTATGAACCCTATAGAACCGGCACCTATACATTCGCACGAGTCAAAAAAAAAGAGCCGGCTCGAATCGAGCCGAACTCACCTTGGGCGCTGCCGCTTGCCGCCTCCGGGCTCACCTTGGGCGCCACCGCCTCCCGCCTCCCCTCCCGCCGGATCTGGCGGAGGGGAAGGCGCCTCTGCCGCCTGCCGCCCGCCGCCTCTCCTCGGGCACCGCCGCCTGCCGCCTCCCCCTCAGCCCCCGCCGTCTGCCGCCTCCCCTCCCGCCGGATCTGGCGGAGGAGAAGGCGCCCGTGCACCGCCGTGGCCCGCCGCCCCTCCTCGGGTGTCGCCGCCTGCCGCCTGCCACCTCCAGAGAGGGAGAGAGAGGGCGAAAGGGAGAGAGAGAGGGAAACGGAGGAGGAGGATAAGGATAAGCCAGAGAGAGAGATCGCGCGTGGCCGGGGTCGATCGCGGTTCTTATGCGCGTAGACTCGGCTCGGCTCGGCTGATCGCGTGATCGGTTCGGCTCATTTCTATGGGTGTTGGTTTTTTTTAAAAACCGGTACCTATAACATATTATAGGTGCCGGTTCTTTAGAAAACCGGCACCTATCATATATTATAGGTACCGGTTATTTTAAAAAACCGACACCTATAGTATTGGTTTCAGTTTTTCTTGAAGAATCGGTACCTATAGTGTTTAAAAGTGCCGGTTCTTTTTTTTTATCGTGTGGAGGTGAGAAAAGGCCCATAGGTACCGGTTTTAAATGAACCGGCACCTATAAGGCCGGTCTCTATGAGAGTTTTTGTAGTAGTGTCTATATCACCATCCTCGTCATTAGCGGCGAAGCCACCTCACGAACAGGTCGGACGGCTGTCGAGCTTCGTCACTACAACTTCATTGATGATTACCGTTGATATCTTAAATAAGTGGTCGACCACTATAATGTCCAAGCTAGACAATGCCGTTGACTTTGTCATTGCTCGTATAGTTCGTTGCGCAAACATCTTACGAGATTATGTGGACCTGTTTTAATTTCACATTTAGAGGGTAGAATATGTAGGCCATTTCTATATATTCAGGGTTTTAGGAAAATCAACCATAGTACTTTAGAGTTTAGAGTGGTGGTAGTCTTTTTCAAAGAAAAAATAATAACGTACAAGTGGTGCTGTATAAGTGGTTCAATCATTCTTGGCGTATGACATCGGGAATTTGGGATACAGTGATAAATGTAGCGGCAATATTATAGGGGTTTTACCTTTGTGCTGCAGTCCGCAGCTCATGGAAGGGAGAATGATCAGTGTAGATGGGCAAGTTGCCTAGCTCTGCCTGCTGCCAAATATACTCGAATTGTGCCCGACCGACAAATAATATACAGTGGGCAGAATAATACACAGAACAAGTCACTTGCATACTTTGCCGGTTTTGATCTTCCACTAGTTAAAATCTTCACATATATATATATATATATATATATATATATATATATATATATATATATATATATGTGTGTGTGTGTGTGTGTACACACACATACATACATATACACACACTACCGTATAGAAAATCTCAGAATATTCTGGTTTAGCAGCTGCCATAGCTTTTGATCACACTAGTAGATTACGCGTCTAGGGTACTATGTATTACACTATTAATGTACTCTCTCTGTCATATTACAAGGTGTTTTAACTTTTTTTAGACAAACTTATTGAAGCTTATAAGTTTATGAAAATATTTTCGACACCATACCAATATACTATTAAAATATATAAAAGTATCTTGTAATATGAAATGAAGAATATTTTGTCTATACTTTTTAAAAAAAAATAGCGGTGATGGTGAGTGGTGAATCTCCATCACCCCACCATTAAACCTTTTTGCAGTGAAGATATGACATGTAGGGTCAAAGGGTCTACATGTCAACACCCCATCACTATCTTTATTTTTTGTGAGGAAGAAAAAATATATATAGGGATCATATGTTAGTTAGAAATATATGTAAAATTTAGGAGATGATATATACAGAAAGTAACGATAATAGCAGATTAATGTTTATTTTTATCAATTAAAATTCTGTTGTAATGCACGGGTAAATAAGAAATGGAGGGAGTATAGTATTTGGGACCCCGGCCGGCCAAGACAGTAATCACAAGAGAACCCGTCACGTCGCGCTCCGCCGCGACAGTACGATTGATCACCTGTGCAGCGGCCCTACGAAATGAACGGGAGCTTAGCTAGCTGGGCACGGGTGACGGGTCGCCTCGATCGGAATCGCGACGGGGAGTGACCGGTCGGCCCCGTGAAGACGACGTGGGCGCGCGCGTCGCGTGCACCAGCTGCGACCAAGATCGGGTTACAACAGTCCATCAGAAACTGGTGGACAACAACTCGGCAACTGGCTTGCATGCGCCGTTGCGTCGGCGCCTGCGTCCAAAAGAAAATTCGCTGTAGGATGATTTTTTTTATATATAAACGAGCTGTAGGATGATATGATCCATAAGTTGCCATTGGTGCTTGGCCACACTCTTCCGGAATATAATATATCATTATATTTACTGTCACGTAGAGTACGTACAAGCGAACTTACATCCACTTTCTGAACTCCAAAACGGCGTAGTTTTTCTTAAAAAAAACCTGTCAATACATGAATATCTTGTGATACTATTTTAAATATGTTTTTAACTTTATAATAAGTTAGCTGAGATTGCCTAGATTTCAAGTCAGGCTTGATTGATGTAACTAAACAGTTTCAACTCCGTCTTAAAAAAAATGGAGCTGGTTAGAGTGCTTTCACAAAATAAAAACAGGCGCAACCAAACAATTTCAGCTCTGCCTTAAAAAAAAGTGAAGCTGGCTAAAGTGCTATCAAAAAATGAACTAAGAGGTGAAGATAAGTTTAGACTGCTCCATAACTCCACTTAAGTTTTTATAAATTTTGGTCACTTTTATCATCCCTTTGATGATAGACAATGTTTCTCATCACTCTTATATTACTTATCACTTTCCAATGATTGAACAATAAATTATTATAACATATACAAATTTGTAAAATTATATGAAATAAACTTATATATGCTTAAAATAAACTAAAATTGTACATTGCATAGCTTTGCAATTTTAGGCCAAAAATTTCATATTTTGGCCCTTTTTCAAAACTTATTTTAAAATAAGTCTCTGCCGAAAACTATTACCAAAAAGGGACCCAGGCTCAGGGCCAAGGTCGTTGGCGCTGAGCTCGAACACCTCCGTGCCAACCGACTCGACGCTAAGGTCGTGACGGACATCCCGAGCCATCGAGTGGGAGGCGGGCCCCATTGGCCGACATGGCAAAGTTCAACGTCAACTGCCTCGGCGCTGACCTACCCAACCTCAGTGCCAACGGGCCTGGCGCTGAGGTTGGGGACTTCAAATGCCCCTCTGCCATTGTATGTTACTCCATCGTCAACAACTACTAGCTCAGCATTGCTAAGATCTTCAAATTGAACAACCTCAGGGTTGCGACCAACTAATTTCTCAAACACCTCCCTTTCTGGCTGATACATCTTCGTAACTGGATGATCGTCATCTGAGTCTACCCCATACTCATCCTCATATGTCTCCTCCTCAGTTGCGTCATCATCTCTCTCTGAATGTTGGTCCAACAAATCAACACTCAATCCACTGTTCAACAAAGTCTCCTCACACTCCGCTCGAGTATACACTCTTTGTCGAAGCATGTACCGTAAACCGGATGCTATTTGAGCATCCGTTAGAGCCTCTTCACCACCTCTGCCCATTGAGCCATCTCCCTCTGGATTATCATGTATGACATGGTTTCCAACCGTCAGAACTTCTGATGCCTTGCCTCATTCGTCTCAACTGTTTCCATCTTTTGCATCTCCACATTAACCTCCACCCCTTGAGATTCTATGACTTCCTTAACTGTTAAATACCTAACCAACTGACTCTTCATAGTTCCTTCGTCATCAAATGCCTCGTTGTTCGGTTCATGATAATATAGTGTGCGATTCAGGTCTAAAAAGTCATCTCTGCATTCACTATGGTCAAGCTTCGAAGCAACCACCTTAAACGACTTGAATTGTGACCCCAACACTATATCCACATATGATTCCCACTCCACCTCCCCATTCAAATCCAGCATATACTTGTGTGAAATGGGTCCAGCTTCAACATAATATCTACCTTGCATAGCTATAGACTCATTGTTCCACCCCAGCACATCCTTTGTACGGCAAACTACCTCCTCAAAATTAGGTTTTCCACCAATATCAGTTGCTTCACACTCATCCCCTCGAAGTGGCTACCACTGTTACTTTGTTGTATCACAGAACCACCATAGTGCAATCGTACCAATCTATACATCTACAACACTAACCAATAGATCAACATAGTACATTAGCCAAATTTTTTTAACCTACAACTAAGTCCCCCCACAAGTTTTACCAATTATATCTACATATACACAATCTTCCATTTCAAACAAGCCAAAGGTATCCATTTCTAATTTTAACCCTCACATTTTGTTTAAATAAAAAAAATTAGGTTTCTACCCCAATTTGGGCCAAAAAAATTAGGGTTCCTCCCTGAATGCCTAAACCCTAACTATAGTCCTCTATTTTAGGGTTCTAAGCACATCTAAGCATTACATGGCCACCAACTACTAGAGCAACAATGAAGAGAACAAACAAATTCAAGAAATTTCGCCCCAAATCCCGTTTCTGAGGCTCAACCCTAAATGAACTAGTCTATACAAAAACCAAGAAATGAAGAGAGGATTTGGAGGAGATTACCTTGGCACTATGCCTCCCAATGATTTCCTCTCCAAAATGCGAAGATTTCGTGAGGTTTTGCTCGATTTTTGGAGGGGAGGAGAGAGGGGCGGCCGCCGACGCTGCACAGCTGAGGGGAAGAAGAAAGATGTGGGCTGGGGCTCCTCGGCCGCGCATGGCATTTGAAGTCCCCAACCTCAACGCCAGGCCCGTTGGCGCTGAACTTTGCCATGTTGGTCAGTGGGGCCCGCCTCCCACTCGACGTTTCGGGACGGCTGTCACGACCTTAGCACCGAGTTGGTTGGCACTGAGGTGTTCGAGCTCAGCGCCATCGTCCCTGGCGCTGAGCCCGGGGTCCATTTTTTTTTGATAGTTTTTTGTAGGGACCTATTTTAAAATAAGTTTGAAAAAGGGCCAAAATATGAAATTTTCAACAATTTTAGGTGACTAGAAATTTACAAATTTTCAGACATATGAAATCTAGCAAATTTCTATGTTTTATGCGGAATGGTAGAAGTCCTCTAGGTGGGATGCTGCGAAACCCACAGGGGCTAGTTTTCTTTTACAATTTCACTATGGCTGTGTTCTTGTATGATGAATGACTGCATAGATTTATGGTTTGTGATAATTATTCAAGGGTACAAATGTATGAATTAACCAGGGAGTATCTAGATTTAAGGTGATTATTTTTTAAAAAGCCTAGTTATTTTTTCTCATCCATTGGATAGCAATGTAGTGTTTTTCATATCTGTCGCCATTGCTTATCCAAAATAAAGTCGCCCCTTTCTCAGCTACGTAAAAGGATTGATAATGGATTACTCTAATCTAAACATGAAATAAATTTACCATTCATAATAGTTTTACAAAATTAGATGTAAAAGTATCAGACTTAGATAAAAATAAAGTAAACCATATATAATGGGAAAAAACAATGAAATTGCAGTTAATGATATAATTCTAGACTTAGCAGTATATAATTTTACGTGACTAAGATCTATCAAATCCCTTTTGTTACAATAGGAAAACATATATCAGAGAAAGGTGGACCATAGGATTTATTCGCGCGTACACCTATCCAAGTAACAGTGTTTGGTTTTGCAGAGCCGCCGGCCGGCAAAAAGATCACAAGCATGTATGGCTCATGTTATCGATCGATCTGTTCGAGTATCTAGAATCTAATTCTACGTACGTGAACCTGATGTAATATTCACACGCGCACGAAGGGCAGTAAAAAAAAACATACTAGTGGCTATGGAGATTTTATTCTGTTATACCCGCTATGCCTATATATGATATGGAGAATTGCGCAAGTCAAGATTCAGATAATGGGACTACACCAAAATGCTTCAACGAAGCGGCAGACATTGAAACGTTCTCAAGCTAGCCATTGCGACTCAGAATATATAATTGCGAGACTTTCTGTGGACAATATATTCAGAATTCAGATCGACTTGAATTAAAAGGAGAGAGCTGACAGCATCTGCTCATGCAATGGACAGATCAAGAACAGGGTGCCTGGATATATACCGATCATCGTTCGCTGTAGCCTATCCAGATGCCGTGTGATCGTGCCAAGACGTTCGCTGCTTTCGCAACTTTCAACTTCAGTACTAGTCTGGATTTCGATCTTGCATATGGCCAGGCAACTCCAGTGCGAAAAACAAAAAGGGAGATCTAATTGCGACGACAGAAAGATCCTCTCCCATTGAGGCCACGGCACCGAGAGCGTTTGCAAGATCGCGGGTGAAAGAGATGGAGATCGATCGGTGACGCGCGACACGCCGTCCCCGCTGACCAACCAGTCGGCCGATCGCTCGCGCCGCTGCGCTTGTTCATCCTGTCGCTGCTGTGAAGCAGAGACGACCTGAAGCTACGTGCCGTCGCCATTAATTCCACGATAGCGATACGAGGCGGCGAAAGACCCGGCAAAATTTACCGTCCGGTAGCTGAATATATTCCACGATAGCTGAACACCGGTTTTGCCGGAATCACCAGTAAGGCAGTAATTTACTACTCCCTCCGAGAAAATGTTTTCTTTTAAATTTTCGTACGACATTCGTATTTGAGTCGGTTATAAGTCATTCATATTTAATTTGACGTGAATCTATAATAACTATTATACACCTCCTTCTAGCCTAATCCAATCAACCCACACAATCCGTCGCCCCGTCCCGCATGCCTTCACTCGACACTACACACGCTCCTTCCGCGATCGGCGTCTTTTTTCTTTTCTTTTTTTCTTTTCTTTTTTTTGTTTTCTTTTTCTCCTTTTCTTTTCTCCCAATCATCCTGGTCTTCTTCCGATCCTTTCAATCTCCTCTCTTTTCTCTTTCTTCCCTTTTTTCTCTTTCAAATTTCTCTCCTCAAATTATAATTGTTTATGGTGTGTATGCGGTAAGTTTGTTACTTTGTAAATGCTTTTTCATCTATAATAAAAAAATCATTAATTGAATAATCAAAATTTCAATCTTTAGTCGATGAGGTATAGCAAAATACACATGCGTCAACTTATGGAATAGCCACCCGATTAATTTGTAAGACTATGAAAAGATGTACATAAAGGATTCTTTATGTGATGACAAATAAAGCGAGTGTAATCGGACTCAATGCTGTATATGATTTCTGACTTTGTTTCGCTATTGTTTTGTTGTCTTGTTTCGATTTGTCATTTAAATTGGCAAAGTTTATATTAAACGTGAAAATTGTCTTCACCTGTTGTAAAGACATTTTTGCTAGTCAATAAAAAAACTGAATACCACACCATATCAAATCCCAATGCAATCTATTAACTTATTAAAGTAATAGAAAAAGAAGCCCCCATGTTTGCTCTTACGGCTTAGAAATTCTTATATTAATCATAGAAAAAAATTGAGTTCATATATAAATATATTTTAAAAATAGTTAAAATTCGAAATTTTTTAAAAAAGAAATATCAAAAGAGGAGACTAGAGTTCATATAGATATACAATTTAGAGCTAATTGAAATTCAAAATTAAAAAATAAGAAAATTAAAAGTAGAGGTTAGAGTCCATAGAAAATGAAATTTAGAAATAACTAAAATTTAAAATAAAAAATAAGTAATATTGGAAGAAAATTTTAGAGTCCATATAGGATAAAATTTAGAAATAACTGAAATTCAGAATTAGAAATTAAGAAATATTAAAAGAAGAGTCTAGAATCCATACAGGAATTTATAACTAATTCAAAGTCGGAATTAAAAAAATTAAAAAAATAAATGTAGAGCTTAGAGTACATATATAAATACAATTTAGAAATAACTAAAATTCAAAATTTTAAAAATAAGGAAGGTTGTGAGAAAAGTCTAGGGTCCATATAGAAATACAATTTAAAAATAATTAAATTCGAAATTAAAAAATAAGAAACATTAGAATAAGAATAGAGTCCACATAAAATTACAATTTAAAAATAACTAAAATTTAGAATTTAAAAATAAGGAATATTGAAAGAAGAATGTACCGTCCATATACATATAGAAATATAATTTACAAATAACAAAAATTTAAAATTAGAAAACTCTGATACAATAATTGTTTAAAAATAAATTTATTTTAATACAAACTGAAGCAACTAAAAATGAACTTAGTGTGAAACGAAGATACTACCAATTTTTTGGAAGCATGAGCCGACCTCCAATTGCTCCACGCGTGGTACGTAGTACGTGCGACGGACGCTCGAACACTGCTGCTTTACAGCTCGCACGCTGCGGTTTTGCGTGCATTTCATGGCGTATCAGCGTGGTGTATAGCCTAGGGAATCTGGGAATGTTAACATCAGCGGACGAGCCTTAGAAACGAGAGATCTGTTTTGTTTGGTGCGTTGTCGGCAATGCATATCAGATGGAATGTTGGATTAAAGTAAAGCCTCTCACCATGACTCCGTTCAAGTGGGACTTCCCTGTTAGCTGCATACTTGCAATGTTGTTTTATCGTCTTATAATTTGTCTCGTCAAAATTGGTCAGTGTCAACAAGTGGACAGTTGATGACATTTCCATACTACAATTCTATATTTATCAGTGTGTAGAGACTACTAGACCATAAACTAATCAAGACTCTTCTTTCAGAGACCAATCCAGAATTTAGACTCTCGTTTTGGAGAAAGATTTCAAGTAAATTTTACAAAACTACAGATATTTTGATTAAACTATCATAAAATTATAATTTAAAACGATATATCACAAAACTATAAATTTGTTACTGTGATAAATCTGATTTAAATTTATAGTTTTGTGATACATTTATTTAAATCTATAGTTTTGTGATTTTTTAAAGTAATTGTAATTTTGTGAAAATTAATCAAACATTTCAGACTGAGGCAATGCACTCGCTCTGCCTCGAAAAACATAAATCTGTATTTTTGCAGACTTGCCGGCCATGAAATAAGCACGTGAGATACTTGGGATTGTGATCTCGGAACATGCTTTCGGCTGCGATCTGAGGCTTCGTTTCCGGTGCGCTCCACATGCACGTTTTTCAAATTACTAAACAATATATTTTTTAAAAAAAGTTTCTATACAAAAATTGTTTTAAAAAATCAAATTAATCCATTTTTTTTAAAAAAATTAGCTAATACTTAATTAATCACATGCTAATGAATCATTTCGTTTTCCGTACGTATTGTGCGCGCTGGGAAGGAATGCTCCCGAACGCAGCCGAATGTAGCTGCTTTTAGGGAAAAAAACTTTTGCCAACACGGGATCTCAATCTAATCCGTCTTGCAGCCAATGTTCTCCCAGATCACACACGACACGACCTTAATTAGCCAACGTTGGTAGACGCGAATTTTCCTTCCTCTTTCCGAAGCAAAGCGCTTTACAAAAGCTACAAAATACTGCGATTCCATCGGGATAAAATTGTTCTCTTCATGAACATGTTCGGCAGCTTCGTCTATGCAGTTTGAGAGAGAGTTGGATGTTGCCACTTGTTACTTGTTAGTGCACGAATATATTTGCATACGTGCTTCTGTTAACCTCTATGCGGAATTCCAGACAGGAAGAAAGATTTTTGCTCGATGAAGACGTGCAAATTTTCGATCGGGATCAGGTTAACTATACCATCACGAAGAAAGTTTAGCATCTGTTCTGTTGCTTGCCGATGGAACGCACTGTGTTTAAGGTGACAGAGACGAGGGCTAAGCACTTGAGACCTCAGATCTTTACCGCTTTAGCCACACAATTTCTTCAGCATCTCCTGCATATCTGCATCCTTTCTCCAGCACTGACGAACTAATTAACGAGTTCAGAAGAAGCCAGAATCTGAGCAATGTCGTGTCAACTGCAACATCACAAAAGAAAACGTAATTAATACTACTAGTAGTACACCAATACACACAACTAGGTGGAGGAAGGTGGCCAATCTTAAGACTGTTTTCGGGACAGTGAGTTCCTAACACGTTATTTTTTTCACACGCACATTTTTCAAACTACTAAACGATATATTTTTTTACAAAAAATATTTATACAAAAGTTGTTTTAAAAAATCAAATTAATTCATTTTTGAAAAAAAATTTAACTAATACTTAATTAATCATGCGCTAATGGATCGTACCGTTTTCCGTGCGAAGACAGTGTTTTGGAAAAGTAGGGTGCCGAACTCAGCCTTATTGTATCTTTGCACGAACCAGCCTAACTTGCGATGTCTGAAATGGCAGATCGAAAATATTCGATGTTTCATCCGGTTCTCCGAGAAAGCTGGAAAAAGGACAAAAGGAGGAGTGAACGATAAGGGATAGATAGCGAATCTGCGGCCCATGCGCTGTTTACGTGCAGTAGGCCCGAGCATCGCGTATCCGGGGCATGGCTCTCGCCTGATCCAAATATCCAGTGAATAATGGATGAAATTATATGCATTATGGACTCTGCAAGCGAAACCGTAGCCATAGCGATATTAATTTGCCAAAAGAAACAAGACGATGGTGCGTAATTTCAAATGTCCTTGCATGCGTAACAAACACTAGGGCAGAACCGGCAAGTAGCAAGCGTTCCATGTCCACTAGCTTAGGCACTTTGATACGAAGTAGAGTTGGAGTATGTCGTACAGTACATATACCAGTGGCAGGTCGATGAGGAGAATGTCGACATGCTGCTATTCCCTGCCTCTAGTAGTATAAATCCTGTGCTACTCCCATGCACAGGTGTATTTCCCATACTTTGTGTGTGCATGCGAAGTGAAAGAAAAGATCAATCCGAACTGTACAAACCACCCCCACTTGCTCTGCTACCATAGAAAGCCCAGATTACTTTCACTAGTCACGCACGCTCCCTTCCTGCAAATAGGAGCCGCATATAGTACTAGCTGCCATTGGCAAGCTCCACCACCGGTGCACTATCGCGCCGGCTACTCCTGAGTCGTGACGACGAGTAGACTCCACCACCGATCACGAGTAGATGAGAGTGTGGTAAATTATTGGCCTCGCTCGCCGGCATCCCCGTGGCGTTTCGCGAAGCCGCGGACTTGGCTGGCACCCTGAACAGATAAGCGGATAACGCTACTGTTGATACGGAGTACGTCACCTCTCGATTGATCGGTCGGTTCCCCGCTGTACTGTTCGTAGCACGCCGGAACACACTAGTTAGCCGAGACCGCGACGTGATTGGACACGATCGACGCGAACGCCGCCCTCGCCCAGGGAGTGCACGGCTGACGGGCTGAGCACCAAGCACGCACGCACGCACGCACGCAGCAGCGTCGACGAGATTCACCGGGCCGCGCTCGCGACAGGCCGAGCCAACGGACGACGTCCCCTGCCTCTCGGGCCGCTGCTGTTTCCGTGTTGGGCTGGATAATATGGGCTTGACTCCGTGTCAACTGCCGAACTGCGTTTGGAATAAGTTCACCTGACGTTCTTCAACTTTACGTCGAGTTTGTCTGAGGTCCTTAATCCCCAATACCAGAAATCTATACCCCTAAACTATTCGAAACCGTGCAAAAAAGATCCCGAGGCAGCATCGACCGAATTTTACCTCGGTTTCGCTGACATGGCATATGGTGGGCTCCACATGTCAGTGCGTCGTTCAAGCGTTATTAGACGAAGTCATCAATCCCATTGCTAGCGCGAGTTTTTACCTCTTCCTCTGTCCGAAAACCCTAGGCTAGCGCGGTGGCGATTGATCGTTGTGGCGGTGACGGCGAGAAGGGGACTGCAGGTGACGTGATGACGAGTTCATATAGTGAACGCTCTTCGGCTTCCTCCCATCCCACCAACCGTGCTCCCATCCCGCCTCGTGTTGGGTCGTTCGAGTACCAGCCGACGATGATGTGCGGGTGTGGTGCGAAAGTGGCGCAGTGGATCTCGTAGAGCGTCAACAACCTAGGTCGTCGATACAACAAATGTCGCAATCGGGTGAGTGATTTCGATTTGTTCTGTTTGGTTGTTTTTATGGGAGGTGGGAATTAGGTTTTGGTGATTTTGCATCTCGAATTTCAGGACATCGGCTGTAATTACTTTGATTGGTATGATCCCCCATCTAGTAGTTTCATGAGAGAGCTGTTGAATGATCTTCAAGATGCCGTTTTGTCGTTAAGAAAGGAGAAGGATGAGCTTGAGCATGCTATTGAAGAACTGAGGCCAAAGGAAGAGGAGAAGTGCGAGATTACTGCAGCAAGACAGGAGTTGGTAGCTTTGAGGATTTTGGCATGTAAGGATGAAACCAAAATTGCTGGATTGAATGCAGGAAACATTAGGCTAGAGAAACAGGATCTTTGCTAGTTAAGTTATTGCTTGCATGTGTGTTTACGATGTTTGTTTTGGTGGTAGCTAAGAACTGAGCTATAATATGGTAGCAAGAATTGATGGTATGTTTAGGACATAAGGTATGGTGGTGCCTGACATGAAAAGATGTATGGTGGTTATTGTCCTGTTTGGAAATGTAGTGAATGCAGTAATATGTTCAATTGTCTGTCTTGAAATTTGAGTGAATGCAGCAATATGTTTGAAATGAGATGATCTTAAATTTAACCAATGTAGAAATCCAATTTAGTGAATACTGAAAATTTGAAATGGCTTGTGAAACTCATCTCATATCATGTGCAGGAATATTTAGCATCAATCATGTGCAGAAAACATCCATCAAAGTATGTTGACAATTCATTCAAGGTGGGTTAACAATTTGTCAAAGCTTCTAATATTAAATGCCTAAGACTTTGACACACATATTACATGGCCATCACTTAGCCATTGCATACACATGACATGACATGACATGCACAAGAGTCTGGCAATACATTACAAAAGGACTATCCAAGTTTGTAGCTATACATCACAGAAGAGATGCCCAAGAGTCTGGCATTACATCACATTATATAGTAGTAGGTAACATAATAAAATACTGAAACTCCTCACAGCTTGTCAAATTCCCATGGTGGAAGAAGCATCAGTGGCCCAGGTGTTGATTTGTTTGGTTTGCCCCTAGCTGGCACAGATCCTATGTTCAGCTTCAGGTGCCCACTTGGACACAACATCAATTATTCCTTGGAATGAGCAAAAATGCATCAAAATGAGAATGACATCATTTACAAAAAAAAAGTGGTTCAGTTCTGTATGAGAATGTACTAGAGTTTAGGTATTACCTTTTCTTGGTCAGAAATAAACACCCATCCACTTTCTGAACCAATCTTCATATCACTGCTTAATAAATAACAAAACCAGTCCCACTCTTCATTGTTCTCTTTGTAGACCACTGCTCATGCTATTGAGTACATCTGATTGTTGGCATCCCTTCCTATGACACATAACAGCTCTCCATTTGTTGATCCCTTGAAAAAATAGCATCAAGTTCAATCACCTTCCTGCGCTCCGCCAAAAACCCTTACTTGCATGCATCTAGGCATATATAAATTCTCTTGAATATAGGAAGATCAACCCCTATCACTTTATTGATGACCACAATACTACTAGGGTTGCTCCTAAGTAGCTCTTGCTGATAATTGTACAACTTTTGGTAATGTCCCTTGGTTACATCAAAAGCCTATTTCATCACAAGTGACTTGGCCCTCTTTAGCTTTAATATTGAGACATCAGCAAACATTTCATCTTGAACCGTTGCCTTCATATGGGATAGTGGCCATCCAGGATTAGCAACAATAAACTTGTCATAATTCTCTACAATCTTAACAGAGGAGACCATCTTATTATCTCTTCTTGGTGGACAAGCATACAGGCTCTCATAGGTTGCAATCTGCCAACTGTCACTCTTGTTGGTTTTGGACAATATACAAACCTAAGGGCAGGTAGCCCAATCACATTTTGCCCTCACCCTTTTCATGTCATCTTTGATGAAATTGATCACCTTCCTCTGTGAAAGTTCAAGTGTCACTAATTTGGTTTTGGTGATTAATGATAAATCCAATTATACGAGACTAATATTTTTATAAGCATTTTCTCTGTCCTAGTCTCATGTGTATATGGAAGTGAAAATTGTGAGAAATGGTTCACGGACTTCATATGAGTTGAGATAGAAATATTCGTTGATAGTGGACCTAAATCACAACAAGGATGAAGTGCACGGAGATCAAGTTATATGTATCATTCCTACTCTCTTTGTACATATTAATATATTCATATATAATACTTTCATGTGATTACATATGCATGTGAGACTAATGTTTTGTTTGAGCTATATCTTATTTAGTCTCTTTACATTGAGAACATGAAGATGATGAAGGTATGTCTTTATTTTATTGTCTATATTTAATAAATGCCTTCTATTCTTGTATAGGATAAGCTCCCAATATTTCATATCTTTTTATGCATACTCTTGCTTTACACAAACATTTTGTATGCATACATTTAGGGGGAGCAAATCCTATAGCTTAGTTATGCATGTAATTGATCCAAGTTATTCACTTTTATTTAATTGGGATCTTTACATTTGAGCATATATTTGAGTATATGACACTTGTGGTGTTGATTAATACTCATCATTTATTCATATCCTTTTATACATGCAATCGGTTGGTCAACAAATAAAGGTCGACAACCGAATCATTGGGATTAACAATTTCATTGAATTGAATGAGAGAAATAGGTCCCAAGATTGAAAAATGAGTTGATACTCAAGAAAGATATGATTACACCTAAAGATACTAAGGATGACAAAGCGAAGATATTGAATATGTGGGATACAAAGTGGCTACTATGGCAAGACGGTGAAAGACAAGCGATGCTCGGTCGCGATGGACCATGCGGTAATGAAGGGCAAGCATGAAGCTTGGCGCCGAAGAACCAAATCCGGTGGTGAAGGACGAGTGACGGCTTTGTCATAATACACCGTGCGAGGTCATTTGAAGCTACAAGTAACCGCATCAATCATTTGAAGAATATATGGTGAAACGGTTTTGGCGTTGGCGTCCCTTAAGAAAAAAAATGAAGATGGAAAGAAGGCATTCCTATTAGTATAATTCTCTTCCTATTTACTTTTGAGTATAGGAATATCGTACTGTCAAGAGGATGCAACGTCGATATGTTTGTGTATGTCTCGGTGCTCAAAGTGACCTATCATAGTGCTACCTTAAGAGAAACCTAAGTTTTATCCTATCCTTTGAGTGGTTTTAGACCTTACTTTTGGTTGAGTTGGGTAGTTCTCTGAGTGAGCTTTTCATAGAGTCCAAGTTCATCAAAAACGGACTTTCGAGCAAAAAGTTATGGTCGTTTTTTCTGGTGTTTTTCGGAAATTCCGAAAAAATATCGGAAATTCCGAAAATATTTTGAAAAGTCCGAAAAATTTTCGAAAATTCCGAAAATGTCTGCGAAACTGAGATTGCCTTCTGTTGATTTTCGGACTTGTCCGAAAATTCATTTCGGGAATTCCGAAAAATGGAATCTTGGCCTCCAACGGCTAGTTTTGAGAGGCTCGGGTATATAAACTCCTCCACCCCTTCTTTGAGTGGTTGCTGTTCTTGGGCATTACTAGACACATCCAAAGCCAAATAGCCTTCTCGATTTCCCCACCTTTGTGATGCCTCTTTGTGAGAGAGATTTGAGAAGGGAAGAGAGTTGGATTGAGAGTTTGAGAAGTTGAGAGCTAGTGAGCTTCACTCCATACTTTGAGCACTAGAGTTCATATGTAATACCCTGGCCCAAGGCATAATAGGATTGATAGAATACTCATGCCAACAAGTTGCAACTTTTTTTCCGGAAGACCATCTCCAAAGAACTCTAAAGTTAAGTGTGCTTGGCTTGGAGAAATCTAAGGATGGGTGACCGATCAGGAAGTCTTCCCAGGTGCGCACGAGTGAGGATAAAGTGCGCAGAAAAGACTGGTGTTGGTTTGTGAGGGCAGTCTATGTCCTATTTAAGCTGCTAGATGTAAGCGGGCCCGGTCTCGTGGAGGCGGGACGTGACAGTATGGTATCAGAGCCGACTCATGCGCTGGCACTGGACATGGGTGTGTCGCAGTTGCACAGGCATGGCGTGCATGGTTGGTGTGGACCCGGTATGGTCACACAGCATGGCACATGCGCTGGCACTGGACACACGGACGTGGCCAAGAGAGGGAGTTCCTGGCTTGGGGTTGATCGACGAGGACGTCGATCTCTTAAGGGGGTGAGGATGTAACACCCTGGCCCAAGGCATAATAGGATTGATAGGATACTCATGCTGACGGAGCGTGAAACTCCTCACCGGGAGACCGTGCAGGTCCCCCTTTGCCGGTTCGGCCGGGGGCGCAAGGTGAATTTCTTAGCCCCTGATCTGTGGGATCTCAGCGAGAAAAACGCGTGGACGCAGGCGATTTAGACTGGTTCAGGCCGCTAAAAAGCGTAATACCCTACTCCTGTGTTCTGGTAGATCTGAGAGTGTGATGGGATTCAGAGAGAGTCCAGCCCCCAGACCGAGTCAGCCAGAGTCCTCTCCCCTTTCTTAGGCCTGGGCCTCCTTTTATATGGCAAGGGG